>JAJIBD010022329.1:0-368518 GCA_021461705.1 Cryptotis parvus | reverse complement strand
AGTCCTTCTTTTAAGGTTGGTTTTGATTTTACAAAGTTTCTAAGCTGTTGTTTATCCAAGAAGTGGTATATCTGTCCTTCAAATCTGAGTGAGAGTTTAGCTGGATAAATAATGCGCTTGCTGAGGCATTCATTTCATTGAGTCCTTTTACTATATCCCACCACTGCCTTCGGGCTTGAAGGTTGTCTTCTGAGAAGTCTGCTGAAAGTCAAATGGATGCTCCTTTGTATACAATTTCTTTCTTTGATCTTGCTGCCTGAAGAATTATATCTCTATGGCATCCATTACTTTGACTAGGATGTGTCTTGTGGTCTTTCTATTGGGGTCTCTTCTTGCTGGTACGCATCGGGCTTCTTGGATCTGGATGCCTTCAGTCCTTTAACTCAGGGAACTTTTCAGCCAGTATGTTTTTAACTGTTTTAATTTCCCTGGGGTTACTTTCTTGTCCCTCTGGGACTCCGATGATTCTTATGTTGTTCCGCCTGGCTTCATCCCATTGTTCTCTGTTCCATTGCTGATCCATTTTCTGTTTTTTTTTCCCATCTTATGTAGTTCTCTGAGTGCTTTCTGCAGCTCATCTTCAGTCTCACTGATTCTCTCTTCCACTGCTGTCATCCAACTGTCGAGAGCCCCTATTGTGTTTTTTCATTTCATCTACTGAGTTTTTAAGCGATGATATTTCTATTTGCATGGTTCTCATTTCTGCTCTCATTTCTTCCTGTAATGTATTGACTGCCCTTTCAACTGCTTCCTTTATGTTCTCCTGTATTTTATTGGACATCTGCTCCATTTTTTCATTGAGCTCCTTAAAAATCCTACCAATTTCTTCTCTAAATTTATTGTCAGAGAGATCATGCACCTCCTCGCATTCTTTTCTGAGTCTTCAGGGTTGATTCCTTCATCTGTCCTTTGAACTGGGTATCTGCGTTTTTTTCCCCATGGTGTTGAAGTGTTCAGGGATAGATTCCCTCGAGTGTACTGTTTCTTTTTTCTTGAGGGTATTACCTTCCCTTGGTGTTGATTTTCCTAGTTTTTGTATTAATAAGTGGCCGCATGAGTCGCAGCCTGCCCGGCTAGCTGCACACCCCAGGGAGAATACCTCAGGTGGATACAGGGCGGTGTGAGAGTTCAAAATGTCCGTTTACTTCCACTTCCACTCGGACTTCTGGGGGTTGTAGTTCCACCTTTCTGCCGAGGCCTGGGGCTCTGCCATGACCCCAGGCGCCCACCCGGCCAGCCACACACCCAAGGGAGAATACCTGAGGTGGAAACAGGCCGGTGTGAGAGTTCAAAATGTCCCTGTCTATGAAATTTTATAACAAATAAGTTGATTTTTGATCTTTCATACTTACAGACAGGTCACCAACAGGCTGTTAAAACCACTTCGTGGGCTCCAAAAGACCCAGATTCTAAAAGTGTGGAAAACAATGTGGACATATGGATGAAAAGTGAATTGAGAATTCTAAAAAATATTTTTTGGAGAAATCTGAGGAAAAAAAATGAAGTAAGGATATAGTTTTAGGTGAGCAGTAATTAAGGGAATTTTTTGTGCCATTCTCTACAGATACTGGAGATTTGCTATTGTTCGACCTATAATCATAAGAGGGGGGGGGTAGCAACAGGGAGTTTAAACATAGGGAGAAAGATATTAAATATATTTGACTCTGATTAGAACAGATTTACGTGCAATTAAATAGCAATTTTGGGACTATTAGTTTCTTTTTTTTTGTTTGTTTGGGGAGAGTTTGGGCCACAACCAGCAGTGTTCATGATTTACTCCTAACTTTGAGCTCAGATATCACTCTTGGTGGGCTCATGGGACCAGATGGGCATGTGAAAAACACCCTATTCATTGTGCTGTCTCTCTGACCCTAGGACTAATTGATCTTTACATTTTCTTCATTTAATAGAAGATAAAATAAAATTACTTGAGAGATTGTATGAATTTTCACATCTAGAATATTCAATAAATTTTATAGCACATTTCAAGATTTAATTACCTCATAATCTTCACTAGTTTTCTGAGTATTTCAGAAATAATAGATTAAGTACATCTTAGTTGGAAATATTATCTTAACTATATTAAATGCGATAAAGATAATTAAAGAAACTATGTAAAAATACTTCCCACCATGAGTATAATGTAAATTAATTCTAGAAAAGAATTGCTATTTAAATTTCTGTTGCATAAATAATATGTTAGTTGATATATATATATATATATATATATATTTAAATGAAGCAAAAAAATGTGATTCACGCCGCTATTTACTTTTTACAAAAATATATTGGTCTATGCTGATGTTTAATTATAGTTATTTTGAAAAAAATAATCCTTCTATAGTATGTGAATTTAATTTAGCAAACATACTAAATCCCAAATAAAATGAGAATTAGTTTAGACATTGACAAAATTTGGGTCCAGAGCAATAGCACAGCAGGTAGGACATTTGCCTTGCACAAGACTGACCTGGGTACAATCCCGCATCCCATATGATTCCCATAGCACCATGAGGAGTAATTTCTGAGTGAAGAGCAAGGAGTAATTGTGAACCCCATGGGTGTGACACAAAAAAAAAAAATAAATTGACAAAATTTAAAACTGTTTAGTGAATTTATGTTGCCTCAAAAATACACAATACAAATAACAACACTAAAGAACCTCCTCTATTTATAATAATATCAGGCAATGCCAGATTAAAATATGTACATGTTTTTAGCTTATTTTATATCTGATCTCACTATTCATGTATATACATATATATATATATATATCCTGTTTATATATTGTTTACAAATAGAATCTTGACATACATTTTCACAAATCCAGGAAACCTTTACCATATATTAAAAATTTCCATTTTAGTCAGTATTTAATAATATTACAGGGTTAAATATCAAATAAAAGCCATAAAGCTAAAATACTGGATGAGTATTAGGAGGTTAGATAAGAAAAAATTTCAAGAAATAAATTATGGAGGCCATAGAGATAATAGAGCAGGTCATTCACTAGTCTTGTATATGCCTGACCTAGGTTCAATTCCCCACACTATATATGTCCTCCTCCAAATCTTCATCAGGAGTGATCTCTGAGCAAAGAACCTGCAGTAAGCCCCAAAAATCTACCTGTATGCCCCCAAATTAAAAAAGAAGCAAACAGAGAAAAAAATTCCATGCAGTTATTTTTCAAATGAAAATTATAGACAGCTGATTTATTCTTTGACACTAAATATACCATCTTATGTATACTCATTGACTATGACATACTATATAAATTTATTAGTGGCATGAAATATTAGACATGTAAATGATATTTCTAAGAAAGGAAGCATTTCCCACCATTTTGGTCTGATGTTTATTGATTTTCCTTACCTCTAATAAATGAGTATGATGTGACTGAGAGAACTGATGAAGCAAATATCCATTAATATACCATGGCTATTCCTTCTGCAGAGTGGGTAAAAGCAATCTACTTATGAGATGTTTCAGACTAGAATTCCCCTTTCAGACAGTGCAGAATTCCCTCTTACTATCCTCTGGATATATAGGAGGATATTTAGGAATATACCAAAGAGAAGAAAAATAAGAATGAATTACATTCTTTCAAGCCAAACTGGTTCCTTCATGATTCATGACACAGTAACACATTTTTTGGCAGTGATACAGATAAATTAACAACAGCACTATTTCGTGATTTCCAGTACAACATTTCATAATGGATTTTGTATAATTTATGCAAATTGATATATATTCAGCTGAACCATTGAATCACTTAATTTCAAAATATCTATTCAATTGAAGAGTGTAGAACATAGTCAAATAATAACAAAGGTCACAGAGACAGATGTCATTATCACTCTCGTATTCATTTCTCACTTGTAAGAATTCTCATTAATTCTTGGTGATTGGAAACAATGGCAGTTATTTTACACAACTTCTTTTTAAGAAATCAGTATAGAAAAGTGAATTTTGAATAAATTATCTGAAATGACATAATAATTTCATTCCCCAACTAACGGTTCCTATCTTTCTCATACTTTTGTCATTTTGAAAAATTCAGTTTCCATTTTTGGTATTTATACTTTTTTAAATTATTTGCCAATGACTCCGTTATTAGGTCCTGAAGTCTAATGAACACTGACGCTTTTTTCTTATTTCATTTTTCAGATTAAACATACCCATTTTTTGGTTGTTATCAGTTTTTTGAAAATTTCCTACAATTATTCTTTTCCTCTATTTCCAATTGCTAACATATTTTAAAATTGACCTCATCTGTTGACACATTGGTATAATGTTGCCAATGACTTTGTTTTCACCCACCTCTTACTTACTATATCTAGAACCTTGGAATCGGGCACATATTTTATTTGATTGCCCACTGTTGATAATCCTTTTGCAAACATGTTGATTGCCAGATGTCTGCCTAATGTTTCACATTTAGCATGAATAAAACCATGATACTATTTTGGGTTTAAATTTCTAGTCATATATCACTTTTACTTAAACATAGGAAAGATGATAAACTCAACAATTTTAGGAAGATATTACACCTTCAATTAGTCAAAAATTTTCTAAAGATCATCTTAACTTTTTAACCTTTGGGAAAGAGAACATATGTAGTGGTAGAGGGATTGACACCGGTATGTGTGAGATTCTTCAAAAATATATTATCTTTTCACAGTTTCTTTCTTTATGACACTTTAGTAGAGCAACCTCACAATATTTTACTAGTTTTATTATATTTCAGTACTCAGCTCCTTTTTACTGTACTCAATATGCAATACTTGGCTTTGTAAGTTGGAAAAAAAGCATCAATATTTTACTTAGAGACTCTCAGACATGGGGCAGAGCTGCTACTTGCTCTCCCTGTGCCCAGCTGCTCATGGGGCTCCCAGGAGGCATGGCAGGTTCTATCCCTGGCCTGCCACCCCAGCAACACAACTAGCAACACAACACCCCACCTCACAACAAGCCAGACGACCCCCCCCCCTACTCCATGGGGCCCGCCATTTTCCACATCCGGACTTCCCCTCTCTTCACAACTCCACCCAGCAGACCAGACTATCACAGCCCAGATCATCGACACCCACCCTGCCGAAGTTTCTTTTCAATTAGGCCCAGGTATGCTGAACCAGAGACTCTCAGACATGGGGCAGAGTTGCTACTTGCTCTCCCTGTGCCCAGTTGCTCATGAGGTGCCCGGGAGGCATGGCGGGTTCTAGCCTTGGCCTGTCACCCCAGCAGAGCCTCACAACAAGCCAAATGACCCCCCTACTCCATGGGGCCCACTATTTTTCACATCCGGACTTCCCTCTCTCGTCACAACTCCACTCAGCAGACCAGACTATCACAGCCTGGCTTGCACGGCCACTAGCAGCCAAGCAGTTCATCAATAAATGCTTTATTTAGAGGTGACTACAAGAGTATGCCACCCACAAGGCAAGCCTGGCAAGCTGCTCGTGTAGTATTTGATATGCCAAATACCAGTAACATTTATATTAGGTCATTCCCATGACCTAATATAATGGTTTGAGGCTCTTTATGTTCCTGGAGCAAGAGGATGCCTTTGGGTTCTCCTAGCATGAGACAGGACATGGAGATATTACTGGTGCCTGCTGTAGCAAATAGATGATTAACGGGAAGATAGTGATAGTGATACAAGTGACTATCCCAATTATATGAGCATACATATATGTTCACACACATATATAAGTATTTATTTATGTATGTATAAATGTATACATATATGTATATATATATGTATATATATATATACACACACACACAGACATAGTGTGCACACAGTTCTCTGATCACTACTTGCACTTGCTCTCCAGCCTTCTGAATAGCTTGGGCTTCAGGCAAAAATCCTATAATGTTCATCTTGTTAGAATATGAGATCCCTCATTAACTCAGAGTATTAAATGAAACAGTTGAGTTAGTAACCAAATCGACAAAGAACCAGTTGAATATATGTATGATTAGGACTCTATCATTTTGTTCTTAGATTAATTATATGGTTCATTATACTGGAATGTGTGCTTGATTTCAAAACTATTTTTTTTTCTTAGAGTTTTGTTCTTGCTATCCATTTTTTTATGTACTTTAGCTTTAGATATACAAAGTTGATTTAACACTTCTGGTTTACAGCAAAGTAAAAGAAAAATAAGTGGGTAAAATGAAATAAGAATATGTAGAGCTTTGCCCCAGTGGAGAGGACAAAATTTAAAACAAACATGACCTGCTTAACATGCCAATTTTTACTTCACTGAATTGTAAAGGAGCTGAGGATAATTTTCAGCAACATTGCACAAAGTTTTCAGTTAATATCATTTATCCAAAGATCGAAGGTCACTGTATCTTTAGTCAACAATGTATCAAAGACATAAAAACATTTCCCTATGAGTTATATACATTGTAATGAGAATAAAACTATCCCATGTGTAAAAGACCGCAAGACAAATTAGCAAAGTACAGGTTTATAAATTAAATTTGTCATTTTGAATTTTGCACCAATGTTAATTTTCTTGTTAAGTTGACAATGTGGGTTCATTTTGTTCTCAATTATAATGTGGCAATTAAATTTGCTAAGGAGATGGAGGAGGGGACATTCTCTAACAAAATTTTAAAAAAATCACTAAAGTTGGTATCACTAAAGTTGAAGATTTTATGTATGAAACATTATGAGACCAAATTGGCAAAAATATGATAGAACTAAGTAAAACAAAATTATTTATTGATAATGAGTTAACATAGTCCCCTTGAAATTTCCTCTTAGATTGTGGGAGTCTAGATCAGGAAGTTGGTTAGTTCGGGATGCCAAAGGCAGGGCTCACTAACCCATAAAGAACTTAGAGCAATAACAATAACCAAGGGAATGCTTCATTCCTTCTCCTTCGGTTGCCATGGAACATATTTGGGCAGTACCAAAAATTTTGTTGAATTTTATATTACAGGGCTTAAGCCAAATTTATTCCCAAATATGTGTTGAGCGTTCTTCATTGACAATGTCCCTATATACAATATAGTTCTCCATACTGGCAGTATACTCCTGAATTTTATCTATCTTTCTACTTTTTTCTTTTGTTTCACTAGAGCCTAGGGTTATTAAACTTCCAGTGAGTTACTTAGAAGGGAAGGGTCCCTCAATCACTATTTACCTGAATGTCTTTACAATTTATTACCCATACATACAGAGAATTCTCGTAGAAAGTACTTTCTCTTAATATTTCAAGGCCCGATTCAAGTTCTTTGAGTCCAGTGAAAATTGTGATGCTGATAAAAAAATAAAACAAAAAATTTAGACAACAGCAACAATGTTAATAAGAATAATAGTAGTACGTCCCTAATTCTTGTGACAAAAAGAATTCCTTTTTTCTTTTTAGATCTTTTATCTGTAGTATTCAAAGTCAGACTACTGTTAATCTTTTTCATCCACTAGGTAAGATATTTAGTGACATTTTTTTAAGCCCGGAAAATATATCCTCTAAAGGAATTTCAGCTATGTAATTTTATTTCTCAAAACTATCACTTTTCTAATTCTCTTATATTAATAATTAAAGTTATATCACCTAAATAATTCTTGTATTCATAGATCTTTTTTAGTTCTTAATATTCATTTTTCTTACCTCTTGCATAATTTCAGTTTGACTTTCTAAACATTGCTTAAACATTTATTTTACAACTGTAATTAAATTTCCAGCATTATTTTTTATTAATTATTCAACATGCCTTGGATTTTGAACTTAGCAATGGAAGGTTTTGATGTTATGTTAAATTTTATTTTGTGTCCTAAATTTTATTTCTTTATTCCCTAAAGTTTTATTCTATTTACACTTAATTTTATTTTTTTTTAAATTTTTTATTATACCACCGTGAAACATACAATTACAAAGGTGTTCATAATTGGTTCTTGGTAATACAGTATTCCAGCACCCATCCCTCCACCAGTGCCCCATTTCCACCACCAATGTACCCCTCCCCTCCCATCCCCCCCACCCGCCTTAATAGCGGGTACCCCAGTTTCCTCTCTTTCTCTCTCTATCTCTCTCTCTGTCTCTGCATCTCTCTCCCTCTTATTTTACACATTGTGGCTAGCCCTGCAGATAGTTAGAGTTAATCACTTAAGTCTCTTTGTGTATATTCAGTGGTGAGTTTTAATCTGCCATTACAATTTCCCATATTTATTAAAACACTGGTATCTATATCCTATTAATGAATGCAGTCATTCTATATCTGTCCTTTTCCTTCTGACTAATTTCACTCAGCATGATAGACTCCATGTCCATCCATTTGCAGGTAAATTTCATAATTTCATCCTTTCTGACAGCCGCATAGTATTCCATAGTGTAGATGAACCACAGTTTCTTTAGCCAGTCCTCTGTTCTCGGGCATTTAGGTTGTTTCCAGATTCTAGCTATAGTGAATAGCGCAGAGATGAATAAAGAAGTACAGATAGTGTTTCTGCTATGTGTTTTTCGGTCTCTAGGGTATATTCCCAGGAGTGCTATTGCTGGATCGAATGGGAGCTCAATATCTAGCTTTCGGAGGAATGTCCATATTGTTTTCCAAAAGGGCTGGACCAGTCGGCACTCCCACCAGCAGTGGATGAGAGTCCCTTTTTCCCCACATCCACGCCAGCACCGGTTGTTCTTGCTGTTTTGGATGTGTGCCAGTCTCTGTGGTGTGAGATGGTACCTCATTGTTGTTTTGATTTGCATCTCCCTGATGATCAAAGATGAAGAGCACTTTTTCATATGCCTTTTGGCCATTCGAATTTCTTCTTTTTGGAAGCTTCTGTTCATTTCTTCTCCCCATTTTTTGATGGGGTTGGCTGTTTTCTTCTTGTGGAGTGCTACCAGTGAAAAGCTTCTGCACCTCAAAAGAAACGGTGACCAAGATACAAAGACAATCCACAGAGTGGGAAAGGATATTCACCCAATACCCATCTGACAAGGGGTTAATATCCAGGATACACTTAATTTTAATTAGTGAGTTTTCTTAAAACACTATGTCATATTTAACACCCACCATTTTAGATTTAGCATTATTTGAAAATTCTAATGTAATGACATCTATGTCCAACGTTTAGATTCCGCCTTCTGGAACTGTGACTTAACATGAATGGTCTTGGTGGACATGATGAACTCAGATAGTCTCTCACCCTGTTTGTTCCATTCTAGGCCATGAATCCCAATGTGCAGTTCTTTGGCTGATCGTCTCAATACTATCTTGGCATTAAAATCATGGACTATGATCTTGTACAAGGTGATTTTCTTTATAGAACTCCTCCAGTTTCATGCAGAATTTCTCAATTTCTTCCTTGTATGTGAATGTTTGTGTGTAGACAATGAAGATAGAAACTGCCTGAGAGCCACATCTATTCAAGTGTAATCATCCATTTTGGTTTGTTAAGAATTCAAATGAATCAATGCTCATGGCCAGATTAGTGTTGACAAGGACAGCGACAGCACCTATGCCTCTTTCATCAGATTTTCAAAGGAACAGTTCCTCTCCAGTGTCAAAAATGGCGTGATGTGATGGATGCCTTCTTGACTCTGTCTGACCAATGATGTTGTACTTAATCTTTTGCGCTTGCACCATCAGGTGCTCGATATATGCTTCCAATGGTAGCGCAATAAAAATTTGGTGAGGGTACAAAATTATCTACCACAACACTAAGCACAATTAAAATCATATGTTTCCTATAAGATGATCTTTGATAAAGTACCAAAGTGGAGGAACTTAAAGAATTAGATAGGGATTCAGAGACTCAAGACATGGCAGCAAAAGATGAAACAATGTAACTAGGGAAATAGGAAGATAGAGGAGGAGTCCAAAGTAAAGAAGCCCTGAAGAGAAAAGTCTTGAAAGGAGACTTCCTGGGATAGGACCAGAAGCCTTGAAGAGAGAGGCCCTGAAGAGAGAGGGCCCTGAGGATAGGAACTGGAACAGACCTTCTAAAGAGAGAGCAGCTTGCAGGAATAAATACTGGGAGGACAGAGGTCCAGGACAGGTTCCTGCAGAGAGATAGATAAAACAAATAGCTAAAATAATTTGCAATAGTTATGTGTACTTTGCAATTAGATGAAACAAAGTATACATTAAAGAATAACCTTCAGAAACCTCAGGCCTTGCTCTTTGTTCTGCAGACAGGTCAGGGGGAACAGTATCCACCCTGAGGGAGAGCCAAAATCTCCCTCCAATGTGGTTATTTTTAAGCCTTAACAGTCAGTATCTAAAACTTTAGCAATAATGATGCAAGTGAGCTAAAACATGAAGCATAAAGCTACCAAGCAATTTGTAACATCCTCCCCAGCCACCCCAACCTCCAAATAAAAATCTACCTTGGTGAATTTTCTAAGTAAACCTTTCCAGAAGAGTCATAATATACATATGTGCATCTTTATTCACACATGTCTATAAATATTTGGTACTGGGTATACACTTTGGTACTTTATCAAAGATCATCTGATAGAAAACATATGATTTTAATTGTGCTTAGTGTGTCATTCTGTACCCTCACCAAATTTTTATTGCATTAGATTTATAAGTCTTTACATTTTTCTGTTATTTCTCTGATCTTATTCTTGCAAATTATTTTAGCTATTTAGTTCTTTGTACCAATTTAGCATCAGATTGCCACCTACAAAATATTTTCTGGGTATTAGGAATTTTATTGAGTTTATAGGGAAATATAGGAAATTAGTATTTTAATGATATTATGTTCCAATATCTGAGCACAGTATATCTTTCATATATAAAATGAGTTTTGCTTATAAAACTTATTTCATAGTTATCTCTTCTTATATAATTCAATATGTAGATATGGTCAATATTTAACAGACAACTTTGTGTCATTCTATTGTGTCAATTTTAATTTATATTCCAATCTTGCAAAAGAAAATTACTCTTGATCCATTGTTGTTTACATATTACATTATGTCACAGTCAAATTCATCTTTTAGCTTTAGGAATTTTTTTTATTTTAGATTTCTTTATATCTTCTACATAGACAATCATATTTTCTGTGAATAGAGAAAATTGTATGCATCCTTTCACAATCAGTATTCATTTCTTTCATTTTCCCTTATGATCTGATAGTGCCTAAGAGTTCCATTAAAGTGTTGAATAGGTGGATAAGAGGACAAATCATTTTCTTTTTCCATTCTTAAAGCAAAATCAGGTGGTCTTTCAGCATTAAATATGATGGAGTTTAGGTTTTTCACAGAAACCTTTTAACAGTTGTGAGAGTATTTTGTACTCATACATAAGCAAAAAATTTTTATCACGAAGATATTAAATTTGTTTAAGACACTTTTACTGTATTATTTTGTTAATCATATGCTCCCATACCTCCAGGAAATTTTTGTTGATATGATGGATTGATTTTTTAATGTATTAGCTATGTATTCCTGGATGCAATATTCATTCTCCAGTAGTCTATTAATCTTTTGGCATATTAATGGATTGCATTTTCTGACAAATTCTTTTAAAGATATTCACATCTAGGTAAAGATAATCCCCACACTACAATTTGAAACTTTGTGATGAATTCTGCTACTTTTTTATATTAAAGGGGGGGCCAGGAGCCATAGCACAGTGGATACGACATTTGCCTTGCACGCAGTTGATCCAGGATCAATTCCCCAGCATCCCATATTGCCCAGCACTGCTTGGAGTAAACCCTGAGTGTAGAGCCAGGAGTAAACCCTGAGCATTGCTGGGTGTGACCCAAAAAAGCAAAAACAAAAAAAAAAGTAAATGTGACTCATAAAGCTCATTAACTTGTCTTTCTTACATGTACAAATTTGGGGAGAAATATCATGAAATAAAATTATATCTTGCTTAAATACTTTAAGGATTTAGCAATAAAACTATTAAGATTCGGCTTGATATTTTGTAATGAGGGGCTTTAAACAAAGATTTAAATTAGGAAAATAGAAAATTGCAAAGATAAATTGCATAGATCAATGAATTCCTAATGGATATAAGTAACTCATATGAAAAAATAATGATAAAAATGGTGAAGATATATTTATTTTATCTATAGGAATGATTAACTTTTCAAAAGTAAAGATTAAATTATAATGAGATCGGGGATGGAGCAATAACACAGCAGGTAGAGCACTTGCCTTGCATGTGACTGACCAGGGTTCAATCCCTGGCATCCCATATGATCCCCCGAGCACTTCCAGGATTAATTCCTGAGCAAAGAGCCAGGAGTAACCCCTGAGCATCATTGGGTGTGACACAAAAAGCAAATTAAATAAACAAAAAACAAGTAAATAAACAAATAAATAAGTTATAATGAAATTACAACATCTAATTAATTTGAAGAGTTTATAGTAAAACAAAACTGAAAATAAGAAAATGTAAGAAATTTTCATGAAAATTATAAGAATTCAGAATTGTATGAAAAAATGAAATAATGGTTTTAAAATGTCAAAAAATAGTAAAATGATGAAACAGATATCAAATGTAAGCATAGAAAATGCAATTAGTATTGGATTTGTTTTATAACATTGAAGAACATCTTGTGTAATTAAAAATATATATAAAAACAAAATTTGCTGTTGAACTAAACAAACTGCCACCCCCCACTAAATTCTCAGTTTAATTAAAAATTAAAATTTAAGAAGCAAAAAATATCACTTAAAGTATACACTTGTTATTCTGAGATAATACAGGGATTTATTTGCTATTCTTGCATATGTCCATATCCTCTTTTTGTTTCCCTAAACAATATGTGGGTCCTGAGCACTGCCAGGAGTGACCCCTGAGTGTAGAATCAAGAGTAATCCCAAGAAAGAAAGAAAGAAAGAAAGAAAGAAAGAAAGAAAGAAAGAAAGAAAGAAAGAAGGAAGGAAGGAAGGAAGGAAGGAAGGAAGGAAGGAAGGAAGGAAGGAAGGAAGGAAGGAAGGAAGGAAGGAAGGAAGGAAGGAAGGAAGGAAGAAAGAAAGAAAGAAAGAGAAAGAAAGAAAGAAAGAAAGAAAGAAAGAAAGAAAGAAAGAAAGAAAGAAAGAAAGAAAGAAGAAAGAAAGAAAGAAACAAAGAAAGAAAAAGAAAAAGAAAGAAAGAAAGAAAGCAGATGCTTAAAAGAGTGAATTGTAGATCTCTGAAGCACTAAACTCAAATTTGCATTTGGAGACAAAATCTTTAAGGAGGTAATTAAGATTAAAAGAAAATATAGGTGTCCCTAATCTGATAGTTCTATCTTCATCAAAAAAAGAGAGATACTAGCAATCTGTCTCCAAATTTTCCTAAAGAAATGAAGGAATAAGAAGAAGATAGGATAAGAATAATAAGAATAATAAGAAGATAGAAATTTGTAAACCATAAACGATATCTCCCCTTAGGCTTTGATATCTAGCCTCAAGAAATATGGGAAAACAAATATATGCTGTTTAAATCACCATCACCATCTGTGATGTTTTGAAATGGCATTCCAAGAAAATTAATGCAATGTGCCAGAAAAATACAGTACAATGTAGAAATATAGTACACTGTAAACAACGGCCAAAAAATGCAGATAAAAAGATATGTCTAAAGTAAACAGAATTTGAAGAAAATAAACAGACTTTAAATAATTAAAACTTAAAAGAAAAGTGTTAAATTGCTAAGAAACAAATTACAAAAATATTAAAAATAATATAACTATATGTTCATAGAGAACATTGGTATTCAACATATATGTGAGAAATTAAATTCAGACACTCATCTGAGTATGTCATCACGTATCCAAATTACATTTCCTACATTTTATTATTCTCTTAGAACTGTGACTATAAACTGTAAAAAGAAATACAGTATTTAATTAACATTTGAATCCACGAAAAGAGAAAGTAGATTGCTTTGCCCCTAGCAGAGAGACAATATACACAATTGAGGATTAAGGTAGATGATAAAAGAGGGAAGATTAGAATTCAGTTACTAGTCTGAAGTTTTCACGATGCTTAAAACATGGGATCGTAGGTAGAAAAAAGTCTATAAAACTGTTCAACAGTTTCTAGATATGCAGAATAATGCATCCTTTTTACCCTAGAAATTATGATATTGCCATAAGGATTTTGTAACTACTGATATTATGTTGCAAGAGAGTAAAAATCCAGTGGAAATATATAGACACAGACAAAAACAAAGGTAATTTTTCTTAATACATACTGTAAGCTTGTATCAGAAAGGATATAAGCAGATTATTTCTTCAACAAATATTTCTGAAATTCCTTCTATACACCTGACTGTTTAAGGCACAAGGTACTAAGTTATAAAAGAAAATAATGTTAGCAACATGGGGCCTGAGGGATAGCCCAGTGGGTAGGGCATTTGAATTGCATGTAGCCAACCCGGGTTCAATCCCCACATCCCATATGGTCCCCTGTGCACCGCCAGGAGTAGTTCCTCAGCAAAGAGTCAGGAGTAACCACTGAGTGTCACCGGGTGTGACCCAAAAAGCAAAAAAAAAAAAAAAAAAGGAGGCGGGGAAGAAAAGAATCTTAGCAATGTGAATTGAGGCTAAATAGTATAAATATATTCATCAGATGTCTTTAGGAGAATCTGCTAAACTAATGAGCAGGTTTCTTCCATATCGATACAAGGGCAGTGGTTTTTATTTGGATAGGGAGGTCAGTTATTCATCCTCATATTTTGTTTCATGAAGCTCTTATTTTTCTTTTGGTCAGTACCTTAAATGTGTCTTTGTTCTTGTTTTTATGACACTAGTCGATTATTATTATTTCTTAAATGAAGCTATAGGGGATAGAGAGAAGTAAAGAAGGTAGGGCTCACGTCTTGCATGTAAGGACTCAGATTCTATCCCTGGCACACTTATGGTCACCAGAGTTTCATCAGAAGTGATCCCTGAGTACAGAGACAAGAGTACAATATAAGCATCACTGAGTGGGGGTTTTAAACCATTAAAATCAAATACTCTTTAAAATTTGAATAAACTTGATAAATTCTAACTGAAGAGTACACAAATTATTAATATTGTAAGTGAGTAAGGAAACAATATTACAGACTCACAAGACTTGTAAAGGATTACTTGAACAGCTTTATAAGCACAAATGTAATAATCTAAAAGAAATGGATAATTTATTGAAAGGACAAAGCTGCCAGAACTCATATCAGATGAAAGAGAAAATCTAAATAGAGCTATATCAATTAAAATGAAAAAATCAATATCTTGCTAAATCAAAAAGCACTAGGGATAGATAGATTCACTGGTGAATTCTATCAAACATTTTAGAAAGAAATTGATAAATTATCTACCTAGAGGCCAGGGCTAGGAATCAAAGCCAGGTTTTCATACCTGCAAGGCAGTCACTCTTATCACTGAGTTGCATCCTCTGTCCTATTGTTTTCAGAGAGGAAAAAGAAGGAACAAATCATAATTTATTCTATAATTCAGCATTTTTGAAAGCTAAAACTAGCAAAGATATACAAGAACACAGGATAACACATAGATGCAAAAATCCTTTATAGAACATAAATTGGATACAAAAAGTATGAAAGGAATTATAATCCACAAGGAAATATGACTTGGCCAGTTATGCAAGGCTGGTGATTAGGCAAAAACTGTTATTTGTTTAACCAATTTTGCAAAAAAAAAATAATGTTCAAAGAATTTAATAAATGCCCACCAAAGTAGATTCGCAGATGTCAAATAAGCATATGAAAAGATACTCCATATGTCATCAGGGGAATGCAAATTAAAACAACAGTGATATACCAATATTTACATATTAAAATGTCCTAAATAGGGATCACTAAAAAACACCAAATGCCAGCAAGGATGTTGAGCAACAGGAACTCTCATATTTTGCTGGTAGCAATGCAAAAATGTTACAGCTGCTTTGAAAGAGTTTAGCACTTTCATACAGTCCAGCCAATATGCTTCTTGGTGTTTACCCAAGGGAGCTAAAAATTTATCCACAAAAAAGTAGCTCACACATGTTTATAGAAGCATAGTCATAATTGCCAAACCTTGAAAGCAACTCAAATGTCCTTCAGTTGCTGAATTCACAAATAAATTAAGGAATATATATATTCACTGTAACTGTTATTTTATTCTAAAATGAAATGATATATCAAGTTGTGCCAAAAAAGAGAGAGAACTCAAATGCCTATTTTTGAGTGACTGAAGCCAATGGGATAGCCTTATAGCACTTGATTCTAACCATGCAGAATATTGAGACAGTAAAAAGAATCATTGTTGGGCTGGAGCGATAGCACAGTGGGTAGGGCATTTGCTTTGCATGCAGCCAATCAGGGTTTGTTCCCGGCATCCCATATGGTCCCCAGAGCATCCCCAGTTGTAATTATGGAGCTTAGAGCCAGGAGGAGCCTCTGAGCATTGCTGGGTGTGACCCAAAAAAGCCAAAAAAAAAAAAAAAAAGAAAATTCATTGCTAAGCATCCGCAGTAAAACGTTTGTCAGTAACAAGAAGAAATGAATAGGTGAAACATAAACAATGTTCAACGTAGTTAAAATATTCTGTATGCATATTATAATGATGAATATTTGAATATTATAATGTTCATATTATAATGCTCTTCTTGATACTGTATAATCTTCCACATATTAAATTATACTATTTGAAAAACATATAAAGCTACTAGCACTTTCTTTTGATGCATTTCAGCATGGTTAATTTTTCTTCATCAATAATTTTAAACTATGTGATCATATTTTAGAAAACAACATTGGGAGATAAACAAATAAAAAAGATATACAATTAAAAAGTTCATATTTGGGTTTTGGTCATACAGTGTTCCAGCACCCGTACCTCCAACAGTGCCCATCTCCCACCACCAACGGCCCCGGTACCCTCCCTCCTTCCCCAGCGCACCTCCATGGCAGGTTATTTATTTCTTTCCCTTTCTCTCTCTTTCTCTTTTCCTTCCCTTCCAGACTATGGATTACAGAACATACATTAAAAGGTTGTCATGTGTATACTTTTGCCTCTATTTAATGCTCAGTTCTAGGTTGGCATTAGTACCCTTGACAATTATTAGCACACTGTTCCATTTTCTGTCTTACCTAACCTCTGACTCCCACACGTTTGTGATAATTTCCACCTTTGACAAGACCTCCTGATATATGTTTCACATGACCTTGGATATTGGTATCATAATATGTACATATATATTTATGCGATGCAAATAAATGCAGTCATTCTGTATCTGTCTCTCTCCTTCTGGCTAATTTCGCTCAACATAATCTTCTCCATGTCCATCCATTTATAGGCAAATTTTATAACTTCATTTTTCCTAACAGCTGCATAGTATTCCATTGTGTAGATGTACCAAAGCTTCTTTATCCAGTCATCGATTTTCGGGCACTCTGGTTGCTTCCAGATTCTGGCTATTGTGAATAATGCTGCTATGAACATAAAAGTAGGGATGGTGCTTCCTCTGCGTATTTTTGGTTTTCCAGAGTAGATTCCCAGGAGTGGTATGGCTGGGTCAAATGGGAGTTCAATTTCTAGTCTTTGGAGGAAAGTCCATATTGTTTTCCAGAAAGGCTGTACCAGCCCGCATTCCCACCAACAATGGATGAGTGTCCCTTTTCCCCACATCCACTCCAGCATTTGTTGTTCTTGCTCTTTTGAATATGTGCCAGTCTCTGTGGTGTAAAGTGGTATCTCATTGTTGTTTTGATTTGCATCTCTCTGATGATTAGTGATGATGAGCATTTTTTCATATTTTTTTTGCTATTTGAATTTCTTCCTTGCTGAAGTTTCTGTTCATTTCTTCTCCCCATTTTTTGATGGGGTTGTTTGTTTTCTTCTTGTAAAGTTCTACCAGTGCCTGATATATCCTGGATATTAACCCCTTATCCAATGGGTATTGGGTGAATATTCTTTCCCACTCTGTGGACTGCTTTTGTATCTTAGTCACTGTTTCTTTTAAGGTGCAGAAGCTTTTTTAGTTTCACGTAGTCCCATATGTTTAACTTTTCTTCTAGTTGCTTTGTTAGTGATGTTTCACCTTTAAAGATGCCTTTAGCTTCAATGTCGTGGAGGGTTTTTCCTATATTTTCTTCAATGTACTTTATGGATTCAAGTCTGATATTGAGATCTTTAATCCATTTTGATCTGATTTTTGTGCATGGTGTTAGACACAGGTCTAAATTCATTTTTTTACATGTCGCTGCCCAATTTTCCCAACACCACTTTTGAAGAGGCTTTCCCTTACTCCATTTTAGACTCATTGCACCTTTATCAAAGATTAAATAATCATGTGTTTGAGGTTGGGTGTCCGGATACTCAATTCTATTCCATAGGTCCACAGGTCTGTTTTTATTCCAATACCATGCTGTTTTAATTACTACTGCCTTGTAGTACAGTTTGAAGTTGGGAAAGGTGATGCCTCCCATCTTCTTTTTTCCCGAGGATTGCTTTAGCTATCTTGGGGGTTTATTGTTCGATACAAATTTCAGGAGCGTTTGGTCAATTTCTTTGAAGAATGTCATCGGTATCCTCATAGGGACTGCATTGAATCTGTACAGAGCTCTAGGGAGTATTACCATTTTGACAATGTTGATTCTCCCCATCCATGAACAGGGAATGTGTTTCCATTTCCTTGTGTCCTCTTTTATCTCTCGGAGCAATGTCTTATAGTTTTCTTTGTACAGGTCCTTTACATAAGTTGATTCCTAGGTATTTTATTTTCTGTGGCACAATTGTGAATGGAATAGTTTCCTTAATATACCTTTCTTCTCTTTCGTTATTTGTATATAGGAAAGCCACTGACTTTTTATTTGTATATCTCATGGTGGTATAATAAAATACTTAAAAAAATTTGGGAAAAAAAATTTAAAAAATTTGGAAAAAGTCCAATTAACAGCATTTTACGAAAGATTAGCTAGAATACTTTTATATAATATATATATTATACAAAGGAGGAAGACAGTTTGAATGTGGCAGTTCATCTGACCATGTATTTTATACTGAGTGGTATAGATATTCTCTCATGCTGTCACAATCATCATGGGACTAGCTAGATCTTACAGGTATACTTGCCTGGCCACATTGGATCTCTAAATAATTAGACCAGAGAGAAATGATGCTTGCCTTCAAGCAAGCAAGCATGGCTCTCTAATAAGTCAAAGGTCAATATACAGAATAACCATGAAATAAAGATGAGACTCTTTTAAAGGCTTAGAGAAATATGGGGCTGGAGCAATAGCCCAGTGGGTAGGGCGTTTGCCTTGCATGCAGCCGGCCTCTGCCGGCCTGGGTTCAATCCTCCGGCATCCCATATGATCCTCCTGAGCACCGCCAGGAGTAATTCCTGAGTGCAGAGCCAGGAGTAGCCCCTGAGCATTGCCGGGTGTGACCAAAAAGGCAAAAAAAAAAAAAAACAAACAAAGAAATATATAACAGGCTATAGAATATTCTTTGGTACAGATACATGCCTTTGTATTCTGAGATACAGTTCATCTCATAAGTCCCTCCTCCACTCTACCCTGAAGGGGCACTTCCATGGCAGATCTTGGCATGGCAATGTTAACATCTCAAAGAGGTCCTGGGAGAAATTACCTGAGGGGATTTAACCCTTACTGCTCTTCATTGTAGTGGGCAATGTGTGTTGCAGGGATACAGTTCCTTTTTTTTTTTGACACTTTCTTTCTTGCCTCTTCATTGTCTCTTCTCTGCAGGGCAGCCATCTTGGCCTACACGTGGCCAGGGCCCAGCTGGGAACCCTAAGTTTTCCTATTGCTGATTGATATGCCAAAACCTGTGTAAGTAAAGCATTTTGAAACTTTGCTGGAAAAAAAATAGAAAACAACATTGGTTGTTCTACTTCTATAAACCAGTATATATTTATATAAACTCTTTGCAAACAAAAAAAAACAAAGTGAACGTTAGGCAAGCTATAGATTTTAGGTGAATAAAACATTTCAATATAGGTTTATCTGTGGTTACAAAGGTTGATTCGGGCCTAGAGAGTTAGCAATGGAACCAGGAGATAACACCCATGTTTTGTAAGCTACTTACCTGTTACCTTCACCCACAACCAGGACTGATCTCTGAACATAGAACCAGGAATAAGCCCAAAGCAAGACTGAGTAAGGCCCCGAAACAACAACAACAACAAAAAAAACCTACATCAATCTAGTGAATGATATTGATACTGAAAGAGGAATTGCCTGTGTGGAGTTGGTAACGTGTGGAAAATCTTTTATATTCTTTTCAATTATACTATATTGTAAAAGTTCTTCAAAAAAGTAGTCTCAAAAATCACAAAACATTACACAAGCAGGATATTTTTTAAAGCTATATTGCTTTGGAAAAATAGAAATTTGCATAAAACAAAGAATTTGAATAGAAACAGAATTTACTATTATGATTTTAATCAGTTTTCCTACTTTAATTTTTGGGGGCAAATGATACTTTCTATTTCTTAAGAAAGTTTGATCTTTCTATATTTTTTGTTTGCTTTCCTGATTGCTGTGCCAAGAAAAATAAAATAGTAAGGACACATTGCTCCTTTATTCTGACTTCAGTAACTTTTCTAGACAATAAAATTATAAGTTAATTGAAAGGAATAATTAATTATAATAAAATAAATATATTTGAAAAACTGTTCATTTAATTGAAATATCACCTTAAGCATAAGTTTGTTTAATTAAAATATCACCTTAAGCATTATATCACCTTAAGTACTTTCTGTTGTAAGAAGAAATTATTGCAAAGGACAACAATCTTTTGAATCCACTAGTTTACGCATATTTCTGCATTTTTTTTCTTATCCATAGCTGACCTTAATTTAAAATTTTAACTGGTAAAATAAACTTTTCTCAAGTGCTGATATAACTTCCTATTATTATGATACAACATATTATATAATTATATAATAAATTACAAATCCCTCCAATTACATGCTTTAGAGGTACAATTTGGACTTTTTATTCCTGCTATTGTGATGTTCTCTATTTTAAATGTTTATTCATATATAGCTTAATTTCTTAAATATAAACTTTCTTTTTAGCACCATTCTAAGAATTGTATTCATGCTACAAATGATGCTAGTGTACCAGGAACAGTCATAGGTGATCAAGATTATCAGCCCCACCTCTACCTCCTTATGACCTTCCATATCTAGGCAAACGCCTTTGCTTAGGGACAGATTCCTGATCTCCCTCTCTGGTCCCTTTTATTCTCTATAATTTTTCCCTATTCAGTAGGGGTTTCTAAAAAGCTGCTGGTGAATAGGGGCAAAGAAATCATCTGGCTGCTTTCTTCTCTTGCATTTTGATGGCTGATATTTTGGGAACATAGTAAAGAAATGCTTACCTACCCTAGGTATAAAAGGGGAAGAACTTTATCTATCTATCTATCTATCTATCTATCTATCTATCTATCTATCTATCTATCTATCTATCTATCTATCTATCTATCTATCTATCTATCTATCTATCTATCTATCTATCTATCTATCTATCTATCTATCTATCTATCTATCTATCTATCTATCTATCTATCTATCTATCTATCCATCTATCCATCTATCTATCTATCTATCATCTATCTATCTATCTATCTATCTATCTATCTATCTATCTATCTATCTATCTATCTATCTATCTATCTATCTATCTATCTATCTATCTATCTATCTATCTATCTATCTATCTATCTATCTATCTATCTATCTATCTATCTATCTATCTATCTATCTATCTATCTATCTATCTATCCATCTATCCATCTATCTATCTATCTATCATCTATCTATCATCTATCTATCTATCTATCTATCTATCCATCTATCCATCTATCTATCTATCTATCATCTATCTATCTATCTATCTATCTATCTATCTATCTATCTATCTATCTATCTATCTATCTATCTATCTATCTATCTATCTATCTATCTATCTATCTATCTATCTATCTATCTATCTATCTATCTATCTATCTATCCATCTATCCATCTATCCATCTATCTATCTATCTATCATCTATCTATCTATCTATCTATCTATCTATCTATCTATCTATCTATCTATCTATCATCTATCTATCTATCTATCTATCTATCTATCTATCTATCTATCTATCTATCTATTATCTATCTATCTATCTATCTATCTATCTATCTATCTATCTATCTATCTATCTATCTATCATCTATCTATCTATCTATCATCTATCTATCTATCTATCTATCTATCTATCTATCTATCTATCTATCTATCTATCTATCTATCTATCTATCTATCTATCTATCTATCTATCTATCTATCTATCTATTTTTGCTTTTTGCTTTTTGGGTCAAACCTGGCGATGCTCAGGGGTTACTCTTGGCTCTGCACTCAGGAATTATTCATGGCGGTGCTCAGGGGACCATATGGGATGCCGGGGATGGAACCTGGGCCAGCGTGTGCCAGAAACATGAAAGGCAAAAGCCTTACCCACTGAACTATTGCTCCGGCCCAAGAGGGGAAGAGCTTTAGCCTATTTCATAATATTACTTTAGGGTACTCCTCCCATAATCTGGGAATTTTGCTGCTTTACTCTTTCTCTCTGCTTCCATAAATAAAGTCTTACTGAATTTGACTGTTTGCTCTTTGTTTCCTTATGTTCAGTTTTGACTGCTTAAGGACAAGAACCTGAATGTCTGAACAATAAAAGCACTGTGAATGTAACTACTATATGCATATATAATCAGTACTTAAACCCTATGTCTTGATCCAGTAAATTTATACGTAGTTATTTTTGTAGTATTTATGAAAAATAGCATCAAGCTTTCCTCCATCTTCTTTCCTTTTTCCTGCCCACCCTTCCTTTTTTTTCTCTCTCTTTATGTTCCTGGAGCAAGCAGATGCCCTTGGGCTACACTAGCATGTGGCTAGACGTATGGAGATGTTATTGGTGCCCGCTCAAGCAAATTGATGATCAACGGAAGACAAGTGGATACAAGTTATAATAAAAATCTATATATGACTTCCTGTTAGCAACTGTTTGGGGTTTGTGTGTGTGTGTGTGTACATCTGTGTGTGCTTGTGTGTGCATTCCTGTTGATTTTAAAATTGAAAACCACTTAGTGCCATTTGTGATCTTAGGATAATGAAAACCTATCTACAAAAAATATTTCTACAAAACTAGGAAGTGTAAATAAACTCACAGATCAGATTTGGTGATCTAAAGTCGCTGTTTATTTTTACACTACTGCAAGTCATGGGGCAGAGCTGCTACTGGCTCTCACTGTGCCAAGCTGCTCATGAGGTGCCCGGGAGGGGTGGCAGGTTCTAGTCCTGGCCCGCCATCCCAGCAGAGCCTCACAACAAGCCAGACTACCCTCCACTTCATGAGGACCTCCATTTTCCACATACGGACTTCCCCTAGTCAGAACTCCACCCAGCAGACCAGCCTATCATAGCCCAGCTCGCTGGCCGCTTGCTGCCGCACGGCTCATCACTAAATGCTGGATTTTGAGATGACTACAAGATTATGCTACCCCCATGGCAGAGCCTGGCAAGCTACCTGTGTCGTATTTGATATGCCAGATACCAGTAACAATTATAGACCTCATTCCCATGACCTGATGGAATGGTTTGAGGCTCTTTATGTTCCTGGAGCAAGCAGGTGCCCTTGGGCTTTACTTGCATGAGACAGGTCATATGGAGATGTTACTGGTGCCCACTCGAACAAATCAATGATGAACGGGAAGACAGTGATACAGTGATACAGTGATACTGCAAGTCTATTCCAAGAACCAAAATCAAATAAAATAACTCAGGACCAAAAAACTCTTTCCTTGTCTCATTTACAGGTGTTAGCTTTATGCCATTTGTGTTTCAGGAAATGTAGCATATTTTCCCTTAGTTATCCACAGATTAAGATTTTTTTTATTTTCTTTATTTTAACAGTGAGATAGAAATCAACAAAGTTTTTCATGATTGGGTTTCAGTTATACAATATTGCATCACCCATTCCTCCACAAGTGCAAATTTACCACCACCAATGTCCCAAGATTCCCTCACCCCTCCCTCAGCCTGTCTCTATAGCAGGTTGTTGTTGTTGTTGCTGCTGTTGTTCTTGTTTTTGCTCTTATTCTTGTTCTTGTTCTTGTTGTTGTTGTTGTTCTTCTTCTTCCTCCTCTTCTTCTTCTTCTTCTTCTTCTTCTTCTTCTTCTTCTTCTTCTTCTCCTTCCCTTCTTCTTCTCTTCTTCTCCTTCTCTTCTTCTTCTTCTTCTTCTTCTCCTTCCCTTCTTCTTCTCTTCTTCTCCTTCTCTTCTTCTTCTTCTTCTTCTTCTTCTTCTTCTTCTTCTTCTTCTACTTCTTCATCTTTTCTACTTACTCTTCTTCTTCCCCTTTCCCTTCTCCTTCTCCTTCCCTTCTCCTTTTCTTCTTTTTTTTTCCTCCTCCTTCTCTTTGCTTCTGCTTCTAATGCTTCTGCCTATTCTTCTGCTTCTTCTCTTTCTCTTTCTATTACTCTCCCATCTCTTACACATTTTGGCTTGCCATATATTCATTTAGGGGTTATCATATATATTGCTTTGCCTACATTCAATGCTCAGCTGTAGTCTGACGATACCATTGCCAATAATTACTAGAACACTGGTATATTGTCCCCAGGATAATATAATATAATAACATCCTTAACTCTTTATTAATGGTAAGGCTTTGCTGTGGTGTTGTGAGCCAATATCCTATACTGCTTCTATTTTAATTGTTCAAGTATTAAACCAGAGAGATAAAATTTCTTTAGTTCTACAAGTTAGAAATTTGGGGTTTTGCTTTTTATTTTTGGCTCTTGCAGTTTGAGTGGGTATAAAAGTTTAGGATAAAACATTAAAAATTGGGTGATTTTCTCTTGTTTATATAGGAAAACTGGCAATATTCAAGATCACATATGCCTTTAAAGTAAGTTATATTTTTTCTTTTTATTAATCATCATTTAAAATATTTAGTTTGTTATTTTTATTTATTAAAATGAGTTATGAAGATACTAGTTTTTTCTTACTTTTTTTGCATCACACTCAGAAATGATTAGGGGTTACTACTGGCTCTGCATGCAGCAATTACTCCTACTGTAGCTCCCAGGTATCCCATGGGATACCTGGGAACAAACAAGGGTAAGCTCATGCAAGGCAAATGCCTACATGCTTCACTCTGGCTCCAGCCCCAATATTTTGTGACAGAGTACATGTATTCTAACTTATCACTATTGGTCTGGAAGTCGTTCCAGAAATTGGAAACATTTTTTTTCTGATTTTTAAGTGAAATTAATATTTTATAGATTTTTATCTTTTAATATGTATATATAAATATCTCATTTTTTAAATTTAAATTGCCTATGGCAAATTTCCCTCTTTTTAACTATTGAATAAAAAGTTGCTAAATCTCCCTTCCTGCCCCTCGAGGTGTTGCAGGTGTGGCTGCAGTGCCCAGCTGGGCCGGCAGGAGGCAGATAGGAGACAGACTTGTCTATACCCAGGGCTCTGCCCAGTAGGTCCTAGATGGCTGATTGACATAGAAAAATACTGGACCCCCTGGATTGAACCTAGAAACTTGCAGAGTCTCACAAGCTACCCATGGTATATCTGATATGCCAAAAACAGTAACAATAATGAACTTCATTCCCAGCTAATGGAGACGTTACTGGCTCCTGCTCAAGCAAATAAATGAACAACATGAAGATGAGTGACAAGTGACAAGTCTCCCTTATGTAGGTGAGGTGTGATAGCGATATGCAATCCCTAGCAAAACCTCAGAGCTCGTGTTTCTTGATATCTGTATATATTGTAAAGGATACTGTCTGTTTACAAATCTGAAACCAGTTTGCATGCTTCAGATAAAGTAAATTTGTACTTGAATAATAATGTCAATACCATTATTATTAATATATTTCTGTCAGTGAGAAAATGGATTCAAATTATTATTCGTTTTATTTCAAATATTCATATTTTTGTGAGCATATTTTGTATATGTAGCCTAAAAAACATTTAGACCAATTTAGTAATTATTAAGAATAAAATTTGTGTCACTAAATTATTGTTATGCCCTCTATCTGTCATCATTATCTCCAGACTCTTCATTATGTCAAACAGGTACTCAGTAACTATTAAATCTCTACCTTTGAGAAACTAATTAATATTTAGCAAATTCTCAAATGGAAATCCAATTATTATAGAACTTCAATGAACAGTAAAAGAAATTGCTGGGCAGAAGAGATGGTACAGAAGATAAGACAATTGCTTTGCATTAAGTCAACTTGGATTTGATCCTTGCCACAGCACACGGCTCCCAAACACTGTCAGGAGTGATCCCTGAGTGCAAATCCGGAGTGAGCCCTAAATACCCAGCACACCCTGAGAGAGAAATATGTTACTCATATAACCCTAATTTATTCCGTGAACAGAGAAGTGTAATGCTAACCATATAAAAAATTTAATTTACCATATAAAATTTAATTTAATTTAATAGTGATATAAGTTTTGACAAAAGTACAATGAAAGAGAAAAAATTAAAGATTATTTTTCTTTCTGCTTCAGTTATGTGTACCTAGGTCAAGAAGTAAACATGATGAATGACCTAAAACCTGAGCTGTGCAGGAGGAAAAGAGCGGCATGGAATGCCTTCAAAAGCATCGAAGAAATAACTAAAAGGACAAAGAACCTCCGGATCCAGGCACATCTCTTCAAATCCACCATTCTCCCTGCATTAACATATGCCTCAGAGACCTGGGCCCTACGGAAGCAGGATGAGAATGCTATTCGGTATGCCAAAGAGCGATGCTTGGAATATCATGCCTCATGCAAGTGAGAGAAGGAATTCGAGTCACGACCTCCGTCGCTGTTCCAGAGTCAGGGACGCTGTCTCGTTTGCCAAGGCATAGAAAATCAGATGGCTGGACATGTAATGTGATTTGGCTATGACCGCTGGATTAGAGCCGTTACCGACTGGATCCCACGGGGTGTCAAAAGATCACATGGGCGCCCACATACAAGGTAGTCAGACTTCTTCATCAAGATCCGAAATTAGCCAGGAGAGAGACAGATACAGAATGATTGCATTTATTTGCATGGCATAAATATATATGTACATATTATGATACCAATATCCAAGGTCAAGTGAAACATATATCAGGAGGTCTTGTCAAAGGTGGAGATTATCACAAACGTGTGGGAGTCAGAGGTTAGGTAAGACAGAAAATGGAACAGTGTGCTAATAATTGTCAAGGGTACTAATGCCAACCTAGAACTGAGCATTAAATAGAGGCAAAAGGATACACATGACAACCTCTTAATGTATGTTCTGTAATCCATAATCTGGAAGGGAAGGAAAAGAGAAAGAGAGAGAAAGGGAAAGAAATAAAGAACCTGCCATGGAGGGGACTGGGGAAGGGGGAGGGAACCGGGACGTTGGTGGTGGGAGATGGGCACTGGTGGAGGGATGGGTGCTGGAACACTGTATGACCAAAATCCAAATATGAACTTTTTAATTGTATATCTTTTTATTTGTATATCTCACGGTGGTATAATAAAATACTTAAAAAAATAAAAAATAAATAAATAAAGGTTAAGGGGCGAGCGATAGTCCAGCGGGTAGGGCGTTTGCCTTGCACGCGACCGGCCTGTGCCCACCGCCAGGAGTAATTCCTGAATGCAGAGCCAGGAGTAAACCCTGAGCATCGCTGGGTGTGACCCAAAAAAAGCAAAAATATAAATAAATAAAATAAAATAAAATAAAAGTTAAATTCTAAAAAAAAAAAAAAGATCCTGAACGAAGGGTTTGAGGCTCTTTGTATTCCTGAAGCAACCAGATGCCATTGGGCTACACTGGCACGTGATAGGGTCAAATGGAAATGTTACTGGCGCCTGCTTCATGAAATCAATGAACAACAGGATGTCTAGTAATCTAGTGATTTTCCCTTACACACTAAAGTCAAATTTCGTAATTTAGCAACAAAATGTCTTCGATTTCTACAATGCTTAACATCAATGAATTAGAAGATAATAAACATTAATATAATTTGAAGTAGCATTAAAAATATCTATAGCCAAATATAAGAAGTGTTCAAAATCATTGCACCAAATTTAAGACATTTCTAAATAAGTAAAATCTAAATTAATGAAAATATATACTAGGTAATTAATTTGACAACCAATTTTCAGGGGCAAAAATGATAATCCTGTTGTGTTTTTCCTTCAAATATAAAATATGGGAATTTGAAATAAGGCTGTGAGATTCATTTCTAGATATTTCTACAGTGTTATAATTACTTTGTTATAATTTCTTTGAGGGTCCTGTCAAGCAATGCTTAGCCTTTGGAAGCTACTTTCAGTAATACTTTGTTAAGTTATAATATTCTACCTGGCTTTACGTGCTTCTTCTCACTTTCAGGGTTCTGGGGATACCAGAATTCCTCTGTCAATGTATGAAGAGCATTGAGGTGCTAGGGATAAAATTCATGTCCTTGAATGAGCAAAGAATCTTCCTTATCCCTGAGAAATATCTCATAATTATTCATATTTAACCTT
This sequence comes from Cryptotis parvus, assembly GCA_021461705.1. NCBI lineage: Eukaryota > Metazoa > Chordata > Mammalia > Eulipotyphla > Soricidae > Cryptotis > Cryptotis parvus. Next base: position 340,019 of record JAJIBD010022329.1, on the reverse strand, counting down.
TTTTCATGTTTAAGTCACATGAAAAAAATTACTTCATTAAAACAACTCAGGCTCCGTCTATAGGAGCAAGCTCACAAGAAACCAAGATCCCAATTAGTCTAGTACTAAGATTAAGGTAAGTAGCTCTTCTTTTTATTATTTCAAAGCTTTGAAAATTCTGTGTTCTCTTTGGAAGTCACTTTTTCTGTCAGTGTCAGAGAGCATTGTCAGAGCACTCCTTGCTTTTACTTGGCCTAGAAAATAGTAATAGTGTGCGTCCCTCGATGGGATGAGGCTTAGCGACTATGCATGCTCTCTTGTCTCTTGGGCGGCAGTGACGGGGGTGTGTGTGGGAATAGTGGGCGAGTAACAGAACAGCCTGTTGGGAGCAGCACGAGGGCTGTAGCAGAGAGTGTCACCACTGACACTCTGGCTTTAGAGCTCCATATCCAGTGCTCTAAAGCCAAGAGTGAACTTTCTGATCGGCGTTACTCTCTCAACAGTGAAAGGAGAAACCTCCAAGTGTAGTTTTGGTTTCTCTGTTTCTTTCACAGCAAGTATTGTAAATTGTGATGGTTCTGATGGGGACATGGGAGGCTTTAGCAGGTGGCTTGCCGGAAGTGCTGTCCAGTCGTCTGTCATTTTCATCTTTTCCCTTTGCAGCCTGTTAGATCGGAATTCTAGAGCTTTCTTGCCAGAGCAGCTATAATTGTAATTATGCTCAAAATAGTCCTCTTTCTACCTATAAACGTGTTTGAAAAGGCGCTGGAGCGATAGTACAGAGGGTGGGGCATGTGCCTTGCACATGTGGTAGACCCTGGTTCCATCCCTGGCATCTCATATGGTCCCCTGAGCACTGTCAGGAGTGATTCCTGAGTGCAGAGCCAGGAATAACCCCTGAGCATTGCTGGATGTGACACAAAAGAAAAAAAAAGTTAGTAAAAGTTAAGTCCTAAAGCATCACCTAAAGGCTGGGCTCAGCGCGCGAGCACATGCTTTTCCAGACTCCTGGGATCTGTCCCTAGTACTGAATTTGGTCCCCTGAACACTACCAGTAGTGACTCCTGATCACAGAGTGAGGAGTTGCTCTCCCATACCAACAGGTCTGACCCCCCCAACACCACCCCTATCCCCACACCTGTCTAAAAAACTCTTCATCTGATAGGCCTGGGTGGGGTTGCAGGTCTTTGTTTTGATTTGATTTAGTTATTGTGTCACAGCTAGCTACACTCAGAGCTTACTTCTGACTCTGCACACAGAAGTTACTCCTTGCAGATCTCAGGAGACCATATGGGTACAGGGTATCGAACTTCAGTTAGCTGCAATCAAGGCAAATAAATGCCCTTCCAGCCAAGTACTATCACTCCAGCCAAATTTTTTAAACTACTAGTAATGTTTGATTTGTGTTTGTTTTGAGCCCTGATGGTGTTGGGGGAACCATGTGGTGCCAGAGATGGCACGAACCAGGGCTCATACACCAAAGAATGCACTCTAGCCTTTGAGTCATCTCCCTGGCCCTGTTCCTAACATTTTAAAAGACTACTTGGTTATCAACTAATTCTTCCTTCCTTGTATGAATTCCTATTTGTTTTCAGTGAGACTATAATTAGAGATGGATGTAACAAGAGTTGTTTTCAGAATGCTTTGGCTTTATCAGCAGGAGCAATTCAGTTGGCTTCTTAAATGTGAAGAAGTCAGGGTTGGCCACTCTTCCTTTCTGAGACCCTCCAACTTTACCTGGTCTCATCTCAGAGCTCTGATCACAATATTTTGTGACTGTATTTTACTTTAATTTTCTTTCCCTCGAGGTGTTGCAGGTGTGGCTGAGGTGCCTGGCTGCGTTGGCAGATGGCAGACAGCAGAGAGGCTTGTCTACACCCAGGGGTCTGTCCCATGGGACCTGCATGGTTGATGGTTTGATAGAAAAAGACGGCCCCCTGGAATGAACCCAGAGCCACAGCAGGGCCTGGCAAGCTACCTGTGGTGTATTCGATATGCCAAAAACAGTAACAATATTGGACTTCATTCCCAACAAATGAGACATTACTGGTGCCTGCTCAAGCAAATTGATGAACAATGGGAAGACAAGTGATACAGGTGAAAACTATTGGCATTATATGGTTAAAATTGTTGCATTTTAATGTTAATATTACATACAGAACGGTGTCAAGAAGAAAGCTGTCTCTACCTATTGATGACTCCAATTTATAAGAACAATAACTCAGGAGAAAATTTATTTCAATATTAAAGGTATTTGGGGAGGGTGGTTTTAACACAACTTGCATGCTGATGAACTGCTTCTGGTTCTGTGATTGGAGGTCACACCCAGCAGTGGTTGGGCTATGTGGTACTGGGGATTGAACCAGGACCAGCACCAGCAGCAGACTAGGCGAATATCTGAACCTCAGTACGATCTTTGCAGTCCCAATTGGAATATATTAAAAAATAACACTTTAATGTACATTAGAGTTAGGTACATAGGATTATAAGACTTACATTATAAGATTCTGTTGTCATGTAAGTTAACTCCACTATTGGTAATGCTTTATGAATTTATTCTAATTTTTCTTCTGTTCTGTCATTTTATGAGATTCTTATTAAGATAAAAAGTAGATATATGTACTGATTTTGATCTTGAACACAACTTAAATTTAAAATATTCTATCCTTTACATTTGAAGGAATGAACTTATATAAAATGTTTCAATTTGGTTCTTTCAAGTTACCTTTATTATATTCTGTCTATAAACAATCTTGCTTTTATGCTCTTAAGAAAACATCTTAAGAGTGTTTTTCTACACTCTTAAGTGTGGAAGAGCTGAGCCTGGCAAGGAAGAGCCTGGGAAGCTACCCATGTCATATTTGATATGCTAAAAACCAGTAACAATTATAGACCTCATTCCCATAACCCGAACTAATGGTTTGAGGCTCTTCATGTTCCTGATGCGAGCAGATGTCCTTGGGCTACACTAACACGTGACAGGAAGTATGGAGGTGTTACTGGTGCTTGCTCGAGCAAATCAATGAACAATGGGACGACAAGTGACACAAGTGATACAAGAAAACTTCTATTTTATTTCTAGTCCAATTTTTGCTCACTTTATATTCTACCCTCTTCCTGGAATGCTTGCTGCTCAAGTTTTTCCTAAGCATAAAGCTTACCTGCAAGGACTTATTAGTGTTCCTGTTAGATAGTTCTGTAATAAGACCTTTAGTGTCCTGATTTTCAAAGCAGTAATTTTATATTAACATGTCCTCTCTCAAATACTCCTAAAATGCAGAGTACGTTCTCTTAATAAAAATCATAAATATGCATACAAGGAAAACGCTTAGTTCCTGATAAATTCTCAAATATTTACTCATAAATAAATGTAAAGGAAGGTCATCAATTAGGGATCTCTTAATATATAAGTAATAAAACCTGATGAATTGTGGCTTAAGCAAATGGGAGTTAACTGTTTTCTCATAAAATATCTGTGGGTAGACAGTATTGATGATGGGTCAGTGGCTCAGGAAAGCTCTCATGAGCTTAGATGCTCACACTCCTTTTATCTTAATAGTTTTTCTCATTTATGTCCCCTACAGATCGTATTTTAAAAGAACTGTTGCTTACACCAACATATTCATGTTAAACCTACATAAAAGCAACATATAATCAGAAAGGGAAAAACTATTTTCAAAAAAATAGTCACAGTAAATGTCATTGTCCAAAACTGTGATGCTATAATCCCAGGGATAAAAGTGTATGAGAGAGACAATTATATCAAGTATGATAATGAGAGATAAAGAAGAGGAGATCAATTGAGAACACCTTTTTTAAAAATAATTTTTATTATACCACCATGGTATATACGGCTACAAAGATGTTCATGATTGGATTTCAGTCATACATTGTTCTAGTACCTGTACCTCCACCAATGCCCTATTCCCACCATCAATGATTCCCTTCTCCATCCCCCAACCTGACTCCTACCAGGCACTATTCCTTTTTATTCTCTTTCTCTTTCTCTCTTTCTCTCTCAATCTTTCTCCTCTTCCACATTGTGGTTTGCCCTACAGACATTTAGGCATTATCATGCAAATCCCTTTGTGTATATTTGACTATTAACTGACCTTGTTTTGCACAATATTCAAATGTCTATTTCCATATAATAATAAAGATGAGAATAGCCTTATAGGAAGTAACTGTGGGTGAAGTTATATGTTTTAGCTCTTCTATCAAAATATAATCAAAATACCATCAAGATAACTTTTTTTCAGTGCTGAAATGATCATTGAATATCCTTTTGCCCAGATATATTAATACATGATCAGAGAGATAGGATAGTAAATTTCTATAAAAAATAAGATTAAAATCAGAATAGGTTAAGCAAATAATATCAAATGTTTTCTGCCTGACTTTGACCAAATTGATTATTTTTAGTTCTTACATGTATTATGACTTTGTCATTCAACTCAGACAAATTGAGCTACTGGGCATTAGAAAATGCTATAATGCAATCACCTCATGGTTCACAACCTTAAGGTGTAATGTTATGACATAATCAAATGTATAAGAGTTCTAAGTAATAATAAGGCAATTTTCTCATAACTTTGACATTGCAGTATATAAGCTAATACCTTATTTATAATGTACAGGTACCAACCACACTAATATGTGGAGTTGTCTATCATTATGGAATTCAATGGTTAGACAAATAATTAGACAGTGTTAGGAATTTCTACATATTTTTCCACAGGAATGCAAATGATAGTTTTGACATTGGATGACCTACTTCACCTTAAAATATTTGTAACTAAAGCTACAAAGATTAATTCAAATATACACTATTGAATGAGTCACTAATTTTAGCCTTATCATAATCAGTTTACCATTAAAATGGAGAATCAGAAAAAAAATCAAAGTTTTTGTCTGCAACAAATTTACTGCCTATGAAGATAAAGCTTGCTAATGGATTGTGAATGACCTTGTCTCTTAAAATTATGTAATTAATTATTTAAAATAATGAATCAAGAAGTTAGTTTTTAAAGTCTCCTTATCTATTGAAAAAGTTTATTGAAGAAAAACAGACCATTTAACATATGCAAAAAAACAACAATTCCACTAGTAAGATATATACTGATTGTACATTGTTGGAAGTTTCATGAAATGAATTATTTGAGAATTATTTTTTGATTCCTTTTTGCATGTGTGTCTGTGCACATGTTCAATGAAATGCAGCCAATGGACTATTGGTTTTACTAACAACCACTAATGTAAACAAACTAAAAATGCAACAACATATTAACAACAATCTTTCTTATTGCCAAAATATTAAAAGTCATAACACACAAAATTAACATAGGCACAATAAATGAGATGAACACACTCTTTCTCTACTGAGTGTGAAAGATTGTCAGACAAAATAGCCATAGCCTCAAATATGCATCATAAAAAGTGGCAGTAGTTCTGAAATAAACAGACTCACTTGCTTCTACTGCAAAGAGATGTACTAGCCTTTCATATAAGATAAAAGCGAAATGAAAGGGAACACATATCTACGTTCTACACGAGGGTATGTTCAAGTCATGAGTGCATCAGTATGAGAATTTGCATTATTCCTGTAAAATAAATAGGATATAAGCTTTTCACCCAGTTTAGCATATGTTCAGAAACTAGCAAATATGCTATATTAAAAGACAACAATTCTAAGAAAACAATCAGCCCACAAAACCCACAATGACTCTATGCAATAGTGTGCAACTCTTTCACAAAGTAGTAAGTACTGTATTGTTTATTACACAGGAAATTATTTCTTCTCCCTTGCTATGTGAAATGTAAATAGGCCCATTTCTATATGTTGTTCCCTTTAATCATAACTGCCAAAAATCTGTAGAAGCTTTGTAATTAAAATTTCAAGGGGTTAAGCAAACAACAACACACCATCACTCTAATCTTTAGAGCAGTAGATCTCAACTTTCAGTGTGTACTAGAATCACCTGAGCAACATTTGAAAACAAGGACTGCCAGTATTCACCCCAGACAACTGTGTCAGAATATTTGAGAGTTGGAGAAAGCAAACACCTACATTTGCTTCTTTTTAATCTCCACACACATAACAATGCATGCAAAAATGTAGAGAATATTGCTTTGATAAAAGGGAATAATAACATTCTTCAACATTTATTTTTCATATATTAGAAGTGTGTACTATTCAGTACTTTAATAGGACTGAAGCAGACTTCCCTTCTCTCACATCTCTCTTTTATTTCAGTAAATAGCTTTCTTCAGCAGGTTGTTATTTGATGCATCTTCTGATATTCTACCTATGTTTAAACAATGTTGATTTTATGGGCTTATTGTAATAAGGAACAATTTGGTGTATGAGGAACCATACTATTTCATTGGGAAATTATTAGAAAAAGGTGTCTTATAGAATATAGCCTTAAAATCAAAAATTTAAATAATGCTTAAGAAACATGGCTTTGTTCTAGATTATATACTATCATATAGCAGTAAATCAAAGAAAAGAAAACAAAACTGACATAGAACTATGATCAAAAGAAGTAGTATTCACAGCAGTCACTGTAGCTGGAAATATGGTGCTTCATCATGATGTTTTGGTTTTGATATTTTTTAATTTGTTTTTCTTGAGTTACCCCAGGAATGATCAGGCATTGCTCTTGGCTTTGTACTCAGAAACTACTCCTGGCAGTGCATGGGAGAACATTTGTGATGCTGTAAATAGAACTAGGGCTGGCTGCATGCAAGGCAAACACCCTACACACTGTATTATGCCTCAAGCCCAGTGCATCATATTTTGTAGACCTGAGCATTTTCACTTTACACTGTAATCAGACATAAGTATAAGACATCTTGTTTCTATTTTCCTCCATTTATTGTCACAGACACACAACACTAGTTTATTATGTCTTCTTTGAAGATGCTTATGTTGAATGGAACAATATGATATCCTGGTGGTGAGTGCAAGGTCAGCTTCCATTGTAAATCCCATTGGTAATCAAATCTGCATCAAGTCCTGAGTCTCCCCATACCAGTCACAATACATATAATGCCTGCCTGCCAGCATACTTATTTCAAATTATGTCCTGGCTTTTTGCTGCTGGTTCTCTGTGGAATAACCTTTCCTAGACCTTCACAAAACCATCACTAAATTTCCAGTTTTATATCGTTCTTCAAGAGCACATTTATGAACCCTTAGCTAAAGCAACACATTGTCTACCATTTTCTAACACTATTGAACAAAACTATTCTGCTCTGCTCTTGATTAATAATGAAACATTTCATTTAAAGTACAGATGACATTTGACAAGTTGTAACATATTTAAGACATAACAGAATGATATAGATAACATATATAAACTATGTATGCATATATATGTGTTTATAGATTATGATAGAGATTTATAAAAGGCTTACTGTAGTATATCCATCTTTGCCTATAGTTGCCATTTGTGTGTATGTGGTAAGAGTGCATAAACTCTATTATCATAGACTATTCCCTATAGTCAATACAGCATTATTAGTTGTACTCATCATATTATACATACTATATCTCTAAATCTTTAAATCTAAGATTATCCATGACTTCTACTCAGATCTCTTTGATAGTCACGTCCACCTGCCCACATACCAAATTCCGCAGGGATATTCTCCCTTCTGGAATCCAACATTCTCTCTTCTGAAATCCAACATGCCATTTCGCCGGTAAAGAAGGGAACAACACCAGACCCCAAAAAGTCAGACCCGAACAACTGAAGAATCTGCTTTCAGTACTCATCAATACACTGGCTCTGCTCTTCACACACTACCTGTCCCAGTGCAAGGTGCCCTCCCATTGGAAAACCAGCAAGACAGTTCTACTGTTCAAGAACGGAGACATCCACGACATTGGCAACTATCACCCCATCTTCCTGTTGTCTGTCATCTACATACAAACTGTTCACTCGAGTCATCCTGAACAGGATTGGCAGAACATTGGATGAAGGACAATCATGCGAACAAGCCGGCTTACGAAAAGGGATTCAGCACAATCGACCATATCCACACGGTAACCAAGCTCATTGAAGTTTGTAGGGAGTTCCAGATGCCACTCTGTCTCATGTTCATTGATTTAAAGAAAGCCTTTGATTCTGTGGAGACTGAAGCGGTCATCAAAGCCCTAGCAAAAAGGGGTGTTCAAAACCCAATACATCAAGATCCTTTGTGAGTTGTATTACAGATTCACCACCAGGATCTCACCATTCTACAAAGAAGTGATCATCGATGTCAAAAGAGGGGTTTGAGGGCCAGAATGATAGCCCAGCAGAGAGGGCATTTGCTTTGCTCGGGTTTGATCACTGGCATCCCATATGGTCCCACGAGCACTGCCAGGAGTAATTCCTGAGTGCATAGCCAGGAGAAACCCCTGAGCATTGCCTGGTGTGACCAAAAAAGAAAAAAGAGGGGTTTAGCAGGGTGATGTCATCTCACCAAAACTCTTCAGCGCCACCCTAGAGAACATCATGCGACAATTAGAATGGGAGTGAAAATAGACGGTCTGCAACTACACCACTTCCACTTCACTAAGGACATTGTTCTAGTAACACCAACCATTAGCCAAGCGGCACAAATGCTGGCTGATTTTGACCGAGAATGTGGAAAGATAAGTCTACGGCTGAATCTCAACAAAACTGTGTTCATGAGAAATAAACTAGTTCCAGAGACCCCATTCACTCTCCATGGAACAAACATCTCTGAATGCAGCAGTTATGTGCACCTAGGTCGAGAAGTCAACATGTTGAACGACCTAAAAGTTGAGCTGCACAGGAAGAAGAGAGTGGCATGGAATGCCTTCAAAAACATCGAAGAAATAGCTAAAAAGACAAAGAACCTCCGGCTCCGGGCACATCTCTTCTACTCCACTGTTCTCCCTGCATTAACCTATGCCTCAGAGACCTGGGCCCTATGAAAGCAGGATAATAATGCTATTTGGGTCTCCCAAAGAGGAATCGAAAGAGCTATGCTTAGAATATCACGCCTCACTCAAGTGAGAGAAAGAATCCAGAGTTCTGACCTCAGTCGCAGTTCCAGAGTCAGGGATGCTTTGCCGTTTGCCAAGACATTGAAAAACAAATGTCCACATGTAATGCGATTTGGAGATGACCACTGGACTAGAGCAGTTACCGACTGGATCCCATGGGATGTCAAAAGATCACGTGGCAGCCCACCTACAAGATGGTCAGACTTCTTTGTCAAGACCCTGAACTGACGGTTTGAGGATCTTCATATTCCTGAAGCAACCAGATGCCTTTGGATACACTGGCACTTGATAGGGTCAAATGGAAATGTTACTGGTGCCTGCTCAAGCAGATCGCTGAATAACGGGATGTCAAGTGATCAAGTGATCAAGTATCTCTAAAAATTTATTTTACATAACAGCAAATCAGAATCTTTTTTTTTTTTTTTGGTTTTTGGGTCACACCCGACGATTCTCAGGGGTTACTCCTGGCTCTGCACTCAGGAACAAATCCTGGCGGTGCTCAGGGGGACCATATGGGATGCCGGGATCGAACCCAGTTGGCATAGACTGGTCATGTGCAAAGCAAACGCCCTACTCGCTGGACTATCGCTTCAGCCTCTGCAAATCAGAATCTTTTGACAAATATCTACTTATCTCCCTCAAAGTAACTGCATATATTTATTTATTTATTTATTTATTTATTTATTTATTTATTTATTTATTTACACACTAGTTCACTAGTGTTTTCTGTTAAGTAATTCCTCCATGATTTATAGTTGTTTCAGATAGATTTAACAAAAATTATTAGTGCCAGTTCCATTTAATTTTATTGTCTTTAACTGGAAAATTTAACAAATATAAAGCCAAAGAAATGCAATAGTCTCAGTGGTTTAAAAACAGGTTATATGACCCCAACTGCACATATGTGTGCATGCACACAAACACACACACACACACACACACACACACACCTCCAACTTAGATTATAGTAACTCTGATGAATTACAGCATGAGTGGAGGAAAAGGAAATATACAATGCAAAATATGTAATAAATGAAGTTTTGAAATTGTTTCATTTAAAAATAGATTAAGTTTGTTGTATATTTGTTTACAATGTTGTAGAATTAAATATCAACAAAGTAAATATCCATGTTGTTTCAATAAAAATGAAAATATGATTCTGCAGAATTGGCAATTATGCCCTCAGTGAGATTCAGTCTGAAAAATCAACAGTTTTCTTGATCTCTTTTACAAACTCACACTCTGTCCTATTAACAGCACTGCCATAGGCAGACCTTTCTGGACCTGGGGATCATTTCTCATTTCCCATCTCTCATCATGCTTTGAGACTCTCTCTGAATGCAAATAAAATCATTTCAATTGTTCTGGTACAAGAGTCAATACCACACAAATTGTAAGCGCAAGATTAAGTGGATAGTTTTTAGGTTAGAGGGAAACTGCTGATGGGGTAGAAAGCAAACAAACCAAAAACAAAGTAAGTTCTTTGTCAAATATTTAATTCCTTTCAAAGTTTAGTCTCACCTGACTCTGTTTTAGGCTTTGTCTCTTCCTCTCTCCCAAACACACACTCTCTCTCTATATATGACCTTTTGTGAATTGTTATGGTATTACTGAGCTTCACAGTCACAACGTTTAGACTATTTATAGGCTAGCTTTGTGTATTCTCAAAGAACAATTAATTCTGTACACAGCAAATCAGACCTGATTCAAATCCAACATTTGCTTTATTAGTCTCTGAAAGACACCTACTTTATGATTGCTAAATGACCAAGAACTCTAACCAAGCCTTGTGTTTGAATAATTTGACAATCATACATATAAAAGAGTAATTCAATTTTTAAGGATAATTTTTCTTTCTGAGGTTGGACAAAAGACAAAAAATTATTTCTATGATCTATGTCTTCACTTAGAGGTTTGAATGTGAAAATAAGAAAATACTTACATGCAGATACAATTCCACCCACAAATAAATTGCAACTTAATGGATGCAGCCTAAGAGCCAAGGATATGGAAACCGTATGGCAAAGTTTGAATCTGTTCTCCATCACTAACAAAAGCAGCTTCCTGATCTAGAAAATTGCAAGGAAAATATTACTCAAAAGTATATAATATAGATTATAAAGCTACATATAGGCCCAGAGAGACAGCACAAATTTAGGCATTTACCTTGCACACTGCTGACCCCAGATTCTTTCCTGGCACTGCATATGATCCCCTAAGTCATTCTAGGAATGATTCCTGAGCACAGAGTCAAGAGTAATTTCTGAGTACTGCTGGGTATGTCCATCACACCCCCACTCATACTACAGATAAACATTTTGTATGTGAACTCATCATAACCAGATAGCTGCCATTCTCGCAGAATGATAGGTAGGGGTATCAAATATTTTTATATATTTAATTCTAGAACTTGTCTTCATTTAATGAAGATTCATGATTTAAATTTGTCTCTTGCAGTCAACAATCAAACAATTAGCTCTTAGTTTCCAAAATATTAGCTACAAAATCAAAACAGAAATATTTTGTTTATTTCATATAACTTAGTGATGTTCTGAATAAATAAGCTTGTATATTTTCGCATTCTATGCAGACAGGAGATTAGTGTGGGGGGTCTTATTTGATCATAGACATTTATTAAGATCACAGAAAATGTAAATCTTTTACCTTGTTCTACTTCCACTTAAAGAAACAATGCAATGCAATGGAGCATATTTCCCAGAACTACCATACTTACTTGAATGTATCCTAGAAGCTTCTGGTATGCTATACTTATTGTGGTATATTTATTCCAAATTTCCTCGAAGTAACTTTCATATTAAATAAGTGTGTGAAGCCTAGAGACCCTTATCATTTCAAGAGGAGAAAGAGAACACTAGAAACATGAATAAAACATGGAAATTGAGCTGGAAAGGGGGTTATTTGGATACATTTTACTTAGGGTGGAGAAAACTACTCTAGTAGTTTAGAAAACTAACAAAATTGTACATCCTTGCAGGAAATAAACTGAATGGCCTTGTCTAAGAATAAAGTTTGATGAGCCATGTTTAATTAAAAAACATTAAAATTAAAAGTTAAGAAAAAACTTCCTTTATTTAGACACATTGAGCAAAGAATTTCATGTGATCAACTAGAAAATGAATAAACAAACTGTGATGTACATACACACATTAATTCCCAGGAATAACAAGGAATGAACCAGTGATATACACAACATTTAGCTATATATTTTCCAAGGCTAAAAAAAGCCTTTATGCCTTCAAATTTTACAACATGAGTCTTCTATAATTTCCCTGGCCTCATGTTCCCTTATAATGTAACTGCATTGGGAAATCCCTCTGGTATTTCCATTCTAGTCAGCAGAAAATTAACTTTCCAAGACTTCTTTTTAGCCCTGGATTCTATTTTCAGCAAAATTATTCATGAAGTTTCTATTCTTTGTAAATACAAATTATGTTCTCTACACACCCACAAAGCTACAGACCGTTATTCTTCAGAACACGGGCACAAAATCTTTCAATAAATATTTGAACTTTTTTTCACAAGCTAGAAAAATAATAATATATACATAGTTTCCAAAGATGTTGAGTAATACAACTCTGATAAATATATAAAAATAAACACAACTTAAAGAAGAAAAGGACCATATCAATTGATACAATAATAGCAAGGTGTGACTAAATCAACATCTGTTTCTTATTAAAACTCTCAGAAAACTAATAGTAAGTTATATATGTAACCTGATATCTATTCTAAGCATTACACATTACCCACAATTCTACTCCTTGGTATACATCCAATGGCCAAAAACACAACACAGAAAAGATATTTGTTCTTCTTTGTTCATTCCATCACTATACACATTAGCTAAAAAACTGTAAAGAACTCAAGTGCCCAAGAACAGATGACTGGATAACGAAGCTATAGTATATATACACGATAAATTCAGCCATAAGAAAGATGAAGATGAAATTTGCTGATACGTGGATGGATATCTTCATGAAATGAGTCAGTGGAGAGGGAGGGCCACAGAATGATTGCACAAGAATAATACCCAAAGACAATAGCTGATTCTTTTGACATTTATCCATATATATAAAATGCAATGTCAATCAAAATTCCTGTAAGATTTTTTAGAGTTTGACAAGTTTATGCTAACATTTACATGAAAGACAAAGGAATTGAAAGAGATCAAGCAATTTTAAAACAGAAAAACTGAAATAATTACTGTATCTGGCTTAAAAACTTATTAAAATGTTAAAATATGAACAATGTAGAATTGCCCCAAAAAAGACATACTAATCATATTAAAAGTCAGGATAAGTGGATAAAGGATAAGTGGTCCTTTGTAGGAAGTTTGCCATAATGGGAGAAGGAAGGCTGGGACCGAGAAGAGACCAAGAGACCAGGACAACAATGACAGAGGAAAGTAGTCAATTTGGATGAGAACTGGGTGCTGAAAGGAGTTAAGGTGATATGCTTGATACCCTTTCAGCGAGAGTATTGCGAAACACAGTGGCCTAAAAAGGAAAAAGAATGGGGAGGGGAAGTGCTGCTATAAAGGAAGGCCATGGGTTGGCGAAGGAAAACTGGGGACATTGGTGGAAGAAAGTGGACTCTGAAGTAGGGCTTGGTGTCGAAGCATTGCATGACTGAATTCAGTCTTGAAGAAGTTTTGGATCAGGAGGTCTTGTCAAAGGTGGAAATTATCACAAACGTGTAATTTTGTGACTCAGAGGTTAGATAAGACAGAGAAGGGAACAGTGTGCCAATAATTGTTGAAAGTGCTAATACCAACCTAGAACTTTGAAACTTTATAATTCTAGTGATTCTATGCAAATAATCTTATATAAAAATAAGAATTACTTGACATTAAATATGCAAGACTGAGTTATTTTCTCCTAGAAACAAAAAAGGAAATATGCAAATTCAGTACTATTATTAAATATCATTTAAATGGCTTTGTCAATTTTATTTGATATCAGAAAATAGAAAAAAATTTAAAATTTCTAAACAAACCTGAGAAAGTTGCTGATTCTTTTTACATTTATCCATATATAATGCAATGTCAATCAAAATTTCTGTAAGATTTTTAGAGTTTGACAAGTTTATGCTAACATTTACATGAGAGAGAAAGGAATTGAAACAGATCAAGCAATTTTAAAACAGAAAAACTGAAATAATTACTGTATCTGGCTTAAAAACCGATTAAAATGTTAAAATCTGAACAATGCAGAATTGCCCAAAGAAAGACATACTAATCATATTAAAAGTCAGGAGTAGATGAATATGAATGTTACAAATTTAATTTTAAGAAAGAAGAAATACAATGTATAAATGATAAAAGTTTAACAAAATTTGATGAAGGAATGAACATCTATATGTTGAAACAGAGGTATTAAACATATAAGGTGACAAAGGAAAAATCACTTTTTTTACTCTTTGGGGTTTTATTTCTTATAGAATATTCACCATATGCTCAAAGCCTTTATTATCATATTCCTTCAATGGAAGAATTAATATAAACTTAAATAAATGTCTTAATAATATTGTGGCCTTTAAAATATATCTTTAGAATACAATATTTAGGGGGCGAAGTGATAGTACAGAAGGTAGGGCGCTTGCCTTGCATGCAGCTGACCTGGGTTCAATCCCCAGCATCCCATATGGTCGGTCCCATAGCACTGCCAGGAGTAATTCCTGAGCAAAGAGCCAGGAAGTAACCCCTGAGTGTCGCCGGGTGGGACCCTAAAAGCCAAAAAAAAAGATTACAATATTTAAATGTTAATGTATAAAAACAGTATAGGAGACTTACTTTAAATGACATATGTAAAGTAAGAATGAGCAGAAATTTCTTTTACTTTTTTTTAATTGAAAAATTTATTCCTGTTTAATTTGAGAACCTACACATGAAACACATTAGCATAAGACCTACCTGCTTGGCCAATCTCATACCTTTTACTGGGATATTCACCTTTTTTAAAAATTAAATTACCATGCAATATAGTTACAAGACTGATCATGATTGGGTTTCAGTCCTGCAATGTTTCAATACCCATCCCTCCACCAGTGTATATTTCCCAACACCAATGTCCCTCTTTCCCCTCCTGCGTCTCCCACAGCCCCCAGCCTATCTCTATGGCAGCCACTTTCTCCTCTCTCTCTATTTCCTATTGGGCATTATAATTAGCAATACAGATACTGTGAGTGTATCATGTTTGTTGTTTTACCTACTCTCAGCATGCAGTTCTTATACAGAGTGATCATTTACAACTATCATTGTCATAGCAGTCCCCACCCTACCCCAAATATCTTTTCCCCAAGCAGGTTGAAGCAGGCTTCCTACCATGGACCAAACTGCCTAGCCCTTGTATCTACTGTCCTTGGGTGTTGCTTTCATATTATGGCTTTTTACATCTTACAAAAAAGTCCGATCATTGTATGTTTGTCCCTCTCCTTCTGACTCATTTTACTCACCAAGATAATCTCCATATCCATTCATTTATAAGCAAATTTCATTACATCATTTTCCTTAACAGCTACATACCTACATCGCTTAGGTGTACCATAGTTTCTTTAACAAGTTATCTGTTCTTGGGCACTTGGTTTCTTTCCAAATTCTGTCTATTGTGAATAGTGCTGCATAAAATTATGAGTGCAGATGACATTTTGTCTGAGTATTTTTGATGATCAGGGGTAGTTTTCCAAAAGTGGTATTGATGGGTAATTATGGAAGCTCAATTTTAGGAGTTTGAAGATTCCAGTCTGATGTTTAAGTCTTTAATCCATTTTAATTTGACTTTTGTTCTTCACGTTAGCGATAGGACTGAGTTTATTTACTTACATGTAGCTGTCCAGTTTTCCCAGCATCATTTGTTAAAGAGACTTTCGTTGTTCCACTTCATATTTCTTGTTTCTTTATCAAAGATTAGGTAATCATGTATTCGAGGGCAGGTGCTGGGATATTCACCTCTGTTCTCTTTGTCTGTGTGTCTGGCATTATTGCAATACCATGCTGTTTTAATCACTACTGCTTTGTAGCCTAGTTTGAAATCGAGGAAGGTGATGTCTTCCATCTTCTTGTTCCCAATGATTGCTTTACTTTTCTTGGACATTTGTTTTTCCATCTGAATTTCAGGAGTATTTGATCTTTTTCTTTGAAAAATGCAATGGGTATGCTGATAGGGACTGCACTGAATATGTGTAATACTTCAGAGAACATTGCTATCTTGAAAATGTTATTCCTCATGATCCATGCTTATAGGATATGTTTACATTTTCTTGAGTCCGAACTAGCATAAATTTCTAATCAGTTAATTGGGAAATTCAATTCAGTCTTTGCTAAATTTGGTCCACTTTTATATGTAAATATTACTATCTATAAAGACTATTTCTAAAAATATAAATGCAATTAAATTATGACTTATTTTCTACAATAAATGGTTTACCTAACCACATGGAAGTTATAATCTCTTAACAAAAGACACCTAATAGCAATATAGTTCAATAAATATTTCATTTTTGATCTTAGGGAACCATAAAGATAGCTCATAAATGAACAAGGACAAAAAAATAGCTAAACCACATAACTGTTCTCCATCCTGAGTCAAACACCAATTCATACCACAAGTACTGGAAAGAAGGCAAATTTTTATTTTACTATTCTTAAATCAAGCTTATAGGATAACTCCTAGGTCATTTTGGTAACAAGGTTTATCTAGAGGGAGAAGAAAGTTTCCTCACCTGTAAAAAGTTCCCTTATCTGTGGAAAGTTTTTCTTGATTGAAATAGTAGTGAAGGCGAAGTGCTAAGGAACCTATTCCCAGGATGGTTTTGGTCTCTGAGTGTGACTAACTTCCCAGAGAATATGCATTCATGGTGGTTCCATTGCATTCATGGTGGTTCCATACTGTGAACATTTTTGTCACAAGCATTTCACTACAAAGTTAATTGGTTATAAGTTAATTGTGGCGTATAAGAGAGACTTAAATGGTGTCTACTTAGTTTCATTTCTCCAAGGTGAACTAAGAAACCAACTTTGTGAACTGCTGTTAGTATAACATAATAAGCAGCATGAAGGTCAACCTTAAATCTGAATTCACAGTTCAAGTTAGTCTGATAACAAAAGAAACAGGTAGACAAACAAAACTACAATAAGAAAAACAAATAAAATTGGAAAACATGTGTCTAGACAAAATATTAAAAATAGAATCAGGTCTTTGCATAGCATCTTCACAAATCTATAAAACATAGCAAAAACATTTCAATGTTATGCTGTCTTTACAATCATTTGTTCTTGCAGTGATAGCTGTGATGTCTAGTCTCAAATTTGGGGTCTCACACATGCAAGTCATGTGCATCACTGCTAAGTTATATTTTGGTATAAAATTTCAGTTTCAAAATACACTTTTGAATAGTTGTCTTATTTTTACCCCTTTAAAGGAAAATTGCATCTATAGCTAACTATTTAGGTGAAAAGTTTGTGTTGAACATACCTTTGGATCCTCGGACATACTCCCTAGGAATATTAAGCTACAAGTACTTGGCTAGAAGAACCATTTCTTGGAATGAATTATAGAAAAGATGAGAAATTTTACTCTCAAAGTGTGCAGTTTTATAAAAAAAACTACTCAGCTTACTCTTGACTGCTTAGGGATCACTTCTGGATAACTAAATCAAATCTAGGTTGGGTATAGGAAAGGCAAAAGTCCTGAAGTGCTGCTGTACTATCACTTAGACACAAATTTGTGGATGTTTCTTTTGAGTTCTGAGAAATAATTTTAAAATTATAGGTACTTCAGTCTATAAAATATGGTAACTCCCTGAAATAATCTTTCACTTTTGTATTTGACAAACTATAACTTTTCACTTTTGTATTTTTTTTCACTTTTGTATTTGACAAAATATAACTTCTAGAAGATATATTTTGAACTTCATCTTTAAGGACTTTATATTTACAACACATTTTTTTTCTTGAATACTGTTTAACTCAGCTGCAACCCACTGCATTAGTTATGTGTTTTCTTGGCATTTTAAATGCAAAGAAATTTGTATCAAAATAAATAAAACAACCACAAAACTGCTTCTGCTGTTTTTAATATTTAGACTCATGTTCCTAGCAAAAATCTGCTGTTGCATCTGCAAAAAGTTTTGTTGGCATTAATTCTCTCTAAAATGAAATTTGGTTTCATTCATTCAACAACTATTTAATTCCTTCAACAACTATTTACTTGTCAACCTGTTTGTGCCAGATTCTATGTTATATATTCTTGTAAATAGAAAAGCTTTTTCCTTTAGACACATCTATTGTACTCAGGAGAAGCAGATAACATGTAAGTTAATCGTTAAGACAGTTGCAGACTTGGCAACTCACAGCAGGGAAAAACAGAATAGTTTAATGGAGGAAAAACTGTTCTTGGCGTGGAAGGTGGAGATGGGAGAAATACAAACCTTACACAAAGGCATAAAAGATGCCCTCTCTAAAGTGCAATTATATTTTTTAATTTTTATTATTTTATGTGAGACATACAATTTAAAGGATGTTCATAATTGGGTCATGCCATACAGTGTTCCAGAACTCATCCCTCCACCAGAACCAATTTCCCACACCCATATCCCAAAAACGCCCCCACCACCCAAACCCTGCCTGCCCCTATTGCAGTCACATTTTTCTCTGTCTATCTCTTTGTCTCAGTCCCTGTATTTCTCTCTCACTTCTGTTACACTTTGTGGCTTGCCCTACAAATACTAACGATGTATGATGTCTCTATCTGAATATTTAATAGTGATTTCTAGTGTGACATTGTAATTACTCATTCCCCATAACCTCTACAGTTTCTTGCAAATGGAATGATCATTAAAGTGTATAAATGAGAAAGATCCTGGGAAGGACTTGGTGCTAAAATATGTTAGAGTCTAAGATTAACTCGCACCTGCATAGCTTTGTATGGGGAGTGTTTGTCTTCCAGCCTTTGGCTGTGGTGGCTGGAGCTCAGGGCCACACCCGCTGACCTGGAGTCTGGGGAATGGGTGGAGGTGCCCAAATCCCTGCTCGAGTCCGACAGGTGTGGCCACCTGCATGCTAAGCTATGTAGGATGGCCAGGGGCTGGCCAAGCCTTTTAAAAGTGCAATTATTTTTAACTTGTGTTTCTGGCAATAAAACCTGCTGCATTCAGGGGCTCCAGTTCATTAATAGTATTGACTCTATGTGGGGATGGGGGTAGGACCATGCAGTGCAAGGATTAAACGTGTGCCTTCTGCATGCAAATTATATGCTCCAGCATTTAAGACAATTTCTCTGCGCTCCAAACCATAATGGTTGAATGCAGATCTGGAGTGTGAGAAATCAGGCTGAAAAGGACTCTGGGAACAAGCACACTAAATAGTAGAAACAGCATGTTCCAAGATGCTGAAACAGTGAAAGAAGTGAACTGGGCAAGAATTGGAGAGGCAGCCTATGTTGATAGATTGTCCTGAAAACAGGGCATAGACACAAACGGACTGGTCCTTTAGGACTCTTAGACTAGAAAAAATGAGTCTCAATATTATCTTTAGTGCAATGGAAGCCGTTGACAGGTTTTTACAAGGATTGTGAAATGATAGTTAATGTCATGTGCAAGCACGTCAGCAGCTTTGTGGAGAGTGTCTTGCAGGAGAGCTCTTGTGAAAGCAGTAAAGTAAAATGTGAAGCTATTAAAACCTGATTGGAGGTATGTGAATGAGACTTGGATTAGAGTAGAAGAAATAACACAGATCTATGTTACAGAGAGAACTTAGTCTTTGCATTACTGAATTAAAAACTAGAAATTGAAAGATTATTACTGTTGTTGTTGTTATAGTTTCTGGGCCACAGCCATAGATTTGAAGGTTAACTCCTATCTCTGCACTCAGGGATTATTCCTGGCAGGGATTGGGGGACCATCTGGGATGCTAGAGATCAAAAGCAGGTCAGCATATGCAAGGAAAGTAATCTATCCTCTGTAATATCTCTTCAACCTCATTTTCTTTCTGATTACCATAAGTGGCAGTGTGGTTACTGAACTGGTATCACTGAATCACTGTCACTGTCTTCTTGTTCATCATCGATTTTCTCAAGGGGCACCAGTAACATCTCCATGTGTCCTGTCTCATGCTAGTAGAGTCCAAGAGCATCTGCTTGCTCCAGGAACATAAAAGAGCCTCAAACCATTCCATCAGGTTATGGAAAGAGGTCTATAATTGTTACTGGTATTTGGCATATCAAATACGACACGGGTAGCTTGCCAGGCTCTGCTGTGCGGGTGGCATACTCTTGTAGTCACCTCTGATCTCCAGCATTTATTGATGAACTGCGCGGCCACAAGGGGCAGAGCGAGTCGGGCTGTGATCAGTTCTGCTGGGTGGAGTTCTGATGAGAGGGGAGTCTGGATGTGGAAAACGGCGGCCCTCAGGAGTGGGAGGTCGTCGGGCTTCTTTCAAGGCTCTGCTGGGGTGGCAACCCAGGGCAGAACCTGCCACCTTCCTGGGCGTCTCGTGATCAATGACATATGTTACATATAAATGCACATGATTACTATGTAATTTACAATACAGCAATAGAGTTAAAAAAACTACAGAGGAAGGGTAATAAAGTGAAAGGAAAGGAAAAATAATAACTCCTGTGTCTATCCGAACAAAATTTTCAGGAAACTGGCAACCTTAAAAGTATAAGACCCAGCTTTTGCATGTGGCTGACCTGGGTTCAATCCCAGCATCCATATAGTCTAAACACAGAGCCAGAAGTGGTCCATGAGTTTCACAGAGTGTAGCCAAGTTACCACTCCCCAACTTTTTTTGAAAGAAAATCACTGGCCATAGCCACAATGTGTAAAAAAGAGGGAGAGACATGCAGAGACAGAGAGAAAGAGAGGAAACGGGGGATACCTGCTATTGAGGCAGTCTGGGGGTTGGTGGGAGGGGGTATGGGTACATTGGTGGTGGGAATGGGGCACTGGTGGAGGGATGGGTGCTGGAATACTGTATTACCAAGAACCAATTATGAACACCTTTGTAATTGTATGTCTCATAGTAGTATATTAAAAAAAAAGAAAATCACTGCCCAAATGTAACAAAACATCTTATTCTATGATTATCTTTACAACACTGAGCAATGCAGTGTTGTGTAGTATAATTCTACACCTCCCTTTTAGAGTCAGCTGTGTATCATGTGCTACCCCTGACTTGGGATCTTGACCTTAGAGAAGTCAGAGTTCCCAGGCTGCAGTGATACTGCAGCAGGTAAGGCATTTTTCTTGCACATGGCCTATCCAACTTCATCCCTGGCACTATATATGGTCTCTGGAGCACCATGGTCCCTGGGTCTGGCCGAAAACAAAAAAAGAAGAGGACAAACAGGTAGTACAACAGGTAAGGCTATTGACTTGCACATGGCTGACCTGGGTTTGATCCCAGCTTTCCATATGGTCCTAAAGTCACCAGGAGTATTCCCCTAAGCACAGAACTAGGAATAAGCATTGAGCACTGCCAGATGTGGTCCGAAAACAAACAACAAAAATCAAGATCTTTTGGGAGCTGGAAAGGTAGTAAGGCAAGCAGGATACTAGCCTTGCATGCAACTGACCCAGGTTCAATCCTCAACTGAGCTGAGCAATGCAGGGTGTGGTCTGAAACCTAAAATAAAAGAACAGGGCTGTGCATCGCACAGTGGGGGGGGGGGTGTTTGCTTACATGTTGCCAACCCAGGTTCTATTCCCGGCATCCCATATGGCCTCCCTAGCACTGCGAGGAGTAATTCCTGAGTGTAGAGCCAGGAGTGAGCCTTGAGCATCACTGGATATTACACAGAAAGCAATAAAAAATAAAAAATGGGAGAAGGAGAAAAGAGGACACTAAACTGGTACATCAACATTTTATAAGGGTCACAAAAACAATGATATCTAAGTATATTTACAATGATATCTAATGAATTTATCAGTGGAGCAGTTCTACATCTAACATCCTTGTATTTTGAATTTTGGTATAAGGATATAAAATAGTGAAGCTTTAGCATATTATTTCCAATTCTTATTTCTATAAACTAAAAGTATGTGGTTAGAATCAATTAGAGAAAGAGGAGAGATAGGAGAGGAAAAAACCTAAACTAATAATCAGACAGAGACTGAGAAGATAGTAGTAGGGTGCAGGAAATACAGCAAAGCGATACAGAGAAACCAAAAGAAAAGTGATTTTGGTTCAGAGAGTTCAGCATCACTTCAATTGAACTGTATCACTGTATTCCTACTTTGTCTGACTAGAATTTATACTACATACTGAGTAAAAAGGATTCTTGCCTCCCATTCTTCTGCTAAATTCCACTCAATAAATTTCTATTGACCCAAAATACAATCCAAGTCTCCGGGCCATCTTGCTTAATGTCGCACTGACAAAATTTCCTTCAGTCTTTCTCTGCATCCACAATTTACCTACCATTGCTCTGCTTCATGCTTTATTTTCTCTTCTACTTTATTTTTAAAAAATGATCATGTTGCAAACACTGGTGATTAAAGTTTAGCTGGTAAATCTGGAGGATTGAATTAAAAAATGACACTGAAATGTGGTTTTGAAAAAAAGGGGAAAGAAAAGGGTCCAGGATTCAGAAGTACAGGAATGAGGTCCTGGCATCATACACACACACACACACACACACACACACACACACACACACACACACACATACAAACCTTAAAATTTTTGTTTTTTGTGTGGCAGGCAAGGGTGTAATCCCAGGTATTGCATGCACACCTGAAGCAATAGGAGCAATTCTCTAACATGGAGCTAAGACTAGATCTGAGTTCCAAAGCACCCATAAGCAAACCTTTGCACATCACATGTCAAAAAGAATAAACGAGTACAGCAAACTTGGAACACATTGTCCTCTTGCTCTGCACTATTTGGTCATGGTCAGTAAGGTACTGTCAGTAAGCAATCTAGATAATCCTAGTTTCAGCTCCTAATCACACTAGGTCCAATCCTTTTGCTCATGACTATTATTATCATATATAATATCAGTGTCATATACAGATAGAGCCTTTGCAGATTCTGAGATCATATTTTGTCCACTTTCTCCAAATTTCATTATGACTTCATATTGGACTATGCTTTAAAGTCACTTCCAATTGTAACATTCTGTGTGTAATTACTGCAGTATGATATATATGCAGTGATTTGCTTGAGCGGACACCAGTAACATCTTCATAGTCCTGTAACAGGCAAGTGTAGCCCAAGGGCATCTGATTGCTCCAAGAACAGAAAGAGCCTCAAACCATTCTTCAAGTCATGGAATTGAGGTCCATAATTGTTACTAATTTTTGGCATAACAAAAAAACAAATAAAACACAGGTAGTTTGCCAGGCTCTGCCATATTGGTGGTATACTTTCAGTAGAAGGCTCTCATCTCGAGCATTTACTGATGAAACTTCAAGGGGAAAGATCAGGTTTTCTCTTGGATGGAGCTCTGAGAAACTATGGAGTCTGGATGTTAAGAATGACTGACCACATGACGTGTGGCTTGTTTTGGCTTCTTGCTGGGCTTACTGGGATGACTGGTATCAGAACCTGTCTAGAACTGTATGCAGTATATAAATGTGAAAGATCCTGGGAAGGACCTTATCCTAAAATCAGCTGTGGGTCTGGCGTGGGTGGGTCTCTCTTCTGGGGTAGCTGGCATGGAGGTGGAGGAAAGGACAGAGCCCAAATCTCCGCTCCGAAGTCTAGCCAGCATGGTCCCTCCCCCGTTTGTGTGAGTGAACCCTTGGAGAGATGTTGGACTTGGCCAGTGGCTCGCCGAGCACCTTACCAGGAGGTCAGCTCCATGGGTTGTTTCCACGTGGGGTCGGTCGAGCAGGGCAGCTATGGGTCTGGAGTGAATGGGTCTGGATCTCTTCTGGGGTTGCAGAGGAGCTGTGGGTCAGGTGTGGGTGGGTCTCTCTTCTGAGGTAACTGGCATGGAGCTGGAGGAAAGGGCAGAGCCCAAATCTCTGCTCCGAGTATGGCCAGCATGGTCCCTCCCCCACACCCTTGTATTATATACACATATAATATGTTTATAAGTGTATATATTACATTCATATTATGAAAAACATAGTATATGTATATATTATTAATATGAATACATTATATTATATATGTAGCATACATATTTACACACATTTATATACACATTATGTATATCACTGTAGGTTGGATTATGTATATATATACATATATATATATATATATACATATATGTTGGGTGACATGCTCTACTGAACCTTAGCCTCCAGCCACACTTATCTTACGTGGAGAGCTGGTTCCTGCCTTTGGGGGAATCTCCAGAGCAGACACAATGGGAGTTTGGGAAGAATTGGACTGATTTCATAATTTTATATGGCATAAATATTTTGGTCATGAATCTCTCTTGCCCCAGGTCAATATTCTTTTCCCACCTGTCTCCACGTGGGACATAAATGTAGATATCCCAAGAGTACTTGACCATGTTGGATCAAATAATGTAATCAATTTGCCTAGATCAGAGACATGCCAGTGCACCTCCAGACAAACTAATATGTCTCTGACTCTAAAGGTAATGCCAAAGTCAATTATTCTCATGGATTTTGGACCTTAGTGGGATCCAGAGTCTGGGATCTGCTAGCTAGATATTCATAGTAAAAAAGTATTAATGTCACTTCCTACAAATTACGTTATGAACTGTTTTCTGGTTCAGAGATGCAGCCCCTCCTCTCTCTACTAGGGAGATTTTGCCTCTGGAAATCAGCTCTGGCTTTTGTGAAGCTTGAGCCAAAGGCTCATCTAAAGGTTTACATTTCAAAAGGGTAATTTACCTGACTACATTTCTAGTTAGTCCAACCCACGATGGGCTGGGCTGGAAGATTTTGGTGGGTTTCAGTCTATAAAAGAAGCTAGGATAAGAATAAGGGTCTTTTGCCATTTTGACTTCCTTTGGGGGTTTTCCTCTCTCTGTCTCCATTCTCTGTTGGGCTTTAACACGTGGTGGCTGCCATGTTGGCCTACACGTGGCAGGGGCCCAACCAGGAACTTAGAGTCTGGAGTTTTTCCTGTGCTTGGATTGTATATCAGAACCTGTGATAGAAAAGTCTTTTAAAACTGCACCGGATTCCTGAGTTTTCATCCATTCCCTGCTGGCATCATAGGTAGAAGGGAACTCACTTCCTGGTATTGATGGGGACCCCAGTGGCTCCCCGACACATATATGTGTATATATAGCAGGAGTACAGAGTTCAGAGAAGGTTAGAATAATTGAATAATTTTCTAGACAAAAGGTTGAGAATGAATAGAGTTTTGAGTAAGAGGAATAATTTAAACTGACAGAAAATATTTCAGCAGGTTGGATAAAGTGCATGACTTAAAGCAAGTGGATGGTGAAAAAGATGTGCATAGAGTGACTGATGTTAGACAAATTTTACTGACATAGTACGGGCAGATTGTTGGATAATAAAATATAAACTTGAACAAAAACAAATAATATAGATAAACAACTAAATAGGAAATAAACTAAATAGGAAATAAACAACTAAATGGGAAATAACAATAAGCCTGAAGTAAAAGCAAATAATAAAAATAATCAACTAAATAGGAAATAAACTAAATAGGAATAAACAACTAAAGAGGAAATAAAGTAAATAGGAAATAAACAGGCAGGCAAAGGAAGGTGACTAAGAAGAAATCCCAGTTCATTTGTAGCAATGTTATTCTGCATAGACTTTAAAAATTGTTTGGAATTAAAATGAATCTACAAATTCAGGATAAGTGATATAACATTTTAGGATATGTCAATATACTTAAATATAAAGCATGATAAAATAATCTGTATAATTTATTCATAAGACTCTATTCACACTTATAGAGAGGTCCTATAACAAGAGCAATTAAAAAAGTCACTGTCATTCCATCTTCATGGTGGTCAAGCAAAAGAGGGCTAGAAACAGATAGGGATAATTTTTTATTATTATTTATTTTATGCACGAAGCTGGCGAACAAGCAGTGCCTGATTGTTTGACAGCCAACCTAGGCTTTCAAAACGAAGGATTAAAACGACTGTCTGTACCTTCAATGCATGTAAACTGGCTTTGGAATTATATATCGAGGATATGATGGTGCAAGTCCAAAAGATCAAGTACAACATCATTGGTCTGAATGAGACAAGGAGGTTTCAATCGTATCAGGATGTATTTGACACTGGAGAAGAACTGTTCCTTGGAACATGAGACAAAAGAGGCCTTGGTGGTGTTGGTGCCCTTGTCAACACAAACATGGCTGTCAACATTGATTCATTTGAATGCCTAACAAACCAGATAGGATGATTGCACTTGAAGAGATGTGGCCCACAGCCAGCAATTTCTATCTTCGTTGTCTATGCACCAACATCCATACACAAGGAAGAAGAAATTGAGAAATTCTACATGGAATTGGAGGAGTTTTATAAAAATGATCACACCTTCTATAAGATCATAGTCAGTGATTTTAATGCCAAGATAGTACCAAGAAGATTGGCAGAAGAACTCCACAATGGGACCCATGGCTTAGAATAGAATGAACAGGGTGAGAGACTATCTGAGTTTGTCATATCCACCAAGACCATTCATGGGAACACACAATTCCATTGTGTGTTCCAGAAGGCTGAATCGAAATGTTGGACATGGGAATCTCTTGGTGTACAGTATAAAATTGACCACATCATCTTCAATCGATGGTTTTGTCTGACCAATGTTGCTGTCGTCCCCAAATTCCAAACAAGATCGGACCACCGTCTCCTTCCTGCAAAATTTGATTCATACAATGGAAAGAAAAGGCTGCAAAGTTTAAGAAGAGAACTTCCAACTGAGAACTCTTTGGCACCATTGCGGCAACATGGGAGGACACCATCATTGACGACATCCATGAAGAATACAACCGATAGGTTCAGCACCTCCATGATTGCGCAAAGAATGCCAAGAGAGAGAAAAACACAAAAGGACACCTGCCATCAGAAACTCTTGAGCTCATTCGCCAAGCGTGCCAAGGCCCAAGCCTCAGGTGACCTGTTGCAGGACTCCTCTAAGAGCCTCTGCATCTGCTCTGGATTGCCTCCTGCAAATCACTTCATAGATAAGGGGGTAGTCTAAATGTGGCAGTTTATCTGACCATGTATTCTGTACTAGCTGGTATAAATATTTTCTCATGCTACCACAATCATCGTGGGACTAGCTAGGTCTTACCAGCATATTTGCCTGGCCACATTGGATCTCTAAGTAATTAGACCAGAGAGAAATGCTGTTTGCCTACAAGCAAGCAAACATGGCTCCCTGATAACTCAAAGGCAACTAAGATACAAAATCACCGTTAAGTAGACGAGACTTGTGAAGGCTTGGAGAAATATTTAACTGGCATTAGTATTAGTCTTTGGTACAGAGACATGCTTTCTCAAAACCCCCTTCTCTACCCTAAAAAGGCATTTCTAGGCATATCTTGGCTCAAAACATTAGCATAAAAAAGGGCCTAGGTGAGGTGCTGGGAGAAAGTACCTGAGGGCATTTGACCTTTCCTGCTTCCAATAATAGCAGGAGGTCTGAGTTGCAGGGGTATAAAACCAGCCTGCTTCCTCTCTCTTTATCTCTCTTTTAGTGCTCTCTCTTTGTGAGCTGGCACCCTTCTTGGGAGTGTTGTCTTTTTCTCCTTTTTACAGGGCCTTAACACGTGGTGGCCGCCATCTTGGCCTACACGTGGCTGGGGTTCTAGCTGGGAATCCTAAGCACAGGGTTTTTCCTCTTGCTGACTTGTATGCCTGAACCTGTGATAAGTAAAGCCTTTTAAAACTGCATCAGATTCCTGAGTCTTCATGCATTCCCCTGCCAGATTCGGAGGTAGAAGAGAACTCGCTTTCCAGCACTGTCGGGGACCCCAGCGGCCTTCCCGACAGTGACCGAATGCTAACATTCAAATTTGCAAAGCAGTGCAGAGAAGTGATAAAGGAAGACCTCAAAGAGAGAAGAGCAGAAATACTGGAGATGCAGCAGAAACGGGAAAAGGATTTGCAACGCCCGCCAATCCTTCTCCAATTATAAGACTAAGATGTCTGCCCTCCAACGTCCTGATGGATTGATCACATCTTCCAAAAAGGCAATAAAGATTATCCATGATTTCTACTGAGATCTCTTTGATAGCCAAGTCCACCTGCCCATATACCAAATTCGCAGGAAGGATATCTCATTCCCAACTTTCACCCTTCTGAAATCCGACATACCATTTCTTTGGTAAAGAAGGGAACAGTACCCAGCCCAGACAAAGTAAGACCCAAACACCTGAAGAATCTGCTATCAGTACTCACAATACACTAGCTCGACTCTTCACATGCTACCTGTCTGAATACAAGGTGCCCAACCAATGGAAAACCAGCAGGACAATACTAATGTTCAAGAAGGGAGACATTCATGACATTGGCAACTATCGCCCCATCTGCCTGTTGTCTGTCATCTACAAGCTGTTCACTCAAGTCATCCTGAACAGGATTGGCAGAACATTAGATGAAGGACAACGATGCAAGCAAGCTGGCTTCCGAAAAGAATTCAGCACAATCGACCATATCTACACGGTAACCAAACTCATTGTGGTGTGTAGGGAGTTCAAGATACTGCTCTGTCTCATGTTCATTGATTTAAAGAAAGTCTTTGATTCTGTGGAGACTGAAGTGACCATCGAAGCCCTAGGCAAACAGAGCATTCAAACCCAATACATCAAGATCCTTTGTGAGTTGTGTTACGGATTCACCACCAGGATCTCAACATTCTAAAAAGGAAGTTTGATAGATGTCAAAATAGGGGTTCAGCAGGGTAAAACCATCTCACCGAAACTCTTCAGAGCCACTGAGAGAACATCACATGACAATTAGAATGGGAAGCAATGGGAATGAAGATAGAGGGTCTGTAACTACAGCACCTCCGCTTTGCCGATGACATCATTCTAATAACACCAAACATTAGCCAAGCAGCACAAATGCTGACTGACTTCAACGGAGAATGTGGAAAGATAGGTCTACAGTTGACTCTGAACAAAACTGTGTTCATGAGAAATAAACTAGTTCCAGAGGCCCTATTCACTCTCAATGAACAACCATCTCTGAATGCAGCAGTTATGCGTACCTTGGTCAAGAAGTCAGCATGATTAAGGACCTGAAACCTGAGCTGCACAGGAGGAAGAGAGCAGCATGGAATGGCTTCAAAATCATCGAAGAAATAGCTAAAACAACAAAGAACCTCCGACTCTGGACATATCTCTTAGACTCCACCATTCTCCCTGCATTAACATATGCCTCAGAGACCTGGGCCTTATGAAAGTAGGATGAGAATGCTATCACGGGTCTCCCAGAGAACAATCGAAAGAGCTTTGCTTGGAATATCACGCCTAACTCAAGTGAGAGAAGGAATCTGGAGTTCTGACCTCTGTCACTGTTCCAGAGTCTGAGACTCTGTCTCATTTGCCAAGGCATTGAAAATCAGATGGGTTGGACATGTAATGCAATTTGGAGACGACTGCTGGACTAAAATCATTACCGACTAGATCCCACGGGATGTCAAAAGATCACGTGGCTGCCCACCTACAGATGATCAGACTTCTTTATCAAGACCCTGAATGAGGGGCCGGAGTGATAGCCCAGTGGGTAGGGCGTTTGCCTTGCACATGGCTGGTCCATGCCGGCCCAGGTTCAATACCCGGCATCCCATATGGTCCCCCGATCAACGCCAGGAGTAATTCCTGAGTGCAGAGCAAAAAAGACCCTGAAGGAACGGTGAGGTTCTTTGTATTCCTGAAGCCACCAGATGCCATTGGGCTGCACTGGCACGTGATAGGGTCAAATGAAATGTTACTGGCACCTGCTCGAACAAATCAATGAATAAAGGGATTCAAGTGATCAAGTGATCAAGTGATCAAGTGATGGACATAGATATTTGATTTCATTTTATAAAAATAATTTTGATGCTGGGTCTGGAGAGACTTACAGACGGGGAGGTGTTTTCCTTGCACACTGCCTACCTACCTGGGCTGGATCCCTTGTATGGTATATAGTCCCCCAAATGCCATGAGGAGTGGCCCCTCAGCACACAACAGGAGCAAGTACTGAGTACCACTGGGTGCCTCAAAACCAAATTATAAGATAAATAGGGACAACTTTTTTTTAATTTAGAGAAATAAGTATAGGAACTAGTGTGATAGTATAGTGGGTAGGATGCTTGTGTTTCAGACAGCTGACCCAGTTTCAATCCCAGGCATGCCATATGATTCTATGAGCCAACAATAGTGATCCCTAAGCACATATCCAGGAGTAATCTCTGAGTATCGCCAGTCTGAAAATAAACAAAAAATTATTGTGAAACCATGATTCTGCTGATGTTTTCCTCAATGCACTTTATATATTCTGGTCTCATCTTAAAGTCATTGATTCACTTAGAACTCACCTTTATGTAAGATTGAGATATAGATCCATGTTCATTATTTTACATGTGGTTACTCAGTTTTCTCAAAACTAGTTGTTGATAAGGCTATCTATTTACTCCACTTCATGCACCTAGCCCTTTTGTCAATAATTAGTTGATCGTTGATTTGAGGGTTTCTTTTGGCCCTTTGATTCAAATCCATTGGTCAGAGAATCTATCATTATTCCAATACCATATTGTCTGAATCACTATAACTTTATAGTATAGCTTCAAGTTAGGTAACAATATAATTCCCCATTTCTCATGTTTTCTGTATTGCTGTAGCTATTTGGGATGTAATATAAATTCATATAAACTTTATTATTAGCTGTTCTAAGTCCTTGAAGAATGCCATCTGACTAGAGCTGTTACCGACTGGATCCCACAAGACGTCAAAAGATCACATAGCCACCCACCTACAAAATGGTCAGTCTTCTTCATCAAGACCCTTCGTGATTCCTGAAGCAACAAGATGCCACTGGGCTATACTGGCATGTGATAGGGTCAAATGGAAATGTTACTGGTGCCCACTTGAGCAAATCGATGAATAACTGGATGTCAAGTGATCAAGTGATTGTGTTGAAACTACATAATACTTTAGGTAGGATAGTCATTTAACATTGATTTTCATAATTCATAAATATGGTACATTTTTTCCATTTCCCGAGGTCATCTTCTATATCTTTCTTATGTAATGTGCATTTTCAATATATGTTTCTTTTGCACCTTTTGTCAGTTGAATCCTCGATACTCGATTTATGTGGAAACTATTTTGAATGGAGTCACTATCACTGTCTTCCCTTTCATCATTGATTTGCTCAGCACAGACCAGTAACATCTCCATATGTCCAGTCTCATGCTAGTGTAGCCCAAGGGCATCTGCTTCCTCCAGGAACATAAAGAGCCTCAAATTATTCCATCAGGTCATGGGAATGAGGTCTATAATTGTTACTGGTATTTGGCGTATCAAATACGATACAGGTAGCTTGCCAGGCTTTTTCTGTGCGGGCGACATACTGTTGTAGTCACCTCTAATCTTTTTTATTTATTTATTTTCTAAAAATATTTTATTATACCACATAGAGATATACAATTACACAGATCCTTAATTTTTCTCTCTCTTAGATCTATATTTGCATATTGGAATCCTGCAGATTTGTGTGTTGTCATTTTAGCCATCTACTTTGTGTTTTGCTTTACTATTTAGGCGCATTTTAACGCACTCTAGAGTGTTCTATGTATAATACCATGTCATCTGCAAATAGCTTTATTGTTTCATTTCCAAATTAGATACCTTTGATTTCTTTATCCTTCCTGATTGCTGTTTTTATTTTTTTTTGTGTGGGCCACACCCACTAGTGCTCAGCACATATTCCTGGGTCTGACCTCTCCTAACAGGGACTAAGGACCATATAGAATGATAAGGATTGAACCTACATTGGCCATATAAAAAATAATTGCTCTACCCACTAAACTACCTCTTCAGTCCCAGCCTAATTGCTGTTGCTAGGAATTCTAACCATATTCTAACACGAATAAGAGTGGAGATAGTATGCATTATTGCCTTGAGCCAGATCTCAGAAGAAAAGCTTTCAGTTTTTCACCACTAAGAATGATGCCACCTATGGATTTGATGTTGATGGCTATTACTGTCATGTAGGAGGAATAATTTAAATCTTCGTTCAGAAGAGGATGGAGGAAAGAAGTAGGAAAGGAGGGAAGGAAAGATGGAAGTGAGGGAGAAAAGAGGAGGGAAGGAAGGAGTTAAAGAGAAATGGAGGGAGAAGGGAGATAATTTAGAGACAACAGGGAGATGGGAGAAAGGTAGGGGTGTAGTGAGGGGGTGAGAGAAGTGGAGACATATTTAAACTTAATAAACTTAATAAACTTAAGCCATTTTAATCACTAAAATAGATACAAATCATTGCTTAAACAGAGAGGAGTTACTGTGAATAGCAAAAAAACATTGTTTTTTCTCATTTTGAAACATAGCTAAATATATTGAAATTTATTATTTTAATTTATGTTCCACGTCTATTAAACTTTCTAATGAAGCTTAATGATGTGTATGTTTTCTAAAACTGAATAAGGGAAATAAATAAATCTGCAGTGTACTTTAAGCACAGTTTTTGGTACTTTATTAAAAAACAACTTCAAGTCTGTATGACAACTTCAGGAAAAGGTAGGATTACTTTTCCCACAAAGAAAGAAACTGGTATTCAAAGAGTTTAAGTGATTTACCAATTTAAGCATAACTTGAAATAGCATAGGAGAGACAAAAATTCAATGGCTATAACATTCCCTCAAGCTCATAATCCAACAAACACATATTTGCACTTTCTCCCAAAGGTCGATACACCACTAAAACTATAATTTTTTAAATTATGGTTATAAAAGAAAAAAAAACAACAAAACATAAAGCAAACAGAAACATCTATATTCAAATAACCTGAATGTTTGTTTAAACACTTACATTTCAGGACATAATTAAGATTATTTTCATTTTAAGTGTCCTTAGTTGATATCTGCTGCATGCTAAAGGTTAAAGTGATGTAAAAATCAGAATGATTATTATAAATCACATAGCATAAATCCATCACTGTATCACTGTCTTCCTGTTCATCATCAATTTGCTTGAACAGGCCCCAGTAACATCTCCATATGTCTTGTCTCATGCTAGTAGAGCCCAAGGGCATCTGCTTGCTCCAGGAACATAAAGAGCCTCAATCCATTCCGGAATGAGGTCTATAATTGTTACTGGTATTTGGCATATCAAATACTACACGGTAGCTTGCCAGGCTCTGCCATGCAGGTAGCATACTCTTGTAGTCATCTCTAAGTCCAGAATTTATTGATGAACTGCACTGCCTCAAGCGGCTTCGGAGCCGGGCTGTGATAGGCTGGTCTGCTGGGTGGAGTTCTGACGAGAGAGAAGTCCGGATGTGGAAAATGGAGGCCCTCATGGAGTGGGGGTCGTCTGGCTTGTTGCAAGGCTCTGCTGGAGTGGCGGGCCAGGGCTAGAACCCACCATCCCTCCTGGGCACCTCGTGAGCAGCTGGGCACAGGGAGAGCCAGTAGCAGCTTTGCCCCATGTCTGTGAGTCTCTGGACCAGCATATCTGAATCGGATTAAAAAAAGACTGCTTCAGGGTGGAACTCGATGAGCCGGGCTGTGATAGGCTGGTTTGCTGGGTGGAGTTCTGAGGAGAGAGAAGTCCGGATGTGGAACCCATATAAACTTTTAAAACTCATTCTCTTTTTTTTTCAATGAAGATGACTATCTTCAAGTTGAAACTAAAATTATGAGGAAACCATATTTGACTTCACAAAATAAGGTTTTTGTTTATGTGTAAATTTGTGTGTGTGTGTGTGTGGGGGGACTTTATAGCCACAAATGGTTGTGCTCAGGACGTACTTTCTTCTGTGAACTTACTTCAATCTGAAACGACCATGCCTGGCTTAGTTTGGGGACCACATAGCTTGCCAGGAATCTATCCTGGTTCTTTCTGTCTATTTTTCTGGCCCCACAAAACTTAGTTTTTAAACAGACCTGAACTGATATTTTGAAGAGTGAGTAACTAACTGAAAAAGAAAATAAATTAAATGTTCAAAGATGGAAAAATTGAGGCTGTTAAATTCGGGCTGGCTTCAGAGATAACACAGGAGTTAAGGTGAGTTGCTTTTGCATGCAGCTGGCCCTGGTTTGGCTGCTGACAGTGCACATTATACTCTGAGAACTGCTGGGACTGATCCCTGAGCACCAAGAGAGGAGTAAGCCGTGAACTCTGTCATGTGTGGCATATTGTCCCCACCCTGCTCCCAAAGTAAAACTGTTATTGAACAGTTTTACTTTCAATGCATGGAAAATTTATAAAATGTGCTCCATTTCCAGTTTAGAGTGGGATTGTTAAGTTACAAATAGAAATTCCAAAGTTAGAAAGGGAAAAAGATGGTTCAAAATTCAAATTGGTCAAAGATGGACTACACATTTTAAATTAAATTTATTAAAGTATAATTTATATAGATAATAAGTGAACCAATTTTACATGATAAGAGTATAAAAATGTATGCAATAGATAATTCCAAACATTGCACTATATAAAACATTTCTGTCACTCTGCATATTTGTTTTACCCTCTTAGAATATCTCTTTCCTCTAACTAAAACCACCTAGAAGTTTGCTTCAAAATGGTATCTAAATGAAATCATACAGTATGCAAAATCATTTGCATTCACATTATTGTATATAACTTTAAACGGTTTCCATTACTTAACATAGTATTATGCTGTCTATACATAACTTGTCTATACATAACTTGTTAATCTATTCACCTCTTTTTGCTATTGTTAGTTATGGGAGACACACCTAGCAGAACTTTGCTGCCAGGGATAAGCCCAGTACCTCATACTTGCAAGGCATGTGATATATTCTGGCATTTGGACCTCTATTATTTATATTCCCTAATTAACATTTATGTTACTTCTAGTTAGGAGTTATGAATAAAGCTGCCATGGATATTCTATTAAAAGTTTGTGTGAAAGTATTTTTTTCTTGCATAAATGAATGAAATTGCTGACTTTTAATTGAGATGTACTTAAATTTTATAAGGAATAGTCAAACTGATTTCCATGATAATTGCATAGTTTAACAATTCTATATGCTATGCATGAAAATTCCAGAATGTTAAATATACTGACCAATGCCTGGTTCTATTTAATCTAGTAAGTTAACAGAGATATTTCAAAGTATTTCAATTCCCATTTCCTTCATTTTAGATAATGTTTAAAATTTAATGTGCTTATTGATCATTCACCTCCTTTTCTGAAGTGTTCATTCAAAATGAGCTTTTTAATTCTGTCTTACAATTATGGAATTTGTTCTAAATTAAATCTGTGTATAATATTTCTTTCTTTCAATTTTTTCTTATTTTCGGTGGGTCAAACCCAGAAATCCTCAGGGGTTATTCTAGGCTCTGCACTCATAGATTATTATCGACAGTTCTTGGGGACCATATTAGATGTCGCACACTAAACCTGGATCAGGAACACGCAAGGCAAATGCCCTCCCTGCTGTACTAATCACTCTGGCCCAAAAAATAAGTACAGGTCCCAGGAAGATTCGAATTATATTCTTACTAACTTATAGATTACATATATTGTTTCAAAGTTTAGGATCTAACTATTCATATTATTTTCCCTTATTGGGGAGGGTTGTTGATATTTAGACCAAACTTGGAGGTCCTCAATGACTGTTTCTGGATTTTGTTTAGGGGTGAACCCTTTCGGTGCTTGGGGAATGCTATGTAGTACCAGGGATGTCTATTAGGGTAGACAGGATTCAAGGCAAATGTCTTAGCATACTATTTTTACAGTGAATATTTTAATATTCTCTAGGGTATTTTCAAACAGCTATAATTTAAGTGGGTATACATTCTGATTTATAGATGTTATGATTCTTTTGCATAATAACTAAGAAACATTTGCCTGTTGTAGTTGACAAATTTCTTATCCAAATTTTCACTCTAAAATTTTTAGTATTTTTAGTTTATATTTCAGTCTAGATTCATTTGAAGTTTACTGCTTGCAAAAAAGAAAGACATAAATTATTATTTCCAGATGCTAGCCAGTTCTTGGACAACCCTTTAAGATTCCTTGAGACATAAGTTTAAATAAAGAAATACAGGCACATGCTACCTGACTCTGGTGATGCTTGCTCCTACTGACCAAGCAGCTGCGACGCCCGAGCACACATGGCACCCAAGCAAATGTGGATGCATCTCCCCCTCTTTAAATATGGATTTTTATGCTTTCATATCTAATGCTGTGTGTGAGTGTGCTGGGGCGCTCTCTGCCTTAGAAGAAACCTGTGTTCACTCCTGGGCAGGTTACTCTCTCTCTCTCTTGCCCTCTCTCTCTTTTGCTCTCTCTCTCAACCACACACACGCTTTATCTCTATCCTTCCACTTCCTCAGAACCTCCAAATAAAATATGTTTTTACTTCAAAAAAGAAAGAAGAAGCCATAATCAAATATATGTGTACTAGTACCTGCACACGTTTTTCATTTGTTGATCTATATGTCTATCTTATGGAAAAAATTACATTCATCACTTGATCACTTGACATCCTGTTATTCATCGATTTGCTTGAACGGGTGCCAGTAATGATTCCATTTGAGCCTATCACATGCCGGTGTAGCCCAATGCCATCTGCTTTCTTCAGGAATCCGAAGAGCCTAAAACCGTGTGTTTAGGGTCTTGATGAAGAAGTCTGACCATCTTGTAGGTGGGCGGCCACATGATCTTTGATGTACCGTGGCACCCAGTCGGTAATGACTCAAGTCCAGTGGTCATATCCAAATCACATTACATATGCAGCCCATCTGATTTTCAACGCCTTGGCAAATGAGACAGTGTCTTTGACTCTGGATTATCGATGGAGGTTGGGACAACAGATTCCCTCTCTCACTTGAATGAGGTGTGATTGTTCCAAGCCTAGCTCTTTAGATTCCTCTTTGGGAGACCCAAATAGCATCATCATACTGATTTTGTAGGGCCCAGGTCTCGAGGCATATGTTAATACAGGGAGAACGGTGTTGTCTAAGACATGTGCCTGGACTCAGAGGTTCTTTGTCCTTTTAGCTATTTCTTTGATGCCATTCTCTTCCTCCTGTGCAACTCAGGTTTTAGGTTATTCATCATGTTGAATTTTCGACATACACATAACTGCTGCATTCGAAGATGTTTGTTCCATTGACAGTGAATGGGGTCTGGGCAGGTTCATTTTTCATGAACATTGTTTTGTTGAGATTCAGCTGTAGACCTTTCTTTCCACATGCTCAGTAAAAGTCAGCCAGTATTTGTGCCACTTGGGTAATGTTTGGTGTTATTAGAACGATGTCATCAGCGAAGTGGAGGGTGGTGTATTTGCTGACTCTCTATCTTCACCCCAATTACTTCCCCATTTTAATTGGCGCATGACATTTTGGCACTGAAGAGTTTCAGTGAAATGGTATCACCATGCTGAACCCCTCTTTGACATCAATGCTCACTTCCTTGTAGAATGGTGAGATTTTGGTGGTGAATCCATAATACAGCTCAAAAAGGATCTTGATGTATTGGATCTAAACACCCTTTTTGGCTAGGGCTTTGATAACCGCTTCAGTCTCAACAGAATCAATGGCTTACTTTAAATCAATGGACGTGAGACAGAGCGGCATCTTGAACTCCCCTACAAACCTCGATGAGCTTGTTTACCATGTGGATATGGTGATTGTGCTGAATTCTTTTTGAAAGCCGGCTTGCTCGCATGGTTGTCCTTCATCTAATGTTCTGCCAATCCTGTTTAGGATGACTCTAGTGTACAGCTTGTAGAAGAAGTACAACAGGCAGACGGGGTAATAGTTGCCAATGTTGTCTCCCTTCTTGAATAGTAGAACTGTCCTGCTGGTTTTCCATAGGGAGGGCACCTTGCATTCAGATAGGTAATGTCTAAAGAGCTTAGCCAGTGTATTGATGAGTACTGATGGCAGATTCTTCAGTGTCCGGCTCTGAGGCTCTGACTTTGTCTGGTCCAGGTGCTGTTCGGCTTCTCCGTTTTTTTTTTTTTTTTTTTTGCTTTTTGGGTCACACCCGACAATGCTCAGGGGTTACTCCTGGCTCTGCAATTACTCCTGGCTGTGCTCAGGGGACCATATGGGATGCCAAGGACCAAACCTGGGCTGGAAGAGGCCATCCACGTGCAAGGCAAATGCCCTACCCGCTGGACTATCGCTCCAGCCCCTGCTGTTCAGCTTCTTTTCCAATGAAATGGCATGTTGGATTTCAGAAGGGAGAAAGTTGAGAACGACATATCCATACTCGCAGAATTTGGTATGTGGGAGGGTGGTGTAGCTATCAAAGAGATACAAGTATAAGTCATGGATAATCTTCTCTATTGCCTTTCTGAGGATGTGATAGATCCATCGGGGCATCAGAGGGTAGTCATCTTGGTCCTATACTTGGGGAAGGAGAGGAGGGTGTTGCGAATGCTTTTCGCAAATTCTGCTGCATTGGCCAATATTGCTGTTCTTCTCTCTTTGACGTCTTCCTTTATGGCTTCTCTGCACTGCTTTGTGAGCTTAGACATTAGCATTTGGTTGACTGGAGGCTTGCAGCTTGCCACGTTGGTTAATGAGCTCCAGAGTTTTTGAAGACAGGCTTCCTTTTGTATCTATTTCTCTCTCAGCATTCTTCAAACAATCATGCAGGTGTTGAACCAGTCGGTTATATTCTTCATCCATGTCATCAGTGATGGCATCTTACATGTTGACTGTCTGTACTTTCAATGCATGTATGGTAGCATCAGAAGCATATATCAAGGAATTGATGGCCCTAGTGTGAAAGATCAAGTACATCATTGGTCTGACTGAAACGAGAAGGCATCAATCGCATCACGCCCGTTTTGACACTGGAGAAGTACTGTTCCTTGGAACATGTCTGTTCCTTGTCAGCACGAACCTAGCTGTGAACATTGATTCATTTGATGCCTAACAAACCGGATAAGACAATTACACTTGAAGAGTTGTGGCTCACTGTCAGCAGTTTCTATCTCCACATACAATCACATACAAGGAAGAAAAAAATTAAGAAATCCTACTTGGAACTGGAGGAGTTCTATAAAGAAGACCACACCTTCTACAAGATCATAGTTGGTGATTCTAATGGTAAGATAAGACCAAGAAGATGACTGAAGAACTCCACATCGGAACCCATGGCCTAAAATGGAAAGATCAGGGTGAGAGACTATCTGAGTTCATCATGGTCACCAAGACCATCCATAACTCACAGTTCCAGAAGGCTGAATCGAAACATTGGACATGGGAATATCCTGGTGGACAGTTCCACAATGAAATTGACCACATCATATTCAATAGATGGTTTTGCCTGACCAATGTTGCTGTCATCCCAAAATTTCAAAGAGGATAGGACCACCTTCTCCTTCATGCAAAATTCTACTTCATGCAACAGGGAGAAAAGGCTGAAAAAATTAAAAGGAGAACTCCCAGAATGACCACCAGCTGGAAACTCTTTGGCATCATTGTCGCAAAATTGTATTAGCCTTTCTTAATGTAAATTTATAGTTAATATCTTTTATTTCTCTCTCTTATGCTCTTGTTTCTAAAGAACAAATGAATTTGTTTCAAATATTCCAAATTCTTCTCTCACACAATGTTAGAGAGACATTGTGAATTTTCAACAAAACTTTTCTGGTATTCTGATTTTAAAATCTTATTTCTAGGTAACTTATTTGTGGTTTTGTTGCTGTTGCTCTATTTTTGTCTTCTAGGCACACCAAGCAGTAATCAGTACTTGCTATTGGTTTTTCCTTTTTGGAGATCACACCCTGCAATACTCAAGGTTTACTTCTAGCTCTGCACTCAGGAATTACTCCTGGCTGTGCTCTGGGGACCATATGGCTGCGTCAAGGCACACACTATTCACTGTGCTATTTCTCTATCCCCAGGACTTGCTTTTATCTCTATGATTATGGATCACTTCAGGCTGTGCCCAGGGGCCATGTGTGATACTCTTGATAGGTAATTTGGAAAGAATTAACAACAAAACATTTTTTGTTACTGGGTTTGGCATATCGAACACGCATCGGACAGCTTGCCAGGCTCTGCCATGCGGGCACTATATTCTCATTGCTTTGTGGGGCTCTCTCAGAGGGTGGGTAGAATATTTGTGGTAGTTTGGAGGTAAATCGTGCCCCTGCAAAGCGACCACAGCGCAACGGGAAAGCTGGTTTCTGCTCTGCCGGGTGTACCTGTGTCTGAGGCTCAAGCATTCCTGGGTTTGAAATACTCTCCTCTGAAGGGCGGGTCTCTGCAGGGCGGGTCCTTGTAGGCTGGGTTTCTGACAAGCTGGGCTGGAGACTGGATTAATCTGTGGGAATATCACGTCTCACTCAAGTGAGAGAAGGAATCCGGAGTTCTGACCTCCGTCGCTATTCCAGAATCAGGGACGCTGTCTCGTTTGCCAAGGCATCGAAAATCAGATGGGCTGGACATGTAATGCGATTTGGAGACAACCGCTGGACTAGAGCCGTTACCGACTGGATCCCACGGGATGTCAAAAGATCACGTGGCCGCCCACCTACAAGATGGTCAGACTTCCTTGTTAAGACCCTGAAGGAACGGTTTGAGGCTCTTCATATTCCTGAATCAACCAGATGCCATTGGGCTACATTGGCACGTGATAGGGTCCAATGGAAATGTTACTGGCGCCCGCTCGAGCAAATCGATGAGTAACGGGATTCAAGTGATTCAAGTGATTCAACAACAAAACAATATATAAAAGTGTCCTCCCACTTATTTCTTTCTAGAGAAGCCTGTGATAGTAAAGTGAAATGACATAAAAAATAATTATTCCCTGCATTGCATTTTTAAGTGGTATTATAAATTATATTATTCAAATTTTTATTTCTAATTACATACTGAGAGTACACAGATAAACATTTTGGCTGTGGTATACTAAATCAATTTTATTAATTTGAAAAATTTGGTCGGACATCTTTAGGGTTTTCAATGCAGCTGATGACAGAATTTTCTAGACACAGCTCTTCTCAGTTTTTCTGCATCTGGTGTTCTTTACTTAATTTAGACATTCGTGAAAACTATGCACCATGTTAATTAGAAATGGAGCTAGAGTAATAGTACAACAATAGGGCATTTGCCTTGTACATGCCAACCCAGGTTCAATCTCCGTCATCCCATATGGTTAACTGACCATTACCAGGAGTAATTCCTGAGTGCAGAGCCAGGAGTAACCCCTGAGCATTGCCAGGTTGACCCAAAAATGATAAAATAAAGAAAGAAATAATAAGATAGTTAACTTTAATTTTTAATAACTGTATATGCAAGATACAACTTTTTAAAAGGTATTTACAATAAATATATGTAAAAGAACTAAAAAAATTAACCCTCAGATCTTGAGTGTAATTATTTATTATTACAATATTCAAATATAAGGAAGCAAAATTCTCCCACTCCTATATATCTGTTTTTGCAAATGGTTTGTTTCATGGAAGAGACATAAAAGGGTGGGTGGAAGAAGACATTTTAAGTGAGATATTATTATAAAGTAAATTAAGATTTACAGCAGACTCTATAACAAAAATGGTCTTCACCTTTATCTAGTAAACCTAATTTTTCAAGAGATAAAACATAGTTCCATATTAACAATCTTACTTTGCTTACTGTGCCTTTCTTGGTAGCCTAACAAAATATGCTATGGCCCATCTCCTCTTATTTACTGTTTTGTTAAGAGTGAGTTATTTAATTCTAATGGATCTTTCCATGTATATAGGAGGTTACGTTTTTTATTAAACTTTTTGGGTATTTTTTTCTTTTATTAACCTGTTTGATATTTGGAATAAGCCCTAAAGCAAAAAACAATAAGAAACAACAACGAAACAATCTGCTTAATATTTGATTGCTATTTCTTAGTCTAGAATATGCTAGATGGTTAAATTGTGTGATCTATGATTCCTGAGAGCCATCTTTTTTCTGGATGATCCTATTTTTATTTTGCTCATTATATTTATTATATATAGAATATAATTTGCTGTAAAGAATTTAGTAAAATACTTAATCTGAATCTATGTAGATATTAATATACTCCTTTTCTCCATTTTTATGTCAACTGTAGTGAACTACATTGTTTGATATTTCAGAGGTTAAATTAGCCTACAAACTTATTTTGTTCATGACAGACATATTTATTTCTAACGAGAAACTTTTAAAGAAAGAAACATTAAAAACATATTACTGAATTGCTATTTTGTTAAGATTATTGGTCTTCACTAGTGAAGGGTATTTGTGCTAGACATAACTTGCAATTTTTGTGAGGTTTTTTAGCATAAAAAGTTGAAAATTTTATTAACTATATTATTTAAACCTATTTGTAGACAATTTGAGTTATTGCTTTTTAGGTATTTTGTTTTTATCATAAATAGTGTTTTATGATCATTAGCATTCATGTGCTTTTATGATTAGTTCAAGTCTTTTATTTTGCTTTTCTTAGTGTAGTTTTCTAGGATATTAATATAATCTGGATTTGAGCTCTTTGCCATATATTTATTGCAAATACCTTTTAAAGCTGTGGTTTACTCATACAATTATTAAAAATAAAACATTTTGTGACAAGGATTTAACTCAGCAGTAGAGAATAGATTTTGTTTGTTTAAGTTCCTCAGTTTAATCCTGGAACCAATATAAAAGAATATATTTTATGAATTCTTTCCTTCATGGTTAGTGTTTATTCCTATGAGAAATCTTTGGCTACCTTAGACATTTAATGTTCTCATCTATATTATGGGTCTAGCTTGTTCATTTATTTTAAACTATAATAAAACCAAATAAATAAATGAATTTGGTAAGAAGGAAGGATGACAGAAGATTAGTAGAGGGCTGATAATGTGGGTTCCCTGTGGGAAATGTTTGTTTGAAAGTCTGTTATTAAAATGTATATAAATCATAATACAAAAAATATATAAGTAGGGGGCATGCACTGTGGTACTCAGGCCTTACTTTTGACTCTGTTCAAGGATCACTCAGGCGATGCTTAAGGGATCACTGTTATTGCCAAGGAATGAACCACTTTCAATCATGTGAAAGGCAAGTTCAATATCTTCTGTACTACCTCTCCACTTCCCAAAGTAAGTGTACAATAAATTACTTTATTTTAAATCATTGCCTTTGCATAGGCATCCGATTTGTCCTTAAACGC
This sequence comes from Cryptotis parvus, assembly GCA_021461705.1. Classification (NCBI taxonomy): domain Eukaryota; kingdom Metazoa; phylum Chordata; class Mammalia; order Eulipotyphla; family Soricidae; genus Cryptotis; species Cryptotis parvus. Next base: position 296,771 of record JAJIBD010022329.1, on the reverse strand, counting down.
TGTGATTTTTACCCAACACATCATTGTTCTAAATCTAATTGCACGTTTCGAATTTGGGTCGTATGCCATCCACTCCTGGCCTTCTTCCATATGATTCTTTTCTTATTATTCCCGTCATTGTATATATATTTTTTCTTTACATTTTGTTTGCTATATACTGACATTAGTACTACCAGCAATGTTATTTATTTATTTATTTATTTATTTATTTATTTATTTATTTATTTATTTATTTATTTATTTATTTGTTGCTTTTTGGGTCACACCCAGCAATGCTCCGTGGTTACTCCTGGCTCTTTGCTCAGGAATTACTCCGAACCGGTCGGCTGTGTCCAAGGCAAATGCCCTATCCACTGTGCTATCACTCTGACCCCCAGCAATGTTTTTTTAATGGCAGGAATTGTTTTTTTATTATTTAATGAGACTGCTCATTTAATTTAATGAGATCGGCTCCGGGCACATCTCTTCAACTCCACAGTTCTCCCTGCATTAACATATGCCTCAGAGACCTGGGCCCTATGAAAGCAGGATGAGAATGCTATTTGGGTCTCCCAAAGAGGAATAGAAAGAGCTATGCTTGGAATATCATGCCTCACTCAAGTGAAAGAAGGAATCTGGAGTTCCGACCTCCGTCGCTGTTTCAGAGTCAGGGATGCTGTCTTGTTTGCCAAGGCATCGAAAATCATATGGACTGGACATGTAATGCGGTTTGGAGACGGCTGCTGGACTAGAGCCATTATGGACTGGATACCACAGGATGTCAAAATATCACGTGGCCACCCACATACAAGATGGTCAGACTTCTTCGCCAAGACCCTAAACGAATGGTTTGAGGCTTTGTATTCCTGAAGCAACCAGATGCTGTTGGGCTACATTGGCACGTGATAGGGTCCAATGGAAATATTACTGGCGCCTGCTAGAGCAAATCAATGAATAACGGGATGTCAAGTGATCAAGTGATCAATGAGACTGCATCACATCTTCAGATTATTTTGAAAAAGTGGACTTTTATTCCACAGAATAGTATAAGGGCTGGACTTGGCTCCTTACCCTAATTAGTAAGCTCAATATGTAAACTTCTCAGTGCTAAATAAATAATTGTGCTAGCATATGAAACTACAAAGCCAAACACTGTCCAGATGACACATATCAGGGTCACAAAAAGCAGAACTTCACCCGCAATGCACCCATCCCATGAACAAAGCAGAGGGGGAATTCCTAAATCTGGCACTAGCACAGCTTAGACCGTCAGCCTGACCTTGTTTGGTGGCAGAAATTAGCAACTGGGCCTGCTCAGAGGGGCCATGCCCCACTGATTTCCATTAGGAACACACCATCTGTAGTACCACTCGCCAGTCTTCCAGACTTATGTTGCACACCCCAAATAGGCATAGACCAACAGACCATGTCCCTATCTAAGGCCAAGGGTAATGTCTCTTAGCAACGGACAAGGATTGCAGGAATATGCTCAAATTTCACACAAGCTTCACAGGCCCTCTTCGAGAAAGCAACAAGTAAAGGCTTATTTCCTGAGCAGATTCCTTGGACCTTGGGCCTATACCCCCACCAGGAAAGTTTTCCTTAACCCCCAGGAAAACTTGTCTGAGAATAAATCAACAGTCATTTGCCAATTTCAATTGCACACAGAGTCACAGAACCTTGAGTTTATAGCAGTGCAATTCTAAAATTGTTGCTAGTTTACAAAAAATGCAGTACATTTCTTATAATTGATGTTGAATCATGCAAAATACAATTTTTAATTAGTTCTTGTGGTCCTTAATTAGTTCTTACTATTTATAGGTGTGCAGAGGATTTTCTGTATAAGAGTAAGGGGAGGGTTAAAAAACTAGCTATGCTCCTTTTCCTTTATAATATTCCTTTGTTTTTTCTGCTTTGATAAGTTGCTAGAATATATGGAAGAACATTGAATAAAGACAATGAAATCAAACCTTCTAGCTCTGCCCCTGGTTTTAGGAGAAAGATACTCAATATTTTCCATTAATTATGAAAATAGCTTTTTCATTTCTTTTGAAGAAACACTTCACAGAAAATGTTTCTTCTATCATGGTTGCTGAAATATATTTTACTCTATGTTATCATTAAATTTTGTTAAATGCAATTTTCTGAAGCTGTTAAAATAAACATGTTTCCCCTCTATTCATTATTGTGATGAAATATGTTAAGCAATTTGTGAATGATTAGATCATACTTGCATTATTCAACTGCTGAAACCTCATTTTTCACAATTTATTGTGTTCTAAATTATACCAATTGTTAATACTTTTTAATGCCTAAATTTATAATCTTAATGTTTATATTTTTCTTTTCTTGTAATTTTTTGGCTAGTTTGGTATCAAAGAATACCCAAACTGTATTAATTCTCATATAAATCTCAAATTGTACTTCATACTCCATTTTCTCAAATAGTACATACAAACTTTTTTTTTCTTTCCTTGACTGTTAAATTCACCAATGATGATACTTGAGTCTATTTTTATTTATATGAATATTTTCAATAATACTTGCTTTCTGAAATTGATAAAGGTCACTGAGCTCTTCTATTACTTCTTGAATTACTTTATATTATGTCTTTGAGAATTAGCTCATTCCAGCAAAATTGTTTAATCTGCTGTTGTACTATTTCACATGATTCATTTTCTCTCTAGTAATGTAAATTCTTTAATTTAGGCTTTTCCTTTTATTCCTTTTCTAAGGATAAAACATGTTCCTTGGGGCGGAGTGATAGCCCAGCAGGTAGGGCATTTGCCTTGCACGTGGCCGGCCTGTGCTGACCCTGGTTTGATCCCCAGCATCCCATATGGTCCCCTGAGCACTGCCAGGAGTAATTCCTGAGTGCAGAGCCAGGAGTAACCCCTGAGCATTGCCGGGTGTGACCCAAAAAGCAAAAAAAAAAAAAAAAAAAAGAAATGTTCCTTCTTAAAACTGAATTGATTTAGAACGTTGTCATTTAATTGATCATTTAAATATTTAGCTACATTTATATCATTGCTCCTGAGTCTCAATTTTTTTGTTTCTTATACTCAGAGAAGGAATAAAGGACAAAGGGAATTTATCTTAGATCTCCATGCACTCATCTTAGACAAAAGAAGATGCTGATTTTTATGACTTGAGATCCTTGAGATTCTGAAACTATAATACACATCACCATGAATATACCTAAAGCAGATACAAATTAGGTAGGTTTCTCTGTATCTCTGTGTATTATAGATTCATCTTAAATTTTCTGCTTTTTCAGGGATGAAAGCAACCCTGGGTCCTTTTTCCCTCTAGTAAATGCTTATAGCTTTTTACTTTATAGGTTTGCTTGAATTCTTAGATCTCTTATGAGTTTTAAATAAATAAAATTATTTTGCATGTGCTAAAAATACATACATTAAATATCTGGCAACCCCATTGATACTAGATAAAAAAATTTGGTTTTTAATTTATTTTGGGTAGAGCTTTACAAAGGGTTCCCAGAAGGCCTGGATGATCTTTCTGGTGATTTGAGAGAAGTGAGCAGGTATTTTAAGATGACCATGTGGGGACACAGTGCTGCATGGGCTCTGTGGTACCCAGAACTACCCAGGGCCCCCACCCCTATAGTGCTCAAGAGTCTCCAGCAATTTGGATCATGCAGTTGTTAAGCATAGAACCAGCGCTGACCACATTCACAGCATGCGATTTAAATGTCTAATAATTGTGGATCCAATTATGTTTTTAAAGATAGTCTGTGTAATTGAAAATTTAAGGGAAATCACTGAAAATTCATATCACAAATTGATTAAGGAACTTTTACAAATCTCTAAATTCCATATCTAATTGACTCACCACAATCTCTATAATCTTCTATACATTGGGGTAATAGTAACACATGCTTGTCTTTGTATTGCCTTGAGATGTATAATCTTCACTTGTATCACTTGTCTTCCTGTTGACCATCGATTTGCTCAAGCGGGCACCAGTAACATCTCCATATGTTCTGTCACATGCTAGTGTAGCCCTAGGGCATCTGCTAGCTCCAGGAACATAAAGAACCTCAGACCATTCCATTCCATCAGGTCATGGGGATAAAGTCTATAATTGTTACTGGTATTTAGCATATCAAATATGACATGGGTAGCTTGCCAGGCTCTGCTGTGCAGGTGGGATACTCTTATAGTCACCTCTAATCTTGAGCATTTATTAATGAACCAAGTGGCGCAGAGATAATGATATCCACAAAGTATAATAATAATCTTCATTATCCTTAAATTTATTTCATATGAAGTGAATGAAATCATACGATTCTGTTACTCCTGAGTCATACGATTACTTTTTTGTCAAGGTCTCAATTGTTCCATACCTACAACTAAGTAATTCTCCAGATTTCTTTGTTCTCTGTGATTGGTCATGCCCTTTACATCCTATGTCAATAATAATTCATCTTAACTCAAAGTCAAGATGTTTTCTCTAGTTTTAATTTCATTTTGGCATACATTTCTTAGAAAATGTTATTATTTTTTAACAAGTTATAATGTGACCTTCTAATATCTGAGGTATACCATCTATTGATTCTGTATGAAATGCATTCCTATTTTCTACCTAGCAATTCTTTTGAATTTTCTGCATTAATGTCACATACCTGAATTTTTCTGTCAAAGCCATGATTGCATAAGAAATTATTTTGTCAGATTCTTTCATTCCCTTCATTTCAACATATTATTGATGGCAGGTACATTTAGTTGGTCAGGCAAAATCTGACTTATGTAGATCTGAATAGGTGCTTTCTAAAATCACCTCATTATTTAGTTCATGTGAAGTAAGAAAAAGTTACTTCTGCAGAATAACATCTCTTACAGTGATCATATTTTCCAAAAAAGAGTCCCTGGAGCACCTTTATATCACCAGTTATGAGACCTCTGAAAGTAGTTTGATTTTTATAAGACGTTTGTGCAATAATTGTGTATGTATTATTAGTTTCTTTTCTAGTTATTTTTAAACCAGCAATCATTTTGTCATATTTGGCCAGCTTCTAAACATTTTATAGTACCAAATTTATGCACCTTATTCTCTTATATTTCAATCTACCCTGATAGCCAAGTCCTATTTTTTATAGAAATGTTTTCAGTTACTTAGATTAGAATTTCCCAAGGCTATGTTAAAACTCAATTTTAGCTCCTTAGATAATATGTTTCCAGGTTACATACTTATTGTATTTTTATTAGAGATCTATAAATTGTTTTCTTAATTCTGTTTCCTTCCCTGCTCCTTAAGATGCAGTTTGTAAGAAGAAAAGAAGGCAACATAAAATCATATATCTGTCTATACAGATATTACCAATTTAAAAACATGATAATTCTATAAGAAGACTTCTTGTTTTTCCCAAGTAGAACTGTTTTGAGGGGTGGAGGATTCTGGGCTAAAACTGGTTGTCCTCAGGGGTCTTATGAGATTCCAGGGATTGAACCTGGGTCAGAGACATGTAATGTCTACCTAGGTTCTGCCCGACCCTAAAAGTAGAAGCTATTCTTAAGTCCCCATACTAATTATTTCACCCTTAAGCAATATTAACTACTTTCACTAATGGATAAGGGGTCATCACATGCTAATCTCCTATCACATTTTATTGATCAATCTCCTAAATACTGCTATCCAATTACAAAAGAGTGAGTTATATATTAACAATAGCACTCTTTCAGATGTATTTCTCTTCCTTGTAAAGAAATTGATATGGAATGAATGATAAAGAATGAAGTAACTGTCAGGATAGGTTTGGTCATACTAAGTAACACAGTAATCAACAGTGTATATCACAGTTTCACCTCTTTTCTCACATTTATATGTATGTATATAATATATAATGTATATATACATATAATGTAATGTGTGTATATAGCACTTGTATCACTTGTCTTCCCCTTGTTCATCAATTTGCTCAAATGGGCACCAGTAACATCTCCATATGTCCTGTCTCGTGCTAGTATAGCCCAAGAGCATCTACATATATATGATATACATATACATACATATAATATATGTATATACATATATGTATATCATAGGTCATGTATGAGGAGAATTTTTTGATGTAATATTGCCATTCAGTAACTCAAACTGCTTAAATTGTCAATATGTTTGCTTCTTTGACCTCAAAATGGAATGAGTCTTGTGAATTAAATTTAACTCTTAAAAAGACTCATTTCCAATCAGATCATATGTACATACTTTTAAAAAAACTAGATAATGGATAAAATGATGAGGATGAAGACAATAGGAAGAGGATTACACATCTTGAAGAATAAAATCTCACAATACTTATCAATAACCTTACTGATTACGACAGATAACAAGATTTGGGGAGAAAGCAATAGCATTTGCTTATCTTATATCAATTCTAATATCCAATCTGATATTAAATGTATAAATTTATTTTCCCATTTACCTGCTATAAAGCAACTGTAGAATCACAGGCTTAATGCTTTTACTTATATTTTCCTTGAATAACCAGAGCAATCTTTTATACTTCTTTTCTGCTTCTAAATATCTGTAATATGTTTGAGAAGAAACTTTTCTTCTTTGCATATTTCTTTACCAGGAACACTTTCTGTCAATTTAATCAAATCTGAAACCCATTGATGCATGTTCTTATACTTACAATATTCATAAAAACATAATATGGCTAACAATAAGGAAATCAATGTACTAAATGCAACTCATTGTGACATTTTTCCTACTGATATAACTATGTTTGCTTTATTTAGCATTGATCTCACTGAGTAATGGTTTTGGGACTTATATAATTCTCTTTATATCTATCAAAGGGTTTTCCTGATCTCAAAAGGAATTAAATTCATTACTCATTTACTCTTTAGTATTTTATTATGTTTCATTTTTGGTTTGCCTTTTTTTTTATTTGGGCCACACCCAACAGTGTTCAAGGATTACTCCTGACTCTGCACTTGGGGATCACTACGGGTGTGTGTAGGGGACCCTCTGAGCATGTATTTTATCTTTTGTTTGCAAGATGCCAAGCAGCACCAGTTGCCTCTAACAACAGATCCCATCAGTTTGGTACCCAGTTTTGATCATTGAAAAATGACACAGCAGACTTTCAGACTGTTTGAAGGCTCGTGAAAAAGTAGATAAAATCATTCCCACCTAAGAACCACTGTTGTTTCAGTTAACAATGACTAGTAAAAAAATTTGTGGAAATAAGGCCACTCAGAGCTATTATATCTTTTAGCCTTATAAATGAACATGATATTGACCCCATTGATTATAGTGTGTAGTTTAATCTGAATAGATTTGGTTATAATTTCTGTATTAAATAAATGCTATTGTTGAACAGAGAAAATACAATGTACAGGAAATTTGCCTTGTATATGGTCAATCTGGCTTTAATTAACCAAACTTCACATAGCTCCCCAGACTGCCAGATGTGATTCCTGAGCAGAGTCAAATGTGAATCTTGAATACCCCTTGGTGTACCCCAGAAACTTCCAACTAAACAGAAAAATATCATTATTTTTTGCTGTCTACTTTCAACTATTGCTTGCAATATAATATTAAACAACTATTTTACTGTCTTACTTTTTCAGGTATATGATAGTGCTATCTATATTTCTTAGTTCTTATTTTATTTGTTGTATTTATTTTATTTACGGATTATATTAGATCAGGTAACTTTTCCAGATTAAACAGTGACGGAAGTGACAGGTATCAATTCTAATCTAAAATAATTTGATATCAATATGAGGGCAACCAGAATTCACATTCTCTGGGTATGAATTTTAAAAAGTCACAATTATAATTTTTATCACAAAATGCATAAGAATTGTTTTATATCAGAGTCAGACAATCATTTTTATTTTGCAATAAAAACAAATAATTTTATATGGCTTCCCACTTTATAATCTTATCCCTGAAGGAACACAAATGCCAGATCAAATCGACCATGCATAAAGTTTGGTATCTTAGATAAGGGATAGAGGAAAATGGATTTTCTTTGCACATAAACAAAATAAATAAAAATATGCCTCTTTCTCCTACAAAAATAAGGGAGAAAAATCTTTACACTCACTGTATCACAGTATCACTGTCTTCCCGTTAATCATTGATTTGTTCGAGCTGGCACCAGTAACATCTCCATATGTCCTGTCTCATGCTGGTAGAGCCCAAGGGCACCTGCTTGCTCCAGGGACATAAAGAGCCTCAAACCATTCCATCAGGTCATGGGAATGAGGACTATAACTCTTACTAGTATTTGGCATATGAAATACCAAACAAAATCATACAATAATATTTATACACTATTTTGGACTCTTGAGTGTAAAGGCAGTCATATTTCATATGCTTTTACACTCAAGAGTCCAAAATAGGAGTATAAATATTATTGCATGATTTGTTTGTTTTATTGCTTGCATTTAAATTTGGGGCCACACCCAAGTTTTCACAGTTTACTCCTTGTTCTGCATGCAGGGATCATTCCTGATAGAGTGCTGAGGACTATATGGGGTTCCAGGAATCAAACATAGGTCAGAAACATGCAATATAAGTGACTTACATTGGATATTCTCCCCAGCTTTATTTCCCTCTCCCTTCTCGGGATTAAACATATCTTAAATCAGCTTTGTATGTAATTCTCTGCTTTTCATTTTTTGAGTACAGTCATATCTTGGAATTAATTTTCACATTTTTAAACAATATTCGTAAATAGTAACAACCAAAATAGTCTCCTAACATCCTGATATTTTGCAAAGTTCATGACCAAGAGAAACCAGCTTCCTAGTCAAGGTGAAAAATGAAAGCAAATTTGGACTATTTCTGAATCGCAAATATATAAATATAATATATATGACTTAGAAATCCAAAAAAAGAAACTAAATTAGTAGAAAGAATGATTAAGACCTGGAAATAAAATGACTTTTGTTATTGGCATATGCAGAGAATAACTAATAGCAACTAATATTTGAAATCTAGAAAATACAAAGTTAATGATGAAAAGTTTGTTCTGCTTCAGTTGTTCTTTTTGAAAGCTAACTGCATCACTCTAGACCAATTCACTCTAGACCAATAGATCTCCCCTACTTGATGTTAATAAGAATAGTCTATGTAGATTATTAAAAACAGCTTTTCCTTAATGAAAAACAGGTCACTCTTCTCATTTATTTATCTTAATATAATTGAATTCTTCATCAATGTCGCCAATGGTGGTATCTTCCCATGTTGCTGCAATGGTGCCAAAGAGTTCCCAGTTAGTGGTCATTCTGGGAGTTCTCTCCTTAAACTTTGCAGCCTTTTCTCCCCCATTGCGGGAAGTAGAATTTTGCACGAAGGAGACAGTGGTCCGATCCTGTTTGGAATTTGGGGACGACAGCAACATCGGTCAGACAAAACCTTCAATTGAAGATGATGTGGTCAATTTCATTGTGGAACTGTCCATCAGGAGATTCCCAAGTCCAACGTTTCGCTTCAGCCTTCTGAAACTATGAGTTCCCATGAATGGTCTTGGTGGACATGATGAACTCAGATAGTTTCTCACCCTGTTCGCTCCATTCTAGGCCATGGGTCCCGATATGGAGTTCTTCAGCCGATCTTCTCGGTCTTATCTTGGCATTAAAATCACCGACTGATCTTGTAGAAGGTGTGATCTTTCTTTTTTATAGAACTCCTCCAGTTCCATGTAGAATTTCTCAATTTCATCTCCTTTGTATGTGGATGTTGGTGCGTAGACAATGAAGATAGAAAATGCTGGCAGTGGGCCACATCTCTTCAAGTGTAATCATCCTATCCGGTTTGTTAGGCATTCAAATGAATCAATGTTGACGGCCATGTTTGTGTTGACAAGGACACCAACGCCACCGATGCATCTTTCGGCCGCATGTTCCAAGGAACAATTCTTCTCAGGTGTCAAATACAGCATGTTGCTACTGACGCCTCCTCATCTCAGTCAGACCAATGATATCGCACTTGATCTTTTGGGGTTGCACCATCAGTTCCTCAATATATGCTTCTGATGCCAGCATACGTGCATTGAAAGTAGAGACAGTCATTTTAGTCCTTCGTTTTGGCAGCCTAGGTAGGATGGCTGTGAAAATTTATCAGGCACTGCTTGTTCGCATTTCTTACTGCTGCCGTACTAAAGGCTCTTTCGGGTCAGGAAAATAAACATTTTTGTTACTGGTTTTGGCATATCGAACACACATCGGACAGCTTGCCAGGCTCTGCCATGCAAGCACTATACTCTCATTATTTTGTGGGGCTCTGTCAGAGGGTGGGTAGAATATTCACAGCAATTTGAGGTAAATCGGCACGCAGTGGCCGCGCGCATAATGGGGAAAGCTGGTTTCTGCTCTGCCGGGTGTATCTGTGTCTGTGGCTCAAGCATTCCTGTGCTTGAAATACTCTCCTCTGAAGGGTGGGTTTCTGCAGGGTGGGTCCTTGTAGGCTGGGTTTCTGACATTAGACTGGAAACTTAATTAATCTGTTGGGTGGAGATCTTACGAGCTGAGAGTGTGGATGGTGAAGATCGCTGCCAGCAAGGTGTGGGGGTTTCTCTGGGCTCTTCCGAGGCTCCATTGGGATGGTGGGCTCAGGTTGGAAGTGGCTTTCGTGGCCCATGGAATGCAGGGGTTCAACGAGGAAAGCTGGTTTCTGCTCTGCTGTGTGTATCTGTGTCTTCATTGACGACATCGATGAAGAATACAACCGACTGGTTCAGCACCTCCATAATTGTGCGAAGAATGCCGAGAGAGAGAAAGACACAAAAAGGACACCTGTCTTCAGAAACTCTCAAGCTAATTCGCCAACGTGGCAAGGCGCGAGCCTCAGGAGACCAAATGCTAACATCCAAGCCTGCTAAACGGTACAGAGAAGCAATAAAAGAAGATTTCAAAGACAGAAGAGCAGAAATACTGGAAGATGCAGCAGAATCCTGGAAAAGTATTTGCACTGCCTGCCTGTCCTACGCCACCTACAAGATCAAGATGACTGCCCTCTGACGCCCTGATGGATCTAGCACATCTTTCAGAAAGGCAATGGAGAAGATTATCCAGGACTTCTACTCAAATCTCTTTGATAGCCACATCCATCTGCCACATACCAAATTCCACAGGATGGAATGTCATTCCCAACTTTCTCCCCTTCTGAAATCCGACATGCCATCTCGTCAATAAAGAAGGGAACAGCACTAGGCCCAGACAAAGTCAGACCCGAACACCAGAAGAATCTGCAGCCTGTACTCATCAATACACTAGCTCGGCTCTTCACATGCTACCTGTCCTAATGCAAGGTACCCACCCAATGGAAAACCAGCAGGACAGTTCTACAGTTCAAGAAGGGAGACATTCACGACATTGACAACTATCACCCCATCTGCCTGTTGTCCGTCATCTACAAGCTGTTTACACGAGTCACCCTGAACATTATTGGCAGAACACTAGATGAAGGACAACCATGCAAGCAAGCTGGCTTCCGAAAGGATTCAGCACAATCGACCATATCTACACAGTAACCAAGCTCATTTAGGTTTGTAGGGAGTACAAGATGCCGCTCTGTCTCATGTTCATTGATTTACAGAAAGCCTTTGATTCTGTGGAGACTGAAGCGGTCATTGAAGCCCTAGCCAAACAGGGTGTTCAAACCCAATACATCAAGATCCTTCATGAGCTGTATTACAGATTCACCATCAGGATCTCACCATTCTACAAAGAAGTGATCATTGATGTCAAAAAGAGGGGTTCGACAGGGTGATACCATTTCAACAAAACTTTTCAGCACCACTCGAGAGAACATCATGCACCAATTAGAATGAGAAGGAATGGGAGTGAAGGCAGATGGTTGGCAACTACACCACCTCCGCTTCACTGATGACATCGTTCTAATAACACCAAACATTAGCCAAGCGGCACAAATGCTGGCTGACTTTGACCGAGAATGTGGAAAATAGGTCTACAGCTGAATCTGAAGAAAACTATGTTCATGAAAAATGAACTAGTTCCTGAGTCCCCATTCACTCTCAATGGAACAGACATCTGTGAATGCAGCAGTTATGTGTACCTAGGTCAAGAAGTCAACATGATGATCGACCTAAAACCATTCACAATTGTACCACAGAAAATCAAATACATAGGAATTAGCTTAACCAAGTGTGTAAAGGACCTATACAAAGAGAACTACAAGACACTGATTCATGAAATAAGAGAGGACATGAGGAAATGGAAACACATTCCCTGCTCATGGATGGGGAGAATTAACATTGTCAAGATGTTAATACTCCTAGAGCTTTGTACAGATTCAATGCGGTTCCTATAAGGATACCCATGACGTTCTTTTAAAGAAATTGACCAAACACTACTGAAATTTGTGTGGAATAATAAACCCCAAGGATAGCTAAAGCAATCCTTGGGAAAAAGAAGATGGGAGGCATCACCTTTCCCAACTTCAAACTTTACTACAAGGCTGCAATAATTAAAACAGTGTGGTACTGGAATAAAAACATACCTGTGGACCTATGAAATAGAGTTGAGTATCATGACACCCTCCCTCAAAGACATGATCAGTTTATCTTTATTAAAGGTGCAAAGAGTAAAAACTGGAGTAAGGAAAGTCTTTTCAACAAGTGGTGCTGGGAAAACTGGACAGCTACATGTAAAAAATGAATTTGTACCTGTGTCTAATACCTTGCACAAAAAATCAGATCAAAATGGATTAAAGATCTCAATATCAGACCTGAATCCACAAAGTACATTGAATAAAATATAGGAAAAACCCTCCATGACATTGAAGCTAAAGACATCTTCAAAGGTGAAACACCATTAACAAAGCAACTAGAAGAAAAGATAAACATATGGGACTACATGAAACTAAAGAGCTTCTGCACCTCGAAAGAAACAGTGACCAAGATAGAAAGACAGTACCAATACCCATCTGATAAGGGGTTAATATCCATGATATATCAGGCACTGGTACAGCTATATAAGAAGAAAACAGTCAACCCCATTAAAAAATGGGGAGAAGAACAGAAACTTTGACAAGGAAGAATTCAAATGGCCAAAAGACATATAAAAAATGCTCATCATCACTAATCATCAGAGAGATGCAAATCAAAACAACAATGAGATATCACCTCACACCACAGAGACAAGATGGTCAGACTTCCTTGTAAAGACTCTGAAGGAATGGTTTGAGGCTCTTCATATTCTTGAGTCAACCAGATGCCATTGGGCTACATTGGCACGTGATAGGGTCCAATGGAAATGTTACTGGCGCCAGCTCAAGCAAATCGATGAATAATGGGATTCAAGTGATCAAGTAAGCAAGTGATCAATATAATTGAAATTATATTAATTGTTCAAGTCTCATTTTTGTTATTGTTGAAGCAATTTATACTAGACTTAAATTCTTATAGTATTCAAACACCTGAGTCATCTTGACTTTGTCTTGTGATTAAATTTTCTCCCACAACTTGAGATTTCTTTTAATTCTTTTTTATACCCAATTATTCAGAGTTTTGTCCTTGACATTTGAAAATGTTGTAAACCTCTGTGTATTTTTAAATGATATGCAATATTGATATTTTTGTTCCATCAGATAATCACCACTGTAAGGGTCAGAAAAAAAATTCTGATTAGTAGTCTCCTTATACTGTCATTTCTATTGGCACTGTCATTATTATTCGGGTCTGTGCTGTGTGAGAATCATCCAATTGTTAAGCTGGGACCTGAACAAGGGCCTATTGTTTAATTTTATTTCCAAACATTTGCTATGTGTTTCAGAATAAGATTTTATTTGTTTGGTTCTTGTATGAATCTAGGAAATAATACATGACTTTATATAACCTATACCTCATGTTTCTCCATAACTGAGATCCTTTCTACTTTATCATTCCTTAGGTTTCACCCTTTGGTACTATGGCCATGCTTTCTTATCTAGCCATGTCTTGTACTTCATGTGAATGTTACTTCCTCCAGAATCAAGTAGGTTGAGAACTTAAAACCATTTACTCCATCCTTTTCTGGGACCAGAGCTCTTGAAACCATAAAACAAAACTTAGCATTTCTATAAATTTTAGGACACTGCATGCTGTCTTTTTTTCACTGTTGTAATTGCCTCATTCCTAGAAATGAATTTTCTTTGGGCCTTGGATGAGAAAAAAAATGGGAAAGATGAAAAGAAAGAGGAAGATGGAAAAAAAAAATTACAAGAAACTTCCCACTCACTCAGGACAAAAAAATATTTCCTGCTCTTTAAGAATTAAGGAAAATTAAAGGTCATCTCATGGAACACTCTTCTGAAACAAAATGTGCATTCGTATTTGGGTGACCTTTAATCCAGATGGGAAAAATAGATTTAGGATTGGCACAGTGGTAGCAAAAAATTCTGTTCTTCCCTGATTTTCTAATTGCTAATTACTTTTAAGAATCCTCATATAGTTTTTCATGCATCCTATTCAGATCTCATTGCCACAGGCAGAAGGAAAGTCAGAATAATTACAATGCATCCTACCTCCACCCAGAACCTTTGAGTAAGTTTAAATGATTATTAACTAATAACTTATATAATGCATTGCTTGCAAGTTTTGTTGCTGTTGTTTTGAAGGGCTACTTAATGGTGCTCTTAGCCTATTCCTGGTTCTGTACTCAGGGACCATTTCTGATGGGACTCAAAAGAGCTGTATGAGATTGGTTGGTTGGTTGCTCTGGCCCCAGACTTTTCATATGTTCTAGAAATGGTTGTTTTGTCAAAATAGCAATGTTTGCTAAATATTACTCTATCAAGGATTTATATGATTTGATTATCATGATGGTTTTTATTTCATATATTATAGCTCTTGGTTTCTAGTTGCATTTTTTAGAAAATCAAATGCACACTAGATATCAACTCCTGCCTATATACTTTCTAAATAATCAATATACATCAACTTTTTAAATAACAAAATCCTAGAAAATGAATACAATCCTAATTTTGCAAATGTAAACTTGAAGGAATATGAAAAGATTGCTCCAAATAGCCAAGCAAAGAGACAGCATGAGAGTGAGCATCCAAGTGCAGAACTATGTATTCACAATTTGAGAACATTTGGAAATAGGGGGCTTGACAAGGATTACTCTAGTTTAAATAAGGTGATTTAGATGGCCCTAATTCAATGTGACTGGTGTCTAAGAGGAAATCTGGGCACAGCATTAATAGAAGAAAGATTATGTGTAAGTTTAGGAAGAATGGAGTTATTTGCAAACAAGCTAGACCTTGAAAAGAACTCAATACTCAAGTCACTTGGATGCCAAAATTATAAGCCTCTAGAAGTGTGAAGAAATAAATTTCTGTTGTTTTAACCAGGCCGTCCTTGATATTTTTGTTATGACAGTCCTAGAAAAATACCTAGAAAAGTATGCTAAATATTAAAAGCACTCAAAAAATATGTGATACTCTATCATGATCTGACTTATTTATCATGATCTGACTTATTTATGTAAGCTGGAGTATGCCATTGGTTAAATCCATTTATCCTTAAGAATGTGTTATAACTGTAATTTTCTACTCAAACTAAGAACTAGTTCTAATTTACTATATAGTTTATTATAAATTAAGAACAAGAAAACAGAAGAATATTTTAAGAATTAAAAGAGATTCAGCAGGGGCCAGAGCAATAGTCCAGTAGGTAGGGCATTTGCCTTGCACGCGGTCGACCCGGTTAGATCCCCGGCATCCCATATGGTCCCCTGAGTACGCCAGGAGTAATTCCTCAGTACAGAGCCAGGAGTAACTTCTGAGCATTTCAGGGTGTGGCAAAAAAGAAAATAAAAAGAGATTCAGCAAGAATAGGCAAAAAGAAAAATTAAAGAACTAGAAGAATTAAAGATGCAGTACTCCTACCTCGAAATGTACCATAGAGATCACATAGGATAATCATTTTTTGTTAAACCATTTTATGGAGAAAATGTAAGTCCATATTATAATACGTAGATTACATTTTCTTTTTTGCACAGTTTAAAAAATACTGGTATTTCTTTAGCACTTTAAAATAGTTTCACATTAACTTTATTTGTCACTTAAATTTTAACTATCTTCTATAAAACTAAAGGTTTTTATAGTACTACTTTAGTGCAGTTTCTTACTCCTAAAAGATATGGCTAAGAGGAATATGATATAAGATGTAGATTTTAGAATAAATCTCTTAACATGCCAGCTTGTTCCGAAACTAACAAAGGCTCAAAGGAAATGTTGGTTACAAATTATGAAGATTAGAAATGGTTCCCTGCTCTAACAAGATGGCCAGAAGCAAATTTCACAAATTCAATGTTCCTGGTTTTCTTTCTTTTCCTTTGAGAATTAGCTTTTATGCAAAATATAATAGGAATGAGAGGCAGATAAAGATGGAAATTTGAGCATGATCACCATCTGCCATTATCACAGAGAATCACAGAAACCAGGAAAGTAACATAAGAACAGAGGAAAATATAAACAAAGAACTTTGGGATATTGCCATTGACTTACAACAAATTGGTAAAGAAGTGCTAATGAAAATGGCATGCACCAGTCCACGTTAGAAGACACCGAAAATAAATATCAAAAAGAAAATAAAAGCTTTGCTTTTCTAGGGAAAAGAATAAATCTGTGTAATGTTGCAAGATCTATAAAGAGACCTATGCCACTTCAAAATCTGTGGACCATGTAGTACAAGAAAGGAGATGATAAAGGACACAAATATTAAACTTTTCTATCTACCTGGAATCAAGTGAAAATGAAACCAATGGGCCCCAAATGGTATTGGGCAAGTAAGTTCACATCAATGTCACAGCATGTACACAGTGGTGCTTCCTCTAGGAGTAGACTATTTTTCAATTGTGGAGGACAGAAATGAAAGAAGGGGCATAAGCACACCAACAATTTGAAGCCTAGACAAGCAGAAAAATAAGTAAGTATGCTGAGCAGAAGGGCACGAAAAAGAAAATGATCAAGTCACAAATACTTCCTGAGAACTTAGGTCTCTTTCACCAGTCTGAATTACTTCTCCCCAAACTGAGCAAGCAACAAACTGGTGACACTAAATTTTATGTACAAATCTTTCAGTTTATTACTAGAATGGACTATAATGACAGCATTTGAGAGGAAAAAGATATTTGCACATCTTACATCCAATGAGGGGTTCAAATACCAATCATGAAAAGATACTCATTGGGGCTGGAGAGAAAGTTTGTTAAGTAAAGCACTTGTCTTGCAGTCAGTCAACATATATCCAATCCTCAGCATTCATTATGGTCGCTGAACACCACCAGGAGGAATTCCTGAGTGGAAAACCTGGAATAACCCCCCCACCCATCACTGGGTATGGCCCCAAACCAAAACCACAAAAAAGTAACCATAAAAACAGAGAAATAATTAAAACACCACCAGAGTAGAAAGTAGTTTGGGGACAGAGCAATTGGACAGCAGGTAACGTGCTTGCCTTATAAGGCACCAAGCAGGTTTTATCCCCTGAAAGCCTTATGGTCCCCAACCTGGGAAGGAATGATCCCTAAGCACAGAGTAAGGAGAGAGTCCTGAGCACTGATGGATATGATCCAAAAACCAACAAAGAAAAAATCACTCTGGTCCTTAGATTCTTAAGGGGAATATCTGAAATTAGTCTAAAGAGTACATAGTTTTAGGCATTACACAGAGAATAAAATGAGCAATAAGACCAAACAAGACTACAATTTTTTTTTTTATTCTGAATCCCATCCCCATTAATCTTTTTATGTGTCAACATACAGGTAGCAGCACTAGTGATTAGCTAGCAAAGTCTCTGTGCGGAAGAAGGGCTGACTATAAGTAATGCAAATAACATAGGGAACTCTACAAGAACCTTTCAATTAAAGAAGTAAGCCTCTGGATGCAGCCAAAATCTGAACTTGGCAGAAATGACAGTGGCATCTCTCATACAACAGTGGCAGTGCTAATCTTCGTGACTTCTACTTATTCTGAGCAGGACCCTTTTCTGACAAGTACTCTTGATATTTTGAATTCCAAAGTTAGCTGACAGACATAAGCCCAACTGTTTTATTCTCATAGAAAGAAATGTGTCCCTGAGCAATAGCAACTTTGTATGATCAAAATAAGGAAGGAAAAGAGAAACTTTCCTGCTAAAATGGAATGATACTCTGAGTACTGTTATGCAGCAAGTGTACAACTACTACTTAACTACCACTTTTTAAGAATTTGGATAACTGGATATGTGTGTAACTGAATGACAGAGCCCTTAGAAGAAGGAACATATGTAAATATCACTGCTGATGACCAGAGAAATGTTCGACTTCCTGGGGATGGAGCAGAGAGGGCACTTCCCTTGCTCATGGTTGACCTGGGTTCAACTCCCCATATACCATACATTTCCCAAGCCGTGCCAGGAATCATCCCTGAGCACAGAGATCAAAGAAGTCCTGAACACAGCTGTGTATGAGTCAACAGCAAGCAAACAGAAATGGCTAATTTCCAGACATCTTAAGCTTTTTGTTTCAATGATTATTTCATTAACATTAAATTTTCCTTCACTTAAAAAGTCAAGAGGAGTCTCTATTCAAACAAATATTTAAATGAAATATGTTAGCCTGGACACACTAGTATGTGACTAAGTGCTAGCAAGTCACATTAGCAAGCTTTTTCACTTGTGGCTCTAAGGACACGTAGATGTTTTCAACAATTTAAAATATTTTCATAACGTGAGTCAGTGAATACCTCATTCCCAAGAACCAGTTTAATCCACTTTCTTACTGTGTTTTGTATTTCAGATTCTTGATTATTTTGTTTAAATGTTAATCACAACTTAAAGAGAGAGAGAGGGAGAGACAGACATGAAAAACAGAATGATGTGGGTTCCTTGAAGCAATTGTATATAAGTAACATGAGAATGACAAAGTCTCATCTAAAATTCCCCAATTCAAGATAAGCAAAATTCAAAATTCATGGTATTTGTATACAATGCTTCAATAAATAATTTTCTCAATTTAACTATTTCAGTTAAGATATAGAAATTAAATTCTCAAGGAATCTTACATATTTCAGCAATTATGAGGACAATTTTGAGTCCTTAAAAACAAAATAATTGAGGTATAGTGGTAGTATTAGAACACTTGCCTTGCATGCGGCTGACCTAGGTGATATTCTCAGCACCACATGCAGTCCTCCAAATCCACCAAGAGAGATTCGTGGGAGTATATCTAGCAGTAAACCCTGAGCACTACCGGGAGTGACCCAAAGTTTGCCAAATTTTTTAAAACTAAACTAATAAAATGGCAATTGCACTGAGGAATAGAATATTTTTTGCATACAAGCTATACTAATTTAAAATATGCACTCCATTTGAAGATTCCTTTAGCTTCAATGTCATGGAGGGTTTTTCCTATATTTTCTTCAATGTACTTTATGGATTCAAGTCTGATATTGAGATCTTTAATCCATTTTGATCTGATTTTTGTGCATGGTGTTAGACACAGGTCCAAATTCATTCTTTTTACATGTCGCTGCCCAGTTTTCCCAACACCACTTATTGAAGAGGCTTTCCTTACTCCATTTTAAACTCGTTGCACCTTTATCAAAGATTAAATGATCATGCGTTTGAGGTTGGGTGTCAGGATACTCAATTCTATTCCATAGGTCCACGGGTCTGTTTTTACTCCAATACCATGCTGTTTTAATTACTACTGCCTGAAACATCACTAACAAAGCAACTAGAAGAAAAGATAGACATATGGGACTACATGAAACTAAAAAGCTTCTGCACCTCAAAAGAAACAGTGACTAAGATACAAAAGCAGTCCACAGAATGGGAAAGAATATTCACCCAATACACATTTGATAAGGGGTTAATATCCAGGATATATCAGGCACTGGTAAAACTTTACAAGAAGAAAACAAACAACCCCATCAAAAATGGGGAGAAGAAATGAACAGAAACTTCAGCAAGGAAGAAATTCGAATGGCCAAAAAACATATGAAAAAATGCTCATCATCACTAATCATCAGAGAGATGCAAATCAAAACAACAATGAGATACCACTTTACACCACAGAGACTGGCACACATTCAAAAGAACAAGAACAACAAGTGCTGGCGTGGGTGTGGGGAAAAGGGGACACTCATCCATTGTTGGTGGGAATGCCAGCTGGTACAGCCTTTCTGGAAAACAATATGGACTTTCCTCCAAAGACTAGAAATTGAACTCCCATTTGACCCAGTGATACTACTCCTGGGAATCTACTCTGGGAAGCCAAAAATACGCAGCGGAAACACCATCCCTACTTTTATGTTCATAGCAGCATTATTCACAATAGCCAGAATCTGGAAGCAACCAGAGTGCCCGAAAATCGATGACTGGATAAAAAAGCTTTGGTACATCTACACAATGGAATACTATGCAGCTCTTAGGAAAAATGAAGTTATAAAATTTGCCTATAAATGGATGGACATGGAGAAGATTATGTTGAGAGAAATTAGCCAGAAGGAGAGAGAGACAGATACAGAATGACTGCATTTATCTGCATAACATAAATATATAGGTACATATTCTGATACCAATATCCAAGATCAAGTGAAACATATATCAGGAGGTCCTGTCAAAGGTGGAAATTATCATAAATGTGTGGGATTCAGAGGCTAGGTAAGACAGAAATGGAACAGTGTGCTGACAATTGTTGAGGGTACTAATGCCAACCTAGAACTGAGCATTAAATAGAGGCAAAAAGATACACATGACAACCCTTTAATGTATGTTCTGTAATTCATAGTCTTGAGGGGAAGGAAAAGAGAAAGAGAGAGAAATGGAAAGAAATAAAGAACCTGCCATGGAGCAGGGCTAGGGGAGGGGGAGGGAACCGGGACGTTGGTGGTGGGAGATGGGCACTGGTGGCGGGTTGGGTGCTGCAACACTGTTTGACCAAAACCCAAATATGAACTTTTTAATTGTATATCTTTTGTAATTTTAAAAATAAAAAAATTAAAAAAAATATGCACTCCCCTCCAAATTTTGTGACGTTTTCAATATTCCAATAGACATGGACCCAGAGAACACTTTCGAATAAAATATGGTACAAGTTTAGTGAGACTGGTGTCAAGGCATCCGTCTTAAGTTTTAAATTCTACTTAAGATACTTGGTATTATTATCAAATTAGAAGGAATAATACATTGGTACAACTGGAGAGATTACATTGAATGACCTTGAGTAGGTGTTCTGAGCCTATCACCAACCTTCAGAAAAGTGAGAGAGGTAGGAAACCAAATCCAGGTCTGAGATGTTAAATTACTTTCAGCTTTTAAAATTTTCCTTACTATTATGACACTCGTGATATCACACAGAAATGTCTTAGTTCAGTAAGTCTCTTGTAAATTCCTAACACTCATAATTGATCTTTCCTAACAAAAGTTTCTTTATATGCCATAGAGCTTTTTCATGGTTAGGTATGAAACAATATTAATATAAAAACACCTGAACGTATCTTTATTATATAACACCTTTGTGCAATTGATCTTTCTTTTCTTATATAAATGCAAATTTAAATAAGTTATACATGATTATCTATGCAAAGACTGTTTTTCTTATGTGTCCTGAAACAGCTAATGGTTATTTAAAGGCAATTAACTGAGAAAAAAATGGAAATTTTGATCAGATGGAATATATTACAATGGTTGCATGAATATACCTTCGATGCTGTACTCTCTATACAAGTTTTTTAAAAAGCTGCATTTTGATACTGAACTGACTATACAAATGAACTGAACTAAATGTGGCCAAATCTAGCTAAAATAAAAAGTTTAAATGCAGAGGAAGGAATATAAAATCATTATGAGCCATGAATTTTATGAATTCCTTATTATAGATAAGATATTTAGGCTACCCACTGCCTTATTCATGTACACTATTAAAATCCAGCAGATTTTTTTCCTTGTCAAGAGAATATTCTGCAATCTTCCAAAAATGTTTTATCTTTTCTATTCTCGTCATTAGCAATGATGAATTTCCCAATTTGGCCTGAGGGAAGAGTGATAGGTCTAAGGTAATGACTTTTATTATCATTAACTTAAGCAGAGGATGACGTTAATTATAGCTATTGCTTCATATATGACCCATGGTACTTGACACACAGTTATTGACCTAGAAAACATATTTTTGTCCTTTCCAGTACATAAAAACCATTCAAAGCTAAGCTATTTTACCAGCTGTGGAAGCAATATGTCAGTAATGTTCTATGACCATACATTGATGGTCCCTGAATCATATTTCTTGTATTTTGTGTAATATAAAAAGAAGAAAAATATTTAGTAGAAATTTCTGTACAATATTTTTTCCTGATGCTGAGCAATGATGGTGAGCTGCAGCTCCCAGTCAACATTTTCAACTGACAATATTTTTAACTTATGATAGACTTACAATAGATTTAATGGGACATAAACCCAGTATAAGTTGAGAAAGACCTGTAACTTGTATAAACTATGATCCCTTGGACTCTACGCATATATCTGGTTGCTTTATTACTTCAACAGTAAAATTCTGACAGGATTGAGAAAGTATGAGTAATAAATTTCATGTGGATTCTAAAAATATACAAATAAAGGCTGGAGTGATAGTACAGGAGGTGAAGCACTTGCCTAACACAATGCTGACATTGGTTTGATCTCTGGGACTGCATATGGCTACCCAAGAACTGCAGTTTATAACTCGTGAGTAGAAATTCAGAAACAGCTTCTGATCACTGCATGGTGTGGATCCAACTCCCCACCCAAGTAGACAAATGAAGGTAGACGGGAAATCTATTTCACAACAAATAGAGGCTGCAGTCACTGTAATGTATTTCCTAAAATTATATTGGCATGAACTTGTCTGAAGAATGTTCTCCCAAGTGAACAAAGTCTATATATTCCTTAACTAAAAATAAGATAGAATGTGTATTCTGTTTAGTTGATTTTAAGGCATATTAAAATCTCTAAATTCCTTTATTCCATTAATCCAGTGAGCCAAAACACCCAATGTTTTTTATGGGACTCATCTGCGGTAAACAACATCTAAGAAAATTCCTAATGCTCAGTGCCTCCGAGCGGTTAAGTCTGTAATAATTCTATCCACTGTAGTGTTAGTGAATCTAGTATTTTGCTTCTGATATACAAAATATGTCAACTGATGCTGGAGAGGTAGTATGGTGGGTAAAGCACTTGCCTTGCTAGTGGCTAACACAGTTTCAACCCTTGGCCCCTCCAGGAGTGAATCCTGAGTGAGGATACAGTAATAACTCCTGAGCACTACTGATTATGGCCCAAAGACCAAAACAACAAAACACGTAAAACTGCTGATATAATTTCCATGATTAAGTTATCAATAAAATCAAAATTCTGATTTCCTCCTTTCTCTCTCAAGTATTCATTGACATGGAGACAGCCATGGTGCTGGTAAACTACTCTTTGAAAATATCAAGGAATTAGAAAGAGCTCTGATAAGCATTCAGTAAACTAAGTAAGCATTCTGGCAAATTAAGACTCTCAGTCCAACAATCTTCAAAGAATTGTATGTTATCAAGAGCCACATGACTAAACATGAAAGCAGATCTTCCTTTGTTCAAGCCTTCATATAAGACGAGAAACTGAAACATCTTGGTTCAGCATCATGAAAGACATTGACCTAAATTGAGATGGTTTCCATTTTTGACCCATAGAAACTATGAAATAAGTGTTTGCTGTTTTAATCCTAAAGATTTTAGGGAAATATTTTATTAAATTAATTGGGGAGGTTGATGCTACTATGCTGAGGGATCATTCCTGGCAGTGCTCCCAAAAATGTATATGGTGCTGAGTGATCAAAATTGGATCCTCTGTAAGTAGGGCAAGTACCAAACCCCTGAACTATCTTTCTGACCACAGGGGAATATTTTAAAATACAGACACAGATAAGACAGGCCAATGATCCAGTACTTCTGTCCCAAAAGCCTTACCTAATATATCTGCAGCAAACTATAATGCTATGTAGTAATTGGTACAAACATACAACAGAAAGGTGCAACAGAGGACCAAGGGGTCAGAAATCATTTAACCGGGACCTACTGTTTTTCATTTTATTTTATAGAAGTGCTAAGGATAAATCCAGAATCTTGTTTTTAATTTTATTTAATAGAAGTGCTAAGGATCAAATCCAGAATCTCATGCTTGCAAGTTATCTGCTCTACCACTGAGCCACATGCCAGACCCCATTGTTGTTTTTCAAAGAATTCCTGATCATAAAGTAACATATGATAATGGTACCTGAGTAAGAACATGGACCAGATGTTTGCTGAATTTAATGATTAATTAAACTAACTTCATCCAAAAGCATCCCATCTGCAAGTGACTCAAGTTAGAACCAGAAGACAAAGCTATATGCACATAGTGAGAGCGCATAAAGGAAAGATACTGATGAAAATTGTAAGTCTTAATTGAGATGACCTCACACATTATGGTAGTATAATTAATATGTATTTCACAGAACTTTAAAAAACTTCTCAGGAATTATCAGATAATGGAGGAAAATTATTTCCTTTGGCAAGTCTTAAAAATGACACATTGTTTTCACATTGCCAAGGATGAAGCAAAGACAAGATATTCGTTGATTCTAGACAATGACTAATAGTGTAGTCAAATTTCTAGTAATGGACTTTGAATAACAAGAAGAGTTTTATAATAAGAAACTTTTGTGAAAAGCATGTTTTTTTTCTAAATATATAGAACAATGCAACAAAATTGTTAGACTGGGGACTTAGTAGACTAAATATATACTTCATTTTTCACTTCAGATAATGTTGAAAATTATTTCCACAGAGTCAGAAAACATTTTTGTTTCCTTTTGGGATACACCCAGTGGTTCCCAGGGGTTGTTCTTGGCTCTGTGCTCAGGGATCACTCCTGCAGTGCCAAAGATCAAACCAAGTTTAACCACTTACCTGATAAGCACCTTAACCATTGTACTATCTCTCCAACCCCATTTCGAACTTAAAAAATATCTATCATTGTACAACAGCCCCTCCAAATTTGAAAGAACCAAATCAATTTTTATGGAGGTCCACTTGTTAGGTTAGTGATCACACAATAAGCCCAAGAAGCAAAGTCAAATGGGTTTATGAATAAGATAGATTGATGGGTTTAACGGTGTGGATTTTTCTCTCATCAGGCTTGGCTTGGTTGTCTTTCCTGCTGAGATCTACACTGAATGAACTATGCATTAGGGACCCAACCAGCTTTCTGGTAGTAGGTTGATTATATGTGACCTTTTCTATCATGTGAGGGGGAAAGATCTGTCCTCACCAAATAGACACCTAATCTAGATTTGAAGTTACTTTCCCTGGCGCTGTCAATATCATTCATCCATGAAATTACTCAGTGCTTTATACTCTGTATTCAACCTAGGAACCAATTCAGCATAAAAGAAGTAAACAAGAGACTGTTGCTTGTGAAATTCACTGGTCTATAATCCATCCATCAACTGTAAGCTACTGGTTCTCTAATTGAAAGACAAATCCATTGGAAACTGGTGGATAATACATTTCAATAATAGGATACTTTTTTTCTCTCATAGAAGTTATCTATTTCTTGCCCATAGAGATAAGTTCAGTGCAGCAATGAAGGTATCTATCGTGATTAAAGTCAATAGCAGACATGAAAAACTTTATCTTTGTGGGATATACTGAACTAGAGGCTGCATTATGCAAAGGATAGACCCCTCTAAACAAATTTTCTTTTTATTTAAAAAGAAAAAAATTTATTTTTGCTTTTTGGGTCATACCTGGCAATTCTCAGGGGTTTCTCCTGGCTCTGCACTCAGTAATTACTCCCGGCGGTGCTCGGGGGACCATATGGGATGCCGGGATTGAACCCGGGCCGGCATGGGCCGACCACGTGCAAGGCAAATGCCCTACCCGCTGGGCTATCGCTCCAGCCCAACTTCGTTTTCTTCATCTGAGAATTTTCCTCCTCCTCCATGCAAGAAGAACTGCCAAATGATTTTGTTTAGAATAGAGTAAGGGTAGTAGATAAATAGTATATCATGATCATACTTAAGTTTCAGATTCAAGGACAGTGGACTCTTCCTGTTTCCACACTTGCTATTTAAAGCAAGTTGTGTTATATTTATTATGTGTTATGTTTATATTTTTATTATATTTTTTATTACAAAGATGTTCATGTTTGGGCTTTGGTCATACAGTGTTCCAGAACCATCCTTCCACTAGTGTCCATTTCCCATCACCAATGACCCTGATTCCCTCCCCCTCCCATAACCTGCTTCTATGGCAGGTTCTTTATCTCTTTTCCTCTTCTCTCTCTGTCTCTCTCTCTCCTCTTTCCTACATGCACATTTCTTTAACTCTTCTACCATTTACAGAATACAATTAGTAAAAATAATGTTTCTGCCTTAGGGAATTACAAAATTAAAATATGATAAACAGATATAGAGAAAGAATGCCCTACTCAAATATGTAGTCAGAAAATAGAATATAAATTATAATTCATTGCCTGGAACTAAAAAAGGTTTTTAAGTCACAAAGCTGAAAATATAAAGTAGAGGATGTATTGCTTCATTTCCCTTCAGTTAACATTTTCTTCTTTAATCTATTCTACAGCCTTGACTCAGGTAGAAGCTTATGACCTTCAAATGATTAGACCTCATATTAAGGCTAAAGAAATTTCAGAGTGAGGTGGCTGGAGCGATAGCATAGAGGACAGGGCATTTGCCTTGCATGCTGCTGACCTGGGTTCAATCCCCGGCATCCCATATGGTCCCCAGGCACCTCCAGGAGTAATTCTGAGCAAAGAGCCAGGAAGTAACCCATTAGAGTCACCAGATGTGACACCCCCACAAAAAGCAAGAAAAGAAATTTCAGAGTAAAATGCATAATTATTTATGTCCTTTTAAAAAAGCCAAAATCTTAAAAAATACCTGTGAACATTTCTTTGTCATAACTTACTAGATCAAATTAGTATATAGGGTTTATACCAAGTAATCCCTGATCAGAGGAGCTAGGGATATGTTTGTGTACAAAGAGATTTGAAAATGCACATAATTAAAACAATGAGGTGATATATATTGATATATATATGCATATACATATATATATGATAAAAGGGAAATAAACATGGAGAGTTAACAATAATGTACACAGGAACAGAAACTTTACTTGTATAACTTGTATCACTTGTCTTCCTGTTGTTCAACGATTTGCTCAAATGGGCGCCAGTAACGCCTCACCTGTTGGGAATGAGGTTCATTATTGTTACTGTTTTGGGCATGTCTAATACACCATGGGTAGCTTGAGAGACTTTGCCATGGCTCTGAGTTCACCCAAAGGGGCCCAGTCCTTTTCTATATCAGACCGTCAACCATCCAGGGGCCCTGGGGCAAAGCCCTGGGTGTGAACAAGCCTGTCTCCGATCTGCCACCTGCCAATGCTGCCGGGCACTGCAGTCACACCTGCAACACCTTGAGTTTTCTTTAGTGATCAAATAGCAAGGTAAGTTAGAAAACACAGAAAAAGGGCCAAAGAGATAGTATAGCGGGTAGAGAGTTTACTTTGCATGCAGCTGACTGAGGTTTGATTGCTGGAAACCTATTTTAGTCCCTCAAACTTCATCACATAAAATTTGAATGCAAAAAAATAGGAGTATAAATGACTTGTGTCCTACTAGGAAGATTACAACCATTTATCATACAAACTAATGGTGGATGACAATAGAAATCATGTTTGTTTAGGAATCTCAGAATATGGTGAATAATGGCTGGTTTGGGTCCATAGAGGAGTGGAGATTCTATGGCAATGTCTGTGCAATACGATACTATAACACAACTAAATAAATCACTTAAAGGCAGAATCTTTATACTCTGCCATTTGGTTAAATTCCAGTTCTCTGTAATTTGTAGTCTGAAAGGAATAAACCAATGACCCATAAGCATAAGACTGAAGAAACCCATAAACATAAGACTGAAGATACTGAAGGATACCTGGTCATCAAATTTTTAGTGATTTTTGAGAAACAGTTACATAACCTTCAGTGAATCAGAGTTACTTTTTACCACCCTCTTCCTATGCTTTGCTTGCTTGCCTCTCCTACCCTTGCTGTGGTAAGTCTTAATATTCATTCAGTAAATTAGACTCTGCTTAAGATTTTTCAGATCTGATGTTTGTTACCTAATATTACTAATATTACCTAATATTACTACAAGTGAATAGTATTAGTATTTATATCTATATGTTCACAGATCAGATGCAGTAGTAATTCAAACTTGTAAATCTGTGAAATATTCTGAAAATGTAAAGGAAACCATACAGATATACAGTTTTTAAAATATTAAACTTTCATTAGAACTCATATGCCCTCTACTTCACTAAAAGAAACTACCTCAGACCAGTTTGTTTTTAAAGAAAGGGGCTGTGTAGTTAACAAAACAGCCAAAACTCTAGTTTAGAATTTTTTCTTTTTAAAGTTTGTACTGGTCCTTTGTGACACCCACCATGGGAAAGTGCTGACCTCACTGAAAGGGCTATCACCCACTTCTTTATCTTTTCTAGAATTTAGTAACCTTTTCTTCTGCTAGATACATTTTATTTTGAGACCTCCACCTTTTCACTATTGTAAGCTTTTCCCATTTTAACCTTAAGACATTTGAGGAATAAAAAGAGTTACTGATTGTAAACCATAAGAGTGCACCGATCTTACAATCTAATCCTATAATGCTCTGGGACAATAACTTTCTGTTTCTCAGACAAAGTGAGGGAGGGAAATGTCTTAAAATCCCCAGAAAGGAGAGATGCACCACAACAAAGAGAATAAATGAAAAACAAATGGGAAGGGAGTAAAAATATTTTCAAATATCATTAGCAAAAATAATTGCAAGCAGATACTAAACTGTGGATTTAGACTGAATTTATTTGGATCTGACAGCATGTTGGCTTCAATCAATCTGTTTTATTTCCAAGGAATCACATTTTCTGATCCTTGTCAGTTCTCACTCCATTCTGTTCATCTTGGCCATGAAGTATGTCAAACTACTAATAAATGTAGTGAGACACCTTTGTCTTTTATTTTTATAGTAGAATTTGATGGTCTTAAATCTATGAACCTTTTATTTCCAGACAAAATGAGGAAAGACCAACTAAATCTTTGAGGGTCCGCTGACCCATTAGTAGATGCTTAAATTGTAGAAACTAATATGTTAGAGACACTTGCCTGCCTGGTTTATTTTAGGAAAGAATAAGATTTTGAATCCTGAACAATGATCATTAAGTGTTTGGTAGGAAGAAACAGTATTTTATTAATGTGTTTATTTTGTTTTAATCGATGTCCTGAATGTATGACTGAGATTGATTAGCACCATACAACAATCTTTACAGGTCATGGAGAAGAGCCTCAGGTTCTGGACCTTTTAGTTTTCTTAGAAAAGTCTCTGGAGTACTTCATGTCTTTAACAAAGAAAATGTACATAGTGAAAGTTGGAGAGATAGTATAGCAGCCAACCTAGGTTCAATCCCCAGCATCTTACATGGTCCTCCAAGCCTACCTACCAGGAGCGATTCCTGAATGCAGAGCCAGTAGTTACCCTGAGTACTGCATAATGTGATTTCAAACAAAACAAAAACAGAACAAAAGCAAAATAAAACAGAAAGGAAAATGTTCAGACAACTTTAATTGGTATATGACATTTATTTGTAAGGGCCTTCCCAGTAGTGCACAGAACCCCCAGAGACACTCCCGCTATACCTGGTCCAGCAGCGCTGGTCCAAGAGTTCAGTTCTAAGGCCCTGAAATACAGTGTTTGGGGGTCATGCAGTGCTGGGTCAAACTCAAAGTCTTATATATGCACACGCCTTTTCAGCTCTCCTAGGCCCTAGACAAGGGAATAAAAGAGTGGATTCAATGACGTAGGTAACATAGTATAGTTAGTTTCTTAAATCATTCTGAAATACACCATTGTGCAGATAATTAGGGTCATGAGTTACTTGAAAGAAATCTGATTTTAATTCCAATTTTCATGACTAAGGGCTTATCCTGTTTTACTTGTTGCCTCCTCGGGTGACCTTCACAGAAACTCATAGAACAAGGAGTTGACAAAGTACAAACCAGAAAAAAGAACCAGCCTACTTGCTTTTAAACACCCATGCCTATTTATTAATTAATTATTTCTGGGTATTATTGTGTTGCAATGGAGTTTAGTAGTTTTGAAAAAGTTCCTGTAGCTTGCTGGATTATAAAATAAAAAAAAAGTTTTCCTATCTGACTAATTACAGAATTCATTCTCTGTCCATTGTCAAAACTCTGAATGTGTCTGATCTCACCTGATCTCCTAATTCAATAGGGCTGGATCTACTTAGTACTTGGGTGGAAGATAATGGTTTCTATTCTGTAACCTAACCCAGGACTAAAGCTCTTAGCAGTTACCCAGCACCCAACTCAGTGTTTTAATTTTTGTTCTCTGGTTTCAGCTCTCTGATATCTATTCGAATAATTTTTTCTAAATTTTAGTTTTTATGATATAACATTTATGTATTTCTTATTTTGTAAATATTTACAATTTATTAAAAGGCAGCAACAAGTTTATTTTTATATTGGCACTCATTGTTCCATAATAGATTTATTACAACCAGTGATTAAATAAGAACACATCAACAAATGGTGATATTTTGCTCAGATTTTCTTAGATTTTTTTCTATTTCAGAATTCTATCTAGAATACCACATTGTATTTGTCTTAAGATCTCCTTACTCTGTGATAGTGTCTCATGCTTTGTATATTTGTAATGATCTTCAAAGACTTTAGGTTGAGTTTTGTAGATCACTCTTACATTTGATTTATTTGTAATTTTCCTCATGGTTATCTAGGGGTTGAAAATGATAATGAGGAAGACCACAAACATCTTTTAAGGGTACATAAAATTAACACAGTTCATCACTGTTGTTTTTCCTTTATCAACTTGCTAAGACACAGTGTGTCAGGTTTTGCCTATGGTAAAGTATAATAGGAATTCACTTATAATAGAAATTCTCCATTATGCCAGACTTCTGTCATACTAAGTATCTAAGTTTCAGTCACTATTTTCCTTTATCCTAGAGGGAGTTGGGTTAGTTTTGAGTGAATTCCTATTATACTCCCCTCCATTCCCCATACTGCAGTAATCTTTAGGAGGAAATCTCAATGCACTCTATTTTGCAATTGTTCTTTGAGATTGTGTTAGTCAAGACTATCTTTATCTTTGGCATGGCCAAATACTTCCCCAGTTCGTTTTTAGTGATGCCTGTGTGGTAAGTGATTCTTATTTGATACCATGGACACTTCGAATAAACACAATACCATCTCATAGACATCTCCCTTGTAATTATTTGGGTTCATGTATTTGTTCTAGTGATGACATCTATATTTTTTTCTCTGACTTGTCAATTAAGGCTTGTTTATAAAAAAGAAAGAATTTAGCATAGGTCAAGTTATGGGAATTAACACTTTTTTAAAGTTATAAATATTATCATTAATTTTGACAACATGAAATCTGATCATAATTCTAAATGTGGTGACTTGACACTGATTGAAGGACATTAGAGTAGCTTGATTTAGCATTTAGCATTTTGAAGCATGTGAGTAAAGGCTGTTAAAAGAATTCTAGAATTAGAATTCTAGATTTATAGAATTCTTGAGGATAAATAAGTTTGGGATGAGTTAATGGATATTAATAGCATATAATTATATCATGAAAATAGCACATTGATGTAATTATCTATTTTCAGAAAAGACCAAAATTTAACTAAACATATAGTACACTAGTACAAGAGATGTCATGAGGATCCATAAATCAGAGATTGTGGAATATTTAACAGAAACCTACTAACAAATCTAAAAGTATAGGTTCATATAAAAATAAAGACAAGGATGAAGCAGAGAATATACTCAAATAAGAAACCTACTGCTGCCGGTCAGGGTATAATATATGATAAGCTTTGCAGAAATCTTATGTGGGGTCAAATGAATACTTTTAAAAGTTGGAGATCATTACAGTGCAAAAAAGCATTTAAGCTGCTACTTAGCTGAAGGTTAGAATTAAAAGTACAACCTGCCCTTGGATCTATTCATAGCAATGTAATGCTTATTATTAGCACGTAAGAAACAACCATTAAGGTGATACTGGCTTCATTTCTATCAGTTCGTACTAGAAATAATTTCATTAGCTGTGGAATAAACAGTTTTCAATTTTTCAATTTTAAAAATTAATCTCTTACCAATTTGAGCTTCACTAATATTTTTATTTGGTATCTCGAGCCCATAATGGCAGACTTCTGGCATACTAAGTATCTAAGTTTTAGTGACTAAATATTTTCCTTTTTCCTAAAGTGAATTCCTATTAAGAAAAACAACAAATTACATTGATAAATACTGCAGTAAAGTGGCCCTTTCTGTGCACAGACTCCAGCTGTGTGTTTTCTCATCTATGAAAAAAATTGGGGAAAGAAAGTTAACCTTGTTCTCCCTGCTCTTTGAGAAGTGAAGATCTCCTTTTTGAGACAGGTGATAATTAGAACAAGGAGAGAGACATTTAACCAAAACATTTGACTACATAATTAGATGGCCATACTTTGATTCAGATCACATAAAGACGCTGTAGGCTTACTGAAATGAAAGTATTGGGCAGTCCCCTTGGAGAAATTCCCTGCAGGAGCCTTGGCCCAAAAAGGACTCCAGAGTGTGCTTTCCTGATGACAGCAACAGTGGTGTGCTGAGATGCCCATGGATGCAGACTTTGGCTCCCTATACTGCCAGATCTTGCTTTTATCCTCTTTCCTCTTGCTTTGTGTTTGAATACATCAGGATTTTTTTTCTCCTACAACTCATACTGTTCCCAATAGGAGTCCTGAGTGAAATGCTAAAGCTATAATTTGTTCTACTGAAATATTTTGTATATTAACAATAAATGAATAAAGCAGTACTCCAAAAACATGACTGAATTCTATTTCTTCTGATATATTTTTAAAAATGATCGGTGCATGTTATTTTATCATTTCATTAAATTCTACTCAAAGAAAACTGTACAGCATACCGACATATATTTAAATATACAGGCCAAATATTCATAACCTGTTCTTATAACTCTATTATTATTACTATTATCATTATTTATCTCACACTGGTATTTTATTCTGAATCTATCCAATTTCTATCTTTTGAGTTTAGCTTTAAGGTTATAGTGGTCTTGGTGTTCTTTACCATCAATTCTTTCATTAATTATTAACTGAAAATACAAAATGATTCACCTTTGTAAGCAGCATCCTTTTAGATTGATTTCAACTTATCCTTATGAAAATTGTATTAGACTTAAATAAAGATAGCTCACTTAAGTCAAATAATCCATTTATTCACCAATAGTTCTTAAGAATGTGAAATACAATGTATAGATTATAGAGCTACAAATGCAGTATTAAAATCAATTATATTTTATTGAACTAAGATTTTTATTTTATTTTATATTTTGTTGTTTTTGTTCAGAAGTGCTCAGAGCTTACTCTTGATTTTGTGCTCAGGACTCACTCCTGACAGTGCTTGGACAATCACATGTGGTATTGGAATCAAACCCTGGTTGGCTTCACGCATAGACAAGGATGCTGCCTATTGTAATATCTCTCTGGACCCCGAATAAGTTTCAGCCCATATCTATTTTATAACCCTCTTTTACATTTTCCATCTCACACACACACACATACACACATACACACACATGCTCATACAAACCTCTCTTCCCCTTGGTCATCCCCTAACACTGCACCCAAACATACATACACATCTCCCAAACAATAGTTAAATTATACTATAGTGTATTTATTTGCCTAGAATAGTATTGCAATAAATAGACATAAAGATGTACTAACCCAGATTTCTACTCACTAACCTACGTTTGCCCACTGAAATGCTTCTCAGTGCCTTCAAGGGTTGATTATGTTTTGAAAGCTTCTTTGACTGGGGTTGTCCATATCTAAATACTTATAGAGACCAGATTAGAAAATCATAACATAATGCTCTCTAGCAGGCACCAGTAACATCTCAGTACGTCCTGTCACATGCAAGATAGCCCAAGGGCATCATCCCCCTCCAGGAACATAAAGAGCCTCAAATCATTCCATCAGGTCATGGGAATGAGGTCTATAATTGTTACTGGTATTTGGCATGTCAAATATGACATGGGTAGCTTGCCAGGCTATGCCGTGCGGGTGGGATACTCCAGTAGTCACCTCAAAACTCGAGCAATTATTGATGAACATAATGCTCTAATGAAAAATAACATAATAGATAACCTCTAGCTCAACACTTCTTATCGCATACAGTAAGGTGCTATCTAAGCTACAAAATAGCCCAAATTCACTCTCAGCCTAATCTTTCGTCTCTCCTTCATCTGTATTCCATAATGTCCTACCACTAAAGTTATTGCAAGTGCTTTCATAAGAATCTACTACAAGAGACTTACTGATATCCAACCTTACTTAAATTATGATTTCAAGATGGGAGATGGGTCTGTTTAGACAAGCCATTAAGTACTAACTACTGGCTGCACCTAGTATCCACACTAGGTAGGAACCAGATTTATATTATTTAAAAGATAATGGAAACAATTACATTAGTACTGTGTGGTGACAGAAGCAATACATAATAATATAATTAAAATATAAACAGAAGGGCCAGAGAATTACACCAGGTAGGCCTCTTGCCTTGCACGTGGCTTATTGGGATTCAATCCCCAAAAACCCATAAGATCCCCTGAGATATGCCAGAAAACCTGAGCACAGTGATAGGAATAAGCCTAAGTACCACCAGGTGTATCCCCAAAAAAGAAAACAAGCCAACAGAAAGCTAGAGGGGTAATGGTAAAAGAAATATGTCTCTAGGAGAAAGACAAATACTGCATGACCACACAGTCAGTGGTATATACTCAAAGAAATAGAATGGATAATGTTAGAGAAAAATAACCTCAGGCTAAGACTATAGCATTGAGATCATTTTACACCATGGGTAGAGTATGTGAAAGGAAGGGGTCTGTGGACAGCGGGAGAGAGACATTGATGTATTCCTGTTGTGTTTGGTGACAATACCTTAAGAAGTGGAAACATTTACAGCATTGCAAAAACTGCTATCCCCCAAATGATAATTAATGCATATCAAAGAATAATAATAGGACTAATTATTATAAATGATTAATATCATTTAATATAAACAAGATAATTTTAAAGATAAAATTACCTTGAGAAATAACAGGGATTAAAGTCCTTGCTTTACATGTAACCTACCCTGATTTGATCCCCAAAATGAAATATAGTCCACCAAGCATTCCTAGGAATAATCCCTGAGGACAGATCCAAGAACAAAGGCTAAGCCCTACCACATGGTATAAAAGAGGAAAAAAAAAGACTTAATAAATAAAATTATCTGTTAACATAACATAAAAGGCAATTCACATAAAAGAAAAAACAAATGGATATTTCAAGTGTTACTAATGTTTATGCTTATGAGAAATAATAAACTTAAAGTTTTAAAATGAAATGACATTACCTAGAGATGGTACAGCTGACAGAGCATATGCTTTACCGGTGGCCAATCAGGTTCTATTTGGCATATCATATTGTTTCCCAAACACTGCTAGGAGTGATTCCTCAGTACAGAATAAAGAGCCTTAAACAACAGAGATGTGGTCAGCAAAAACCAAACACTAAGATAGCCATTACCTTTAACGGCAGTAAATTAGAAAAAAAAAGAAAAGAAAATCGAACATCAAAGGGGCCAGAGAAATAGTACAGTAGTACTATTAGAAAGCATTTACTTGCCTTGAATGAAGCCAAATTTCCTTAGGTCCCTAGTATCTCATATGCTCCCTGAGTCTGCCACACTCCATAGTGCAGAGTCAGGAGGAAGTCCTGAGCACAGTCAGATGTGTCCCCAAAACAAAACAAACTAAACAAAATTTGGAAACTAAAAGAATTTGTCATTGTGTACTATGAAACTTACCAAGACAAATGTGTGCCATACCTTTGAATATAGATATTTCTGTATCTTTAACAGCAGCTATATTTTCATATATTTTTTCATATGCTTTTAAAGTGCTAATAGGATAATCCTAATATCCCAGAGATTTGTGACTACATTCATAATGTGGAACGGATTAACATTTTCATTTGTGTTGGGTTCTAAGCAGCTAGTATTGGGGCCTGGCAGAAGCTTCTTACCAAGTCCTTCCCTTTCCTTCCTCAGGGTTGAAGTCCAGCAGGTACTGGTCTCCCTCACTCATGTCGGACCCTCGACCAGGGCCCCCGGCAATTTGTTCTTTAACAAATATGTTACGTATACTGCTAAGTGTGTAACAAAAAGAAAAGGGCCAAAGGTGCCTACTCTCAGCAAAGTTTCAAATTAAAATAAATGTTTAATACGGCCTTGCATTGAGACTGTGAGTTGCTCTCCACACAAATCATCAACATCTCAGAACTTTCTTGAGAGCTTTGAAATTATAATTCTGTCAGTAAACTCTCCTCAAAGCACCATGACTGCTGCCTGGATTACTGCTCAGAATTGTGCAGTGTTTTCCAGTAAAGAAAGTGATGAAAGATGATGAAAGATTTCTGTTTGCAATGGAAACACCTGGGCCAAAACTGCAGTCCTATTTTATAAGAATCTTTGAAATTAAAGCAAGAACACTGCTGAGCACTATAAATAATAAATGATTTAGCTCTTTTAGAAATGATAGGCAAGTGAACTCCTGTCTAACAAAAGATTAGAGTAGCAAGACATGACCAAATGGTTTGGGGACCTACCAGGGAGAATACTTTAGTTAATATGCCAGCAAGGAATGAATGCACAGTTGTTCAGAATTTTCTTTTTGTTATTTTGTTATTTTTTGTTTTATTTTTGATTTGGGGGCTATTTGTGCCAGAGTTCAGGGTTTACTCCCAGTTCTATGCTTAAAATCACTCCTGGTAGGCTGGGGTTACTATTGTTAGAGGCCTCTCTCCATTTGTCCACTTCCCTGCTCAGATGGCAAAGAACCACACTCGTAATGCAATAACAAACAGGGTTTATTCCAGCTAGCTGGGGCCAATCACTTCACTGAGACACGCAGAACCTAGTGAGAACGTTCGACCCCAGGGAGAGGGCAAGAAGGGATTACATAGACCTTCCAAGGCTGTTACATGTGTCACAACCCGCGCAAATCCATATAGCCAATAAACTTAAAGAAAAACGTATTTCAAACATTTCATCCTAAAAAGGTCATGCAAACTTAAAGAAAGACAAGAGAAGTGGTCTGTCCTTTTCCAGTCATGTGCTTAACCAACCTTAAGGACGTCCTGTCCTCAGCCAGTGGTAAAACTATACTATCCAGATGACCAGGATAGATATGCATGGTCAATGACTTGTTTCTCAAGACCCCCGGGCTTAAGTAGTTGGGGCCATAGCACGATCGAACACTTTATGGATGCTATAGAGCAAACTCATGTTAACCATGTAAAAGACAAGACCCTACCAACTGTACTATCCATCTCTCTGGCTATTTACCTAGAATTTTCAAGAAGAGAAAGAGCCTCTTGTGATTGGTATTTTTGTTCACAGGTCTATTAAAAACAAAATTATTTCACTTTCCGTACTGTGCACATCCAGGAAGGGGATTGATCTTTTTTGTTTATTTATTTATTGGTTTGTTCGTTTAATATGCACTATGAGCTAATACATTTTTCATTTAATATATATAAATACCATGTGGACCCAGCTACTATGATATCAATAAAAAATATAAAAGATACTGGAAAACAAAATCATTACTCAGTATGCTTATATTGTTTTATTCTTGATTATTAAACTTATATTTCTATGTTCTGAAAGATTGAATTGACATTTAGTGTACATGTTAAGACTCTGAAACAAGACATTGCATAAAATTAAATTTGACAACTAAAAGATACTTTTTATATGAAAACATTCAGACTGTTAAGGAGGCTCTGGAGTTCCCCCATCTTATCACAGCATGACCTTCTACCTCACAAGCCGGCAGGCAATGGATGAAAACTCAGGAATCCAGCTCAGTTTTAAAAAACATATGAAAAATGCTCATCATCACTAATCATCAGAGAGATGCAAATCAAAACAACAATGAGATACCACTTTACACCACAAAGACTGGCACATATTCAAAAGAACAAGAACAACAAGTGCTGGCGTGGGTGTGGGGAAAAGGGGACACTCATCCATTGTTGGTGGGAATGCCGGCTGGTACAGCCTTTCTGGAAAACAATATGGACATTCCTCCAAAGACTAGAAATTGAACTCCCATTTGACCCAGCCATACCACTCCTGGGAATCTACTCTGGGAAGCCAAAAATACGCAGCGGAAACACCATCCCTACTTTTATGTTCATAGCAGCATTATTCACAATAGCCAGAATCTGGAAGCAACCAGAGTGCCCGAAAATCGATGACTGGATAAAAAGCTTTGGTACATCTACACAATGGAATACTATGCAGCTGTTAGGAAAAATGAAGTTATAAAATTTGCCTACAAATGGATGGACATGGAGAAGATTATGTTGAGCGAAATTAGCCAGAAGGAGAGAGACAGATACAGAATGACTGCATTTATCTGCATAACATAAATATATAGGTACATATTATGATACCAATATCCAAGATCAAGTGAAACATATATCAGGAGGTCCCGTCAAAGGTGGAAATTATCACAAACGTGTGGGATTCAGAGGCTAGGTAAGACAGAAAATGGAACAGTGTGCTAACAATTGTTGAGGGTACTAATGCCAACCTAGAACTGAGCATTAAATAGAGGCAAAAAGATACACATGACAACCCTTTAATGTATGTTCTGTAATCCATAGTCTGGAGGGGAAGGAAAAGAGAAAGAGAGAGAAATGGAAAGAAATAAAAAACCTGCCATTGAGCAGGGCTGGGGGGGGGAGGGAACCGGGGACATTGGTGGTGGGAGATGGGCACTGGTGGCGGGATGGGTGCTGCAACACTGTTTGACCAAAACCCAAATATGAACTTTTTAATTGTATATCTTTGTAATTTTAAAAATAAAAAAAAATTTAAAAAAAAGATTAAAAACTTAAAAACTTATTTATTATAGTAATAATGTCATTCATGATTCTCCAGTTCTAATGAAAATGAAACTGTCATTACATTTATTTTAAAACTGTATGTTACCCTTTAATGTATGTTCTGTAATCCATAGTCTGGAGGGGAAGGAAAAGAGAAAGAGAGAGAAACGGAAAGAAATAAAGAACCTGCCATGGAGCAGGGCTGGGGGAGGGAGGAGGGAACCGGGAGCGTTGATGGTGGGAGATGGGCACCGGTGGCAGGATGGGTGCTGGAACACTGTATGACCAAAACCCAAATATAAACTTTTTAATTGTATATCTTTGTAATTGTAAAAATAAAAAATTAAAAAAATAAAAAAAAAATAAAAAGGCTTTAGTCTCACAGGTTCTGGTATACAATCCAACAGAAGTAAAAAACTCAGACTTAGGTTCTTAGCTGGGCCCCAGCCATGTGTACATTAGGATCCTAGGCCAAGATGACTGCCACCACTTTTGAAGGTCTAACAGGGAAGAGGCAGAGAGGAGAAGCAGAAAGCAAAGAGGAACCAAAATGACAAAAACGGGCACTTCTACTTTCTCCTAGCTTATTTTATAGATAGAAACCTGCCAAAACCATATATATATAATATATAATATATAATATATAATATATAATATATAATATATAATATATAATATATAATATATAATATATAATAT
Source organism: Cryptotis parvus (assembly GCA_021461705.1). NCBI lineage: Eukaryota > Metazoa > Chordata > Mammalia > Eulipotyphla > Soricidae > Cryptotis > Cryptotis parvus. Next base: position 256,988 of record JAJIBD010022329.1, on the reverse strand, counting down.
ATAATATAATATATAATATATATAATATATAATATATAATATATAATATATAATATAATATATAATATAACATATAACGTATAACGTATAACGTATAATGTATAATATATAATATATAATATATAATATATAATATATAATATATAATATGTAATACATTATATATTATATAATATATAATATATAACATATAATATATAACATATAATATATAATATATAATATATAATATATAATATATAATTGATAATAGATAATAGATAATAGATAATAGATAATTGATAATAGATAATAGATAATAGATAATGTATAATGTATAATGTATAACATATAATATGCAATATGTAATATGTAACATGTAGTGTAATATGTAATATGTAATATGTAATATCATATATCATATATCACATATTACATATTACACATTATATATTATATATAAGATATATATTATATAATATATATTACAATATATAACATATAATATATGTTATATGTAATATATAATATATTGCAAATAAATGCATTCATTGTATATCTGTCTCTTTCCTCTGGCTAATTTCACTAACATGATCCTCTCCATGTCCATCCATTTATAGGAAAATTTCATAACTTCTTTTTTCCTAACAGCTGCATAGTATTCCATTGTATAGATGTACTAAAGTTTCTTTATCCAGTCATCAGTTCTCAGGCACTCTGGTTGTTTCCAATTTCATGCTATTGTGAATAGTTCTGCTATGAATATAAAAGAGCAGATGGTGATTCTGCTGTGTGTTTTGGCTCAGAGGGTATATCCCCAGGAGTGGTATGGCTGGGTAAAATGGGAGCTCAATTTCTAGTCTTTGAAGGAATGTCCATATTGTTTTCCAAAAAGGCTGGACCAGTCAACATCCCCACCAACAATGAATGAGAGTCTCTTTCTCCCCACATCCACACCAATATTTGTTGTCCTTGCTCTTTTGGATATGTGTCAGACTCTGTGATGTGAGATATCTCATTGTTCTTATTTGCATCTCCTGATGATAAGCAATAATGAACATTTTTTCATTTTACTTTTTAGTCATTCAAATTTCTTCTTTGACCAAGTTTCTGTTCATTTCTTCTCCCCATTTCTTAATGGGATTGTCTGTTTTCTTCTTGTGAAGTTCTACCAGTGCCTGATATACCATGGATATTAACACCTTATCTATTGGGAATTGGCTAAATATTCTTTCCCACTCTGTGGGCTGTCTTTGTATCTTAGTCACTGTTTCTTTTGAGGTGAAGAAGCTTTTTTAGTCTCCTGTAGTCCTATGTCTTTATCTCTGTTTTCAATAGCCTTGTTAGCAGTGTTTCATTTTTGAAAAAGTTTTTAGCTTCAATGTCTTGATGGTCCTTTATTATATTTTCTTCAATGTACTTTATGGATTCAGGTCTGATATTGATATCTTTAATCCATTTTGATCTGACTTTTTTTGCATGGTATTAGACTTAAGTCTAAGTTCATTTTTTATGTTTCTGCCAAGTTTTACCAGCTCCATGTTGAAGAGGATTTCCTTGCTCCACTTGTATTTTTTGCTCCTTTATCAAAGATTAAAATGATCATATATTTGAGGACGTGAGTCAGAATATTCAACCATATTCCATAGGTCCACAGGTATGTTTTTACTCCAACACCATGTTGTTTTAATTACTACCACTTTGAAATTGGGAAAGGCGATGCCTCCCATCTTCTTTTCCCAAGCATTAGTTTGGTTATTCATAGGTGTTTGTTGTTCCATGTGAATCTTCAGATTGTTTACTCAATATCTTTGAAACATTTCATATGTATCCTTATAGGGAGTGCATTAAATTGGTATAATGGTTTAGGGAGTGTTGCCATTTTGACGTTAATTCTCCGAATCCATTGGCATGCAATATGTCTTCATTTCTTGAAGCAGTGCTGTAATTTTCTTTGTACACATCTTTGATGTCCTTAGTTAAGCTAATTCCGATGGACTTGATTTTCTGAGGCAAGGTTATGAATGGAAGTTTTTAATATCACTTTCTTCTCTTTCATTATTCACATATAGAAAAGCCACAGGTGTTGATTTTGTAACCTGCTACTCTACTGTATATAACTATTGTTACTACCATCTTTTTTTGTAGAGCATTTAGGGTCCTGTTAATATAGTATTATCTGCAAATAGCGATAGTTTGGCTTCTTCTCTTCATATCTGGATGTCCTTAATAGCTCTTTCTTCCCTAGTTACTATGACCCGTACTTCCAGTACCATATTCAAAAGAAGTGGCGATTGTGGGCAACCGAGTCTTGCCCCAGATTTTAAGGGGAAGGCTTTTAATTTTTCCCCCATTGAGAATAATGCTTGCTGCAGTGTTGCAGTAGATGGCTTTGATGATATTGAGGAAAATTCCTTCAATTCACATTTTGTGAGAGTTTTTATCATGAACAGGTGTTGGATCTTGTCAAATGCTTCCTTTGCATATATTGATATGATCATATGGTTTTTATTTTTTTCTGTTGATATGATGTATTATATTGATTGCCTTGCAAATGTTGAACCATCCTTGCATTCCCAGAATATATCCTACTTGGTCATGTTGTATGATCTTTTTAATGAGTCTTTGAATCTTGTCGCCAGTATTTTGCTTATATTTGCATCTATGTTCATCAGGGATGTTCGCCTGTAACTTTCTTTTTTGTGTGATATCTCTGTCTAGTTTGAGTATCAGGGTGATATGTGTCTCATAGAAATTGTTTGGGAGTGTTTGTGTTCCTTCAATTTCCTGGAAAAGCTTAAAAAGGAATGGCAAAAGATCATGTTTTTGAGTTAAAAACATTTATCTATGAAATAAATGAACAAGTTCTATGTTACACAACTTTTTCATACTTCCCATGGTTCCAAACAAAGACTAAGATAACCTTTTATTTTTATGCAACTTTTATTATTGCTATAGAAAATAAGTGATAAATGTGTAAGCTACTTTTTATTACTCAAGTTGAGATTACTTCATAAAAGTCTATAAAACTGGTGTGCAATCTCTCTTCTTTCCTCTACATTTAGGTTAGATTTTGGTTAAATCTGTTATGAAATTCAAATATTCCCTCAAATGTGAACTTCCATGTTATAGACTGATAATTTAGGAAAATTGGGTAATAGAAAGAATTAGAAAAATGATTTGGTTTCGTGCATCACACATATTGGCTATCTAGATTGTAGACAAATTAAAACTAATATTAAATTTTTGTTAATGTCCCATTATCTCTCCATAAATGAGTTCCAAACCTGAACAAACTTAAGGACAATGTCTATTGACACCCTGTAACCTCAACAAAGTAAAATACTATTTATTACTCTTTCCTTACAAACTAATTGCTAATGACTTTTAGATATCTATAAAATCAGCTCTATATATTTTTTGAACAATAAAAATCTATTTTTATAGAACATAAATGTCTATTAATATATTTTTCTCCACTTTTGAACTCAAGGAGATGAACTTATATTTGCATAATTTCCCCCAGTTTTCCTGACCTCACTTACTATAGATATTTTTATTAGTGTTTTCCTAATATTTATTCTCATCACATAGTGCAAGTATTCTATAAAGTTATCTATGAATATGAATATATCTTTTCCTCAGTATAACTTTTATGTTTGCTTTACATTTTTAAATAGACAAATTAATGTATGACTTTAATGAAGAGAGGTTTATCTTATGATCAACTAATTTTCAGTTTGAACATTACTACCACAATCACCAAGTACAAGTAAACAAAACGTCTATGTAAATAGTCTGAATTTTTACTGAATGCTTGTTTCATTCATGACCTTACTCATGAGACATCACCTCTAAGATTGCTTACAAAAGAAATATAAAACATTTCATAATAGCTGAAGAGAGTTTTGGCTCTTCAATGATTGTTTATAGAGCACATCCTAAGATGAGCATTTTACATTGTCATTTTTTTCAATATGTCATTTTCAATTTTCAGTTAAAAATATCTTTTTTGAGTAGAATTCTGGTTCAAGTATAGGACAATAGATCTTAAACAGTTTGGTCAATTGTCTCCCTCTGACTATATTACTGGCATAAATAACAATCTATTTTTAAATAAATATCCACTTCCTTTCACAAACAAACTGAGAGGATAATCCTTATGAATAAATACAGAAATATACAGGACACAGTCAGCTATTTGGATTCAAAGTTTTAACAGCAATATAGTATGTTTAACAACTCAGTAAATCAGTAAAACGTATTTTCTTTAGGGAGCATGGGAAATAGAATAAATCTTTGTTTTGTAAAATTGTTTCTGGTAAGGTAGCTCCCAAGCAGTTCCAGAAATCCTCTGGTGGGACTCTGGGAACTCAAGTGGATCTGAAGATTCAATGTGAGAATCAAGGATATAGTGGATCAGTTACATGGAGAGCATATACCCCAGATACAGTAGGGATGAAAGGGCCGAGTACCACAAAAACTTGTTCATCGAAAATTAACTTAACCTGGTCAGTTTACTCTCACCAGCCTAAAAAAATGTCCAATAAAGAACAGATGATGGTATGAATGGGGGTGGGAAAAAGTATCCAATCAAGGATAAATAATAAGTATATGGATAACCCAAGTTTAACACCACAGTATATGGCTACCAACATTACCAAGACTGATAATCTGAGCATAGCCAGGAGAAGCCCTGGGCACTTCTGAGTGTGGCTCCACAATTAATTCCCAAGAGCCACTGAATGCTATGACTTTGCACTTATTAAGTGTGATATTTTCTACCAATTGCTTTCCATACTTGAGAGTCATATTAACCATATATTATTATTGTTGTTGTTGTTGTTAAATCACGCAAATTAATAGACATTATTTATTTGTCTTTTGTCAATTAGGTTGTCATGAAAAAGTGTCTTTCAGCCAGAACATTTTACCCTTATAGCTAATAAATCATTTGATTAAAAAAAAGGAGTATTCCTCATCCTAGAACTTAATAACTTTCCAGGGATCACATTAATGTTGACAAATATACATTTATTTTTAAGCATAATATTCTTCATAATTAGACTAATTTTCTTTCTTTTAAAAAGAATTATTCTTCATGACAATTTCAAGCCATTTTTTTTCTCACCCATAGTTTGGCTTCTCTACTTAAGGAAAACAAAAAACACATCCTCATCACTCTCGACATTAATTTTATTTCATTTAATTTATTTCATGAGTTCATTCCACCTATTGCTTTCAGTAAACACCAATATCAAAGAACACAAAACTGATAAATGCAGTAAGGAAAAACCAACATAGAAATATTTATTGAGTTATAAGGGACTAATATATTCAGGGAAATCATTAAAAATTTCTTAAAAAGTGATATTTAAACTTGGATATAAATAGACTTAGAGTTCATCTGACGAGTATTTGGGGGACAATGATCTACTTATGTGAATAGCATATGAAACTTCTCTGCACTGGTAAATTTCAAGCACTGCTTGAAACAATGAAACAGTTTAAATGGAGTACCATAAGTGTGGGGAAATTTTAATGATTTGTGATTAATTTTTCAGAGAAAATAAAAATGATATAGAACAACGTGATAAAGTATGTACTTCCCTTCAATACAATGTAATTATTGATTCATTACAATGAAAAACAGGAAATCATTTTACATAAGCTTGAACACATTAAAATATATATTGCTTTACATCAATATGAAGAAAACGATTTTCTGTAAATTAAATGATTATAATTTTATCTTTTAAACAAAATCACAATCCAATTGAATAATGAGTTCCTGAATTTAACTATTTTTTACTTATTTTCTGCATCTAGGAATTCTATTCAAAACATTTATTTTCTCTATATAAAGAAATGGCTCTCCCTGTGCCCAGCCACTCACGAGGCACCCAGGAGGTATGGCGGGTTCTAGCCATGGCCCGCCACACCAGCAGAGCCTCAAAACAAGCTAGATGACCCCCCCACTCCATGAGGGCATCCATTTTCCACATCTGGACTTCCCCCCTCATCAGAACTCCACCCAGCAGACCAGCCTATCACAGCACCGCTCATAGAGATCCACCCTACAGCAGTCTTTTTTTAAATCCGGCCCAGGTATGCTGATCCAGAGACTCACAGACATGGGGCAGAGCTGCTACTGGCTCTCCCTGTGCCCAGCTGCTCATGAGGCACCCGGGAGGGATGGCGGGTTCTAGCCCTGGCCCTCCACCCCAGCAGAACCTTGCAACAAGCCAGACGACCCCCCACTCCATGAGGGCCTCCATTTCCACATCCTGATTTCCCCCTTGTCAGAACTCCACCTAGCAGACCAGCCTAACATAGCCTTACTCGCACAGTCACAAGCAGCTGCACGGTTCATCAATAAATGCTGGATTTAGAGATGACTACAAGAGTATGCTACCCACACAGCAGAGCCTGGCAAGCTACCTGTGTCGTATTTGATATGCCAAATACCAGTAACAATTATAAACCTCATTCCCTTAACCTGATGGAATGGTTTGAGGCTCTTTATGTTCCTGGAGCAAGCAGGTGTCCTTGGGTTCTACTTGCATGAGACAGGACATATGGAGATGTTACTGGTGCCTACTCTAGCAAATTGATGATGAACGGGAAGACAGTGATACAGTGATATATAAAGAATATTCTTTTCAGAAACTATTGATTTAGTAGTCATAAACTTTGGATCAGTTACTTCTAGATTTACCATGATTTCCTATATTTGTCACCTTTATTTGTTTTTAATAAAAATCAAAGAATGCACAGCACATATATCATTGAGAAGAATTTTTTCAGTCTATTAAATAACACTTAATTAACAAATATAAGAAGTTACCAATAACATGAAAAATATTGAAAAAAATTAACTGAATAAGATGTCCAAACACCAATGGGCACTTAAAAATATGCAAAATGAAAAATACATCTCCCAAGATATCCAACACAGACCTTCTTAAATAATTCACTTTGATATATGGGTTATTAAGTCTTTAACTCTTAAAATAATAAATATTGAGGGAATGATCTGGATCTGAATTATTTTTTAGAGGCTGGGGAAATAGCCCAGGAGGTAGGGTGTCTATTTTGTGTGTAATCGACCTGCGTTTGATCCCCAGTATCCCATTTGGTTGGTCCCACAAGCATCACCAATATTATGATTCCTGAGTGCAGAGCCACAAGTAAGTCCTGAGTATTGCCTTGTAAACCCCTCTTTCCCCAACGCCCTCCACACACACATAAAGAATTAATTTAGAAATAATATTTGTGTTGGAATAAGTTATCCATATGCATAACAAACCACTAGTTAGACAACATCTGGATTAACCAAGCTTCATTACCTTCCTCCCTAAAGTCTAAGGCCCCTTGCCCATTCCTGAATTCAGGAAAAAATAGAAATTCTGACTTCATTCATGTGTACTATTTATACGTATTTAATAAAATTTTTCTGCAGTTAGTTTGCTCGATATTATTTTAATTTATTAATCAGTCTGAGTAAGGCCTTTAGGGTACAGGAAATTACTCCTTTTTCTCTATAACAATATTGCAAAATTTCAGGCAATTATAAATCAAATAACAATACTCACAAACCTACAGAATAAAATACTCTGATAAAGTTTTGGCAAATAGGTTGACTACTCAGGAATTTCTGATTAGAATGCAAAATAAGGTAAAACATTTTGATTAATGGTGTCTTTTTTTCATAATATGCCAATGGATCCTATCCAGCCATTAAACTTCCAGTCATTTTTCCAGAAAAAAAATGTGTTAAAGACATTTTTGTTTATAAATTCTTATAGAAATTAATATCAAAACTCAAAACAAGTTGAATTACTTTCAATGTATAGACAGACTTTTTATAAAAATAATATTTATGTAACTCATTACCGCTAACTTCATATTAATATTTAGCAATGAAGGGAATGTACACTATAGCTGCATAGAATAAATTGGATAAATCAAACTCATGCAAATGAAAGAAGCAAGTCAAATGAATGCCCACCATGTGACATCATTTATATCACTGTATCACTGTCTTCCCATTCATCATCGATTTGCTCGAGCGGGCACCAGTAACATCTCCATATGTCTTGTCTCATGCTAGTATAGCCCAAGAGCAACTGCTTGCTCCAGGAACATAAAGAACCTCAAGCCATTCCATCAGGTCATGGGAATGAGGTCTATAATTGTTACTGGTATTTGGCATATCAAATACGACACGAGTAGCTTGCCAGGCTCTGCCATGTGGGTGGCATACTATGTAGTCACCTCTGATCTCCAGTATTTAATGATGAACTGCACAGCCGCGCGAGCTGGGCTGTAATCAGCTATTCTGCTGGGTGGAGTTCCGACCAGAGGGGAGTCCTGATTGGAAAATGACGGCCCTCATAAAATCATAAAAATGCAAACCAAGTCTTAGTGACTGTAAACTTATTAGTAGTTGAAGATGAAGATCAAGGACTGCTAGAAGGGAGAGATTCATTGCGACAACTAGTAAGAGGGAATTTGGGAGGCTAGTGGGAATAATAATTATCTTCACTATGGAAATACAAGTGCATTAAAACTAAATTAAAGACAAAACATTGCAACTTCCTATATTTTAATTATACTTTGCTTTCTGAGACAAATGAAGCACTCACTTGAGTTACTTATATTGGAAATTAAATCTCCTCTATGAGGTGTCATGACCTCACTACCTAACTGTGAAGCCACAATGAACAATAGCTAATTGTTCTAAATGCTCTTTCTCCCACTTTTACTTGTGCAAGTGCATGTCTGCTTCCACCTACATCATAGAACTAATGACATAAAATAGAGTTGTAGGAGAAAATATCTTTAGGATGATAGTGTAGGTAAATTGTCTGCAGTGCCTGCGACCAACCCACGTTCCATTTATGGACCGCATATGATCTTCTGACACCACCAGGAATAACCCTTGAATGCAGAGTTAGGATAAAGCCCTAAACCCCACTGGGTGTGGCCAAAACAACAAAAAAGGTGATATATGAAACACTGGCATGGATATTGCCTCACAAAAATTTACTACCTTCTCCTGGTTCAATATTTACTATCTTCTCCTGGTCAATGTATTGATTTTAAATTATCTGCTCCATAGGTCATATTTGGCAATGATATCCTTGAGCTAAATATCTCTCATCAGTTCTCTCTTATTCCAACAGTAGGCATGCAATCAACAATTGGAGAAAGCTTATGATATAGACAAAGCTAATGATTCACCCTGCTGCTTGGAGGTATTTTAATGTTTCTATATTTTTGACCATTAAGATTCCTTTATAATTCTCAAATGTTGATTTCCACAAATTTTATGAACTATAAAATTTACCATTTTGTAGGAATATTTTTAAAAATTGAAATTAAGAAACTGCATCTAGCACCTTCAGTGTTTACATGAAAGTTTTGCCTGGTATGGTACCAATCCATCATCTGCGAAAAAAAGAAATCATGTTTTTTTGTTTACAAAATAATCTTCTGTTGTGTTCACTTGCAGGTATCACTAATTCTGTCTTCTGGACTGCAGTATTTAAACACATAATCTATATTGAAAATAATATAGCACACTTTTTAAGCATTTATAGACTGCTGGAGTTGTGTCTGTTACTGCTTTCCATTTCTCTATTGTCTTCTAAACCAGAATCCGTAACACAAATTCCTGCAAGGCTTTTGTCAGAAATGTCATAAAAGAATATGTTACTATTGAAGATGTGAAAATTTCATTTGGACTTATTTACCAATTGAAAGAGATATTGAAGGTAGGGACAATATTATCTGCAAATACTACACTGCAAACAGTAATAGGGATTTTTATTAGCTCTTTCTTCAAGAAGAGAAATCTAATAGAAAACATTTTTTGCAAGATAAGTGAATAAATAACCAGTTTTGTGTTCTGTTTTCTACTGCTATTACAGTGTTGCCCATTAAGTATATTTATGGAGTACTTAGTGACAAGAAAATTGTTTGATGGACATATCCCACATAATGAGATTTTCTGAAATTGTAGTTTTACTTTAAGTAAAAGTATAGAAATGCCCACAAAAATATTTCTAGATGAAAGAAGTAGACCTGGGGGAATTAATAGAGATTTATTTAATCTTAACCTTCTCGGGAAGTAATAGCTCTTCTAAAAAAATGTTTCAATCCCAAATGAATAACATTTATATTGAAAACACAGACATACACAAGAAACACACAAATACAAGCTATATATATATATATATATATATATATATATATATATATATATATATAGCATATGTATTTTATATATGATATATAGGTTATATATAACAAATTGAGGAGGTTTTTAATGATAACTATGCTTTTGGCTTAATATATTTCACAGTAAATTATAGGGAGGGCTTTCATCTTCTAATTTTTTTTTTTTTTACTTTTTGGGTCACACCCGGCGATGCTCAGGGGTTACTACTGGCTCTGCACTCAGGAATCACTCCTGGCGGTGCTTGGGGGACCATATGGGATGCCAGGGGTCGAACCCGGGCCGGCACAGGCCGGCCGTGTGCAAGGCAAACGCCCTACCCACTGGGCTATCCCTCCGTCCCTCATCTTCTAAATTTTAACTGAAATAACTGAAGTAACTAAATGACACATATATATCAGTCACATCTGCATCACACATAGAGTCACATCTGCATCACACATAGAGTTAACTTCAATCTAATTATATTTATACCCCATAAATAAAATTAGTCTTGATCACCAAAAAGTCATGATATCTAAAATTTTAATTAAAGTATTCTACAATTTTAGACACAAGTGATCATCCCTTCCTGTTAGTTTTTCCATTATATTCTTCTTATCTGTCTTTTTTTAACTAATTTTCCTTTAAACTCTACTGTAAAGTCACCAGAAATAGCTCCTGCTACCCTACCATTCGAAAGAAATTTATTTGTTGAAACCTACATGTGTTTGTTCTACCCTCCCAAAAAGTAATTTGCTTGTTGAAACCTCAGTTTATTCAGAGATGAAGCATATAAGAGGACATTTGTCATAGGAATGGGGCCCTCCTTATCGGGATCATTACATTAAAGAGACCCCAGAGAATTCTCTCATCTCTTTCATTAGGAAAGCTGCAGTTAAAAAGGACCATCCTGTCGGGTGGATGAGTGGGACAAAAAGAAACAATCCTTTGAAAATCAGGAATCAGGCTGCCACAAAACACCAAAACTTCCTGCATATTGATTTTGCGAGTTCTAAAATAAGGAATTATAAGAAATCAACTTCTATCAGTCACACCATTGGTTGTAATCTATTATCATAAGGTGAAGTGATGAAAAGGTTTTGGGACTGGAGAAACGGTATAGTACATAAGACATTTGCCTTGCATAAATCTGTCCCAAGTTTAATCGCTAGCACCACATGTGGTCCCTCTAGCAGAGTCCGAAGTGACACTGAGCACAGAGTTAGGACTAAGCCTGAGCACCAACAAGTATGGCCTCAAAGCAAAAACAAAAAGAGTTCAGGACCTGTTCATTTCTCCAAGTCACAATTTATGAAGCGATATTATTCAGTGACTTGTCTGTTGCGAAAATTTAAATCACTGTCTGCAAATCTGAACTTCTCTATAAATCTCAAACTTGTCCGGAGAGTATAGTTAATGATTTGCTTTGGATATGGTGTCACACTTTATACCCTGTGCCATATGTGGACTCCAGAGCACCACCAGAGTTATCATTGAACACAGATCCAGGAATAACTACTAAAGACTACTAAACTACTAAACATCCCACAACTTCCCCCACTCACAGTGAAACTGAACTTTTTCTCCCGTTACTTTACAAGATACCTACAAGAATTTTGTATTAGTTGACTAGACTAGGTTATGATACATTAAGAAACTACCCTTAAATAACAACACATTATCCCAAAGGTTCATACCACTATTTAAAACATTTATACCATTATTAAAGTATGACTGTAGGTCAACCAATGTATTCTGATCTTAACCCTATCCTTTTCAAACTAAAGACACCATAGGCAACCAAATATCACTAGATCACTTGATCACTTGAATTCCGTTATTCATCGATTTGCTAGAAACATTTCCATTTGACCCTATCACGTGCCAATGTAGCCCAATGGCATCTGGTTGATTCAGGAATATGAAGAGCCTCAAACCGTTCCTTAAGGGTCTTCACAAGGAAGTCTGACCATCTTGTAGGTGGGCGGCCACGTGATCTTTTGACATCCCATGGAATCCAGTCGGTAATGGCTCTAGTCCAGCGGTTGTCTCCAAATTGCATTACATGTCCAGCCCATCTGATTTTCGATGCCTTGGCAAACGAGACAGAGTCCCTGATACTGAAAGAGCAACAGAGGTCAGAACTCCGGATTCCTTCCGGATTCTCACTTGAGTGAGGTGTGATATTCCAAGCATATCTCTTTCGATTCCTCTCTGGGAGACCTGAATAGCATTCTCATCATGCTTTTGTAAAGCCCAGGTCTCTGAGGCGTATGATAATGCAGGGAGAACGGTGGAGTCAAAGAGATGTGCCGGGAGCCGGAGGTTCTTTGTCCTTTTAGCTATTTCTTCAATGCCTTTGAAGGCATTCCATGCCGCTCTCTTCCTCCTGCGCAGCTCAGGTTTTAGGTCGTTCATCATGTTGATTTCTTGACCTAGGTACACATAACTGCTGTATTCAGAGATGTTTATTCCATTGAGAGTGAATGGGGCCTCTGGAACTAGTAGGCAACCAAATATGTCTTCCTATAATCTATTCATCATGCAACAGCCAGCAACATGACTTTGAAATATAAAGAGGATGATATCACATCAATATTTGTAATCTCTCAGTGACTTCTTATTATATGAGAATGCAACATCTTTTCTACAATAACGTCCAAGCTTGTTAAACGGTGCAGAGAAGTGATAAAAGAAGACCTCAAAGACAGAAGAGCAGAAATACTGGAAGATGCAGCAGAAGCCTGGAAAACCATTTGCACTGCCCTCCTGTCCTTCGCCAACTATAAGACCAAAATGACTGCCCTCTGAGGCCCTGATGGATCTATCACATCTTCCAGAAAGGCAATGGAGAAGATTATCCATGACTTCTACTCAGATCTCTTTGACGATCATGTCCACCTGCCCACATACCAAATTCAACAGGATGGATATGTCATTCCCAAAGTTCTCCCTTCTGAAATCCGACATGCCATTTCATCAGTAAAGAAGGGAACAGCACCAGGCCCTGACAAAGTCAGACCCGAATAACTAAAAGAATCTGTAGTCGGTACTCATCAATACACTAGCTCCACACTTCACATGCTACCTGTCCGAATGCAATGTGCCCTCCCAATGGAAAACGAGCAGGACAGTTCTACTGTTCAAGAAGGGAGACATTCAGGACATCAACAACTATAGCCCCATCTGTCTGTTGTCCGTCATCTACAAGCTGTTTACACGAGTCATCCTGAACAGGATTGGCAGAACACTAGATGAAGGACAACCATGAGAGCAAGCTGGCTTCCAGAAAGGATTCAGCACAATCAACCATATCCACACAGTAACCAAGCTCATTGAGGTTTGTAGGGAGTACAAGATGCCGCTCTGTCTCACATTCATTGATTTAAAGAAAGCCTTTGATTCTGTTGAGACTGAAGCAGTCATCGAAGCCCTAGCCAAACAGGGAGTTCAAAGCCAATACATCAAGATACTTCATGAGCTGTATTATGGATTCACCACCAGGATCTCACCATTCTACAACGAAGTGATCATTGATGTCAAAAGAGGGGTTTGACAGGGTGATATCATTTCACCAAAAACTCTTCAGCCGCACCCTCGAGAACATCATGCAACAATTAGAATGGGAAGGAATTGGAGTGAAGATAGATGGTCGGCAACTACACCACCTCTGCTTCTCTGATGACATTGTTCTAATAACACCAAACATTAGCCAAGTGGCACAAATGCTGACTGACTTCAACTGAGAATGTGGCAAGATAGGTCTAGAGCTAAATCTGAAGAAAACTGTATTTATGAAAAATCTACTAGTGCCAGAGGCCCCATTTACTCTCAATGGAATAAACATCTCTGAATGCAGCAGTTATGTGTACCTAGGCCAAGAAGTCAGCATGATGAACGACCTAAAACCTGAGATGCGCTGAAGAAGAGAGCGGCATGGAATGCCTTCAAAGGCATCGAAGAAATAGCTAAAAAGGACAAAGAACCTCCGGCTCCCGGCACATCTCTTTGACTCCACTGTTCTCCCTGCATTATCATACGCCTCAGAGACCTGGGCCCTAGGAAAGCAGGATGAGAATGCTATTCGGGTCTCCCAGAGAGGAATTGAAAGAGCTATGCTTGGAATATCACGCCTCACAAAAGTGAGAGAAGGAATCCGGAGTTCTGACCTCTGTCGCTATTCCAGAATCAGGGACGCTGTCTCGTTTGCCAAGGCATCGAAAATCAGATGGGCTGGACATTTAAAGCGATTTGGAGACAACCGCTGGACTAGAGCCATTACAGACTGGATCCCACTGGATGTCAAAAGATCACGTGGCCGCCCACCTACAAGATGGCCAGACTTCCTTGTGAAGACCCTGGAAGGAACGGTTTGAGGCTCTTCATATTCCTGAATCAACCAGATGCCATTTGGCTGCAATGGCACGTGATAGGGTCCAATGGAAATTTTAGTGGCGCCCGCTTGAGCAAATTGATGAATAATGGGATTCGGAGTGATCAAGTGATCAAGTGATCAATGGCACAGTTGTATGTATTAAGGAACAAATCTTGGATTTTATAACACACCCAACTCTTTCCCTCCTTATAAAAATATTGGTAATTTACTTTTCTCATCTGAACTACCCTTCTACACTACACTTCTCAGATGAAATTTCACTTCCTTAAAAGGTTTTCTCTCATTTTCTTACTCTAAGATATTTAAGCCCCTTACACTTGTGGCATTCTCTAATATAATAGAAAAAGAAAGTATTAGAATAATTATTCAGTATTTTTGTTTCTTTTTATTTGTTACCTACTTTATTGTCTCAGGATGGGTTTATTTAATAACCTACAAAAATGGTACTTTCTATTCTGCAGCCTCGTCAGATCTCTAACCTGACTTAAAAAACATTTAGCTTTGCTTAGCTACTGAGTTTGTGTTAGTCTACAAGACTTAGTCGTATGTCAATCATAGTGCTCAGTCTGTGAATGCTAGCTGCTGTCAATGGTAGTATCTCCTTAATGTCAGTGACTAGATGACTAATATTATTTCACTTTCTGAGTAACATAAATTTCTCTTTCAATTGGAAACAAGTACGGCAAATGCAAACTCACATTCTCCCTTTATAAGACAAACACACGTGCAGAGACTCACACAAACATGCATTCATGCACACACACACACACAGAGGGAGTGGCTGGGTAAAACAGAACTTAAAGAGGAGCATAGAAACAGCAAAGGAGATGAGACCTAAAATCTGAGCTATGCAGGAGGAAGAGAGCTGCATGAAATGCCTTCAAGAGCATCAAAGAAATAGTTAAAAGGACAAAGAACTTCCTGCTCCAGGCACATCTCTTCGACTACAGTGTTCTCCTTGCATTAACATATGCTTCAGAGACCTGGGCCCTATGAAAGCAGGATGAGAACACTATTCAGGTCTCCCAAAGAGGAATTGAAAGATATATATCTATATATATACGCTTGGAATATCACAGCTCACTCAAGTGAGAGAAGGAAACCGGAGTTCCAACCTCCGTTGACAATTGGGTCAAGGACGCTGTCTTGTTTGCCAAGGTGTCAAAAATCTGTTGGGCTGGACATGTAATGAGATTTGGAGATGACCGCTGGACTAGAGCCGTTATTAACTGGATCCCATTGGACGTCAAAAAATCACATAGCCGCCCATCTACAAGATGGTGAGACTTCTTTGTCAAGACCCTGAATGAACAGTTTGAGGCTGTTGGTATTTCTGGAGCAAGCAGATTCCATTAGACTACACTGGCACATGATAGTGTCAAATGGAAACGTTACTGGCACCCACTCGAGCAAATCAACTAATAACGGGATATCAAGTAATCAAGTGATGAAGTGAATATTTTATGTCATGTAATTTTAATATTTGGAGACAATCTTAAGAGATGTATCAAAGAAAAAATGGTCTATGTTTCTGTGTATTCAGTGCCTTGGGCCCCATTTGGAGCTCAGGGTTTACTCCTGATTCTTAGCCCCAGGATTACACTTGACAGTGTGCAGAGACCCTTATGCTCTACTATCTCTCTGGCTTCACTATTCTAGCTTTGAAGTGGTCTCATTTGCGGTTTTATCTCTAATAATATTATAAATTTAAGATTTTTATTTAATTTATTATAAATTTAAGATTTTTACTGGAATAACTACTTATATGATCACTTGATCACTGGACATCCCGTTATTCATTGATTTGCTGAGCTGGCACCAGTAACATTTCCATTTGACCCTATGGAGAGTGATATCACACTCAGCGATGCTCAGGGTTATTTATATGAAGTATAATAAAATTGTTACCTGTTCTTACATTTATGTGAATATCTTGCTCTGCTGACATCCAGATCATGCAACCTCCATAAAATTAATTATAAAGTATCCAGTTCCAACTTTGTAGTAATCTCCCACTACACAGTATGTCCTTCAAGGACAAGGATTTGACATAATGTCTCTGATTACCTTGGGTTCCAAAGCAAAGCCTGTAATACTGAAGACACAACAAAAGCTGGCCAAATGAATATGTCATTTAGCAAGCATGAATGCTGGATGAATGAATTCAAAGCATTAAGTTGTGAAAATTACTTAAAGGAAAGAGCTCCAGGTTTCAGAATCTTAGTGAGAGTATCTCTGGGCTATCTTTGCTGGTGCCTCAAGTGAAGGGGCTAAAAGCACAGCTACTTGTAGCCCCACTCTATTGCAACGCCCTCTTGCATAAATGCACTTGCAAGATCAACTCTCATTTTAAAAGTTTATATAATATGTCAATGTTTTGAAAAATAGTTATAGTAACAGTTTTAATCACCTGAAAACTTTCAAGAACACATCTCCATATAAAACAAACTATATATTTTCTGTATTCTACCTTTCCAATGGTTATTAATAGTTTAGTTTTCTCTTTGATATTTGCTAGATGACCCACAGCGATGTATTGAAGTTGGCTATATGCCAAGACCAATTTGAGGTCTGGCTATGCAAACAAACTACTCAACATATATATTCACCTCATAGAACTAAAATGTCATGAAATAGATTTAGAAATTTTATTCTTAGTTGATTTTAACAAAGGTATTGTACAACTCATTAGGTCCTTATCCTTAGGCAGCAAGACTTAGAGAAGAGGATCAGAAACAAGATGACCCAATTTAGTAGACACTTTATTTGAGGAAAGGAAGAACCAGTCAGGAAAGCTGAACCATGCGTATCCTTCAATAGGATGTCATGGAAAGGTGAAAAACATTTCTCTTATGTTATCTTAGCTGATTAGTTATCAGGTGGGTGGGAAATCTGCATTGAATTTAAAACATGAAAGATGGTAAAATAAATAGTTGAGAGGGCATAGACTTTGAGATGAGTATCTTCTACATGTCACTGGTTCATTATCAGGAATTGTCTATTCACTTCTGTCCCTCTACTGTTATATTAATATACTTTTTTTTTGCTTTATGGGTCACAACCGGCAATGCTCAGGGGTTACTCCTGGCTCTGCACTCAGGAATTACTCCTGGCGGTGCTCGGGGGACCTTATGGGATGGTGGAGATCGAACCCAGGCCGGCACAGGCCGGCCGCGTGCAAGGCAAACATCCTACCAGCTGGGCTATCGCTCCAGCCCCTAATATACTTATTTTTATCAATACATTAAATTATGATTTTTTACTATTTTACTTTTTCAAATTTGCTAAGGCTAATTTGTTATTAATATTAATACATTTCCTGAATTATTGGGGTTGTTTCATTTTTTTATAAGCACATAAGGAAAGTCTGTTCTTCCCCTTGCCAGATCTGCAGTTCCATCTTTTTTATATTTATTATTCCCTGAACTTTTTCAGTTTCTTCTTTTACAATATTTCATTTGAAACAAAAACTACGTTTATAAGTTCACTTTCAGATGCAAATATGACTATAGTATATACATTTGACATGATGATGTTTTCATTAACGTATTTGAAGCAGTTTATAATTTATAATTTATCTTTTCATTTACTAGAATATTTGGGGTTCTTTTTGTAAAGTTTTGTTTTATTTAGCCTTAGAATTATTTAAGTATTTACTATTAAGGGGAAGTTTTTAAAATTTCTAAGTGATTTTGATACAGCAGGAGCTAAGGTGGAAAGTGTCAGGTCACAGGTAGCCATTAACACTCATGGAATAGATAGCCAATTTGAATACAGGAGTGGATACCTAGGCATAGGATTTGGCATCAAATAAAAGGTACCCCCATGTTGCAGGACACCTAAAAGACTAAAAGCCTCTGCATCTGCCCTAGATTGCCTCTTGAATCTATCACTTTGTAGATAGGGTGGTAGTTTAAATGTGGCAATTTATCTGACCATCTATTCTGTACTGACTGGTATAAATATTCTCTCATGCTACCACAATTATCGTGGGACTAGCTAGATCTTACCAGCATATTTGCCTGGCCACTTTGGATCTCTAAGTAATTAGACCGGAGAGAAATGCTGTTTGCCTCCAAGCAAGCAAGCATGGCTCCCTGATAACTCAAAAGGCATCTAAAATACAAAACTACCATGAAGTAGAGGAGACTCTTGTGAAGGCTTGGAGAAATATTTAACTGGCATTAGTATAGTCTTTGGTACAGAGGCATGCCATCTCAAAAACTGACTTTTCTACCCTACAAAGGCATTTCTAGGCAGAATTTGGCTCAAAACATTAGCATATAAAAGGGCCTAGGTGAGGTGCTGGGAGAAATTACCTGAGGGCATTTGACCCTCCCTGCTTCCCATAATAGTGGGAGGTCTAAGTTGCAGGGGTATAAAATTAGGCTGCTTCCTCTCTTGCTCTCTTGCTTTTTGGGCTCTCTTTTGGGGCTTGCACTCTTCTTGGGAGTCTTGTCTTTGTCGCCTCTTTACATGGCCTTAACACGTGGTGGCCACCATCTTGGCCTACACGAGGTTGGGGATCTAGCCTGGAATCCTAAGCACAGGGTTTTTCCTATTCCTGATTTGTATGCCTGAACCTGTGATAAGTAAAGCCTTTTAAAACTGCATAGGATTCCTGAGTCTTCATCCATTCCCCGCCGGCTTCGGAGGTAGAAGGGAACTTCGCTTCCCTGCACTGTTGGGGTCCAGTCCCTGACACCCAGGCACTCCCTCTCCCTCCCTCCCTCCTCCCCCCTCTCTCTCTCTTTCTGCCTGTCCCACTCCCAGGCTGGCTACCTCTCTCCCTCCCCAATCAAATAGGGCAGTATGCCCAGATACAGGGCCCTATACAGGTAGGGCCATGCAAGGCCAGGCAAGGGCAGGGCAGACTGAGCCAGAGGCTCAGCTTAAAGTAGGGCTTGGATTCCCAGGATAGCTCAGGTTCAGACAGGGCCCAGGTAATGGCAAGGTACTAAGCAGAGGAGTACCTGTGCTCATGACACACATGCATAGAATCGTGGCTGGAGACTAAGGAAAGCCAGGACAGGACAACAGGAACCACTGGGGTACAGTGGAGAGGCCCAGCGGCAGGAATAGAGCAGAGGGAGTTGGTCACGTGTATGTGTTTGTGACCAGAGGCTGGGAAAATACGCATAGGATAGAGAGAGCAGCCCAGGAACAGGACTGGGCCATCATTCATGGGAGGCGAGTAGACTGTTTGGGACAGGACCAGGAATCCGTTCACAGGTAACAAAGAGTCCTAGACATTTGGGGGGAGAGATCCGGAATCACCATTACTAATAAACAAACTTTCAAACTTCTGACTTTGTTTGCAAATCATTCATACAATTCTCAAGAACCCACTACTACAGGAAAATTTACTTTTACATTAATAATTTGATATTTAAATTGTGATACCAGGTTATTCTATTATTTCATATTTTTCAAAAACATGCTATCCACTACATTTGAATGTACTGGTTTATTAAAATTAAGAACATGAAAAAAGACTACTTGATAAATGATAGTATAAATTCTATTATACAAACAACTAAATTGTTGTCATTTGGACAATTTTAAGGGTAAGATTTCAATGAAACATGTATAATTGTTTATCAAATATTCTCTTCATGTTATGCTTATCTTTTAAAAAGTAAAAATACTAAAATAGATGGAATCTCAATACTTGATTCCTTCCTATAATTCTAAATAAAGTTGTTCTTATTTGCCACAACTGTTACAAATAATTTTTTAAAGAATGAAGCATTTCAGGACTAGAGAGATAGGATAGAGATTTAGGCACTTGCCCTGCATGTGGCTGACATCAACTTATCCTGACCACTGGATGGTATTGACAGAGGAAGCCTCCGTTCACCCTCACCAGCTGCTGTGGGCAGTCCCATTTTGGGCTGGCCTATCCTACATATTTACTTCCTTCAAACTTGGGCTTTTCCGATAAATAGGGAGTTAACAATTGTCTCTCATAAAATTCTGTCCCAAAGCTTAGCCTCACTGGGAGGCTGAGACAATGGGAAACACTTAAGATGAATGACCAGACAAGGATCTGTTAGATACTTGCACCCTCTCTAGCATTTGCCAAGATCCCATTTTTTTATTTAAAATGGGCTGCAGGAAAACCCCTTTTCTTTAACTCTCCCCTTCCCTGTAACACAAAAACTGAATTTTCCTATAAAAACCCCACCAAAAGACAGAGAAGGGAACTGTGTGTTAATAATTGTCAACAGTAATAATACCAGCCTAGAACTGAGCATGAATACAGGCAGAAGATACACATGATAACCTCTAGATGTATGTATTGTAATCCACAGTGTGTAAGAAGGAAGAGAGAGAGAGAGAGAGAGAGAGAGAGAGAGAGAGAGAGAAAGAGATAAAGAACCTGTCATAGAGGCAGGCTAGGGGAGGAGGGAGGGAATTGGGGACATGGTGGTGGGAAACATGCATTGGTAGAAGGATGGGTGCTGGAACACTGCAAGACCGAAACCCAAACATGAACTTCTTTGTGATTGTATATCTCACGGTGGTATAATAAAATACAAAAAAAAAATTAAATGATCCTATTCTAAGTTCTATACTAAGTTCATCCCCATTTGGGAAACTTCTTTTCTTTTTCTCTTCTACTTTCCAATGAAATTTGCTACTTTCCAACTCTGTAAATTTTTATTATTCGACATTTTCATTTTTATTATTCGATATTTTCATTCTTGACACTATGAAAAACCTGGGAATTGTGAATGAAACAGAGATCCAAGGCCACAGCTTTTTGCCTCATCTGCATAGTATCTTGACTATCACCAGGGGCACCCTCCTAGCATAGAGCTGTGGATAGCCCCAAGTACCAAAAGATGTGTTATTTAAAAGCTGCCCACCCTCCCCTCACAAGAAAAGAAATAAAATTTTAAAAATTCAGAAATGCTAGCTCTTCTTTAGCCTGCCACCTTGTTTTTACCCTCTCCTTAGGTCTTCTACAGCTACTCTCCTTAAGCAACCATGCGTATAATTTTTCCATGTATTCTGTGATATATTTTAATAAGCTTAAAGGTATAAAAGTACATATCAGGACTCTAAATTTATAATAATATCACTCATATGAGTTCTTCAAAAAGAGAACGAGCAATAAAACAAGAGAAATTTATTACAAGGATACATTATTCCTGTATACAGAAGAAAGACCCACAGAGCTCAATAATTCACCACATTGCCTTAGATACCAATTTTAAATAGCTTAGTTAACAAAGAAAACTTTGGGTGGAAAGATACAGTTGAAAGAAATACCTGAAAGGGGATTAGCAAAACCATTTAAATTCTACCTTCTTCACTAATTGATTAGGTCATCCCTGGGAGAAGGCCTTGGGGAAGATAATTATGTGTTTTTTTTCTAAAAAGGTAATCATCATTTTGCCTTCAGGGCTCCACCTGTGACATTAACCTTTTACTGAAGATGCTTTGTGGGAGCAGTGGATGTTTGCTCTTCTACAAAGTCATATATCCTATAAAATGTGATATTTTTAATTAGCATGAATAAGATGTTTTATTTTAATACTATCCCTTGCAAAATTTGCCTAATTTTATTTTAATTAAATTCACATTTCTATCTATAGAGTATCACTTCAACTTTCCGTGACACATACAAACTTTTTTTAGTATATTCTCTCTGGTAAGCTTAACTATTCCATACAACTTTCCACAATTTTTAGTTTCATTCTCAACTCAAAATTGAAATGAGAAAAGACCTTCCTGAAGCCCCAAAAACAATTTCTTATCATTACCTCTAATCTAACTTTAACCTCCCTCTCGAACGATGAATGGTCTATAAGCCTACTCAAGAAAACTTCCCCTCCCCATATAGACACTAAATATATCTCATTTTTTTCCTGTCCCTCTTCTCTTGAGAATATACTTATATCCTCAGTTTATTCTTTTTCTACCCCCAATTCTTCAAGCTTCATTTCTGACAGAATTCTTAAAAATAATTATGGACAGCCCTGGAGGGATGGCAGGTTCTAACCCTGGCCCGCCACTCCAGAGAGCCTCACAACAAGACAGACAACCCCCCCACTCCACGAGGGCCTCCATTTTCCACATCCGGACTCCCCCTCGTCAGAACTCCACCCAGAAGACCAGCCTATCACAGCCCGGCTCATAGAGATCCACCCTGCAGCAGTCTTTTTTTAAACCCGGCCCAGGTATGCTGATCCAGAGACTCACAGACATGTGGCAGAGCTGCTACTGGCTCTCCCTGTGCCCAGCTGCTCATTAGGCACCCGGGAGGGATGGTGGGTTCTAGCCCTGGCCTGCCAGCCGAGCAGAGGCTCGCAACAAGCCAGACGACCCCCCACTCCACGAGGGCCACCATTTTCCACATCCAGACTTCCCCTTGTCAGAACTCCACCCAGCAGTCCAGCCTAACACAGCCCGACTCGCGTGGCCACATCAACAAATGCTAGATTTTGAGATGACTATAAGAGTATGCTACCCACACGGCAGAGCCTGGCAAGCTACCCGCTTCGTATTTGATATGCCAAATACCAGTAACAATTCTAGGACCTCATTCCCATGACCTTATAGAATGGTTTGAGGATCTTTATGTTCCTGGAGCAAGCAGGTGCCCTTGGGCTCTACTTGCATGAGACAGGTCATATGGAGATATTACTGGTGCCCGCTAGAGCAAATTGATGATGAACAGGAAGACAGTGACAGTGACATCATGGACATCAATTTAAAAGGTCATTCTTATGTATTGCATCGTTATAATTATGTTCTTTAGTTTACTCTTGCCTTGTCTGAAATATACCTTGCATATAGTCCCCTAATGTTTCCTGACATGCTAATAGCCTATATCTTACCTGTACTCAAGATGAAAATTTCTAGTTTCTATATCTGTTCAGTTCATTTTCAATGTTTAATCTATTATGAACAGGAAGTTAAATGTTATTTGGAAAATTACAAGGCATATAAATTGAACTTAAAGAAGCTAATAACATGGTGAAGAATTTAATGGAAATGTTTTGCACTGTGTGATGTTGATGTTTAGAATTTACTGGCAAAATCAAAACTATCAGGAACAATTAATATGTGTTAAAAAAGGAGGAATTTAGTTAAGAGAAATGGATATTATTTGCTGTGACTTCTCAGTCTTAATAACTTAGGAGGAAATAAATGTTTTATTTAGTATCCTTCTTTTTAACTATTTACTAGTGTGCAACTTCACAGAATATTTTGCCCAGGGCATAGTTTTCATTAAGCATTCTTTTAACTGAACGAACTACTACAAATCGTGAGGAATTACTTAAAAAGTAAATTAGATTCACAGAAATTTATATAGTATTACAACTTCTTAATTTCTTCTTTTCTTCTGACCTCCAAAGTAACAGATTTTCACAAGCGCTCACAACTTTACGCAATTAATTCACTGGTCACAGAATGTTTAAGTACTAGTAACTTTGATGAAGTAAAGGGAAATGGAACGAAGGGAAAGAAGTTGTATAGTTTCCTTGGCTGGTTTATGTGGAGTGGGGAGAAGAGAGGCAGCAACAGAGAAGGAAATCTACCATGTTTCTCTGCCACCTCTGTCACCCCAAGCCCCTAGGAGATTTAGGACTGATCAAAGTCTTAGAGAAGCCCCCTCACAGCACTGATGCTCAGCTCCCTCCCATCTCACTACGCAGAGGCCAATGTACACCTAGACATTACATCCATGGGAGAACATCCCTACAACCAATTTCATAGGAACTCAGATTGGAACAAGGAATTGTTCTCTGCTGCAAATGGAAATCAGTCCTAGACCTTAGCCAGGCTTTTCGGTCCTTCACCTTTCCCTTACGGAAAAGAATTTTGGGAGGAGATGAATAATGAAGTCTGTCAAGTTTATAAAGGAAGGGAAGGAAAGGGAAGGAGAAAGATGGATTAAAATATGTGTTCAAGAGACAGCCCGCGCTTCTCCAGAGTGGAGAGGGCAGTATACATGCCGGAAGTAAAGAATGAGGGTGCACATCTCAAGAGGGGAGTTGCAGGCAGCATGGGCCGGGCAACATGCCATTCCTTTTCCTCTGTGCGGTGAGTTTATAAACAGTTTTATCAAAATATTCCCTTACCCTCACAGTGTGTTGCTAGATGGTGGACAACAAGTAGAACATAAAGCATGGTTGGTTGATTCTTCTCATGGCCTTTGTTCAGAATGGAGCCTTTCATCCCAGAGATCCATGCTCCTAAAATTCAGCTTCTCTATCAATTGAATTCCTTGGGCACATGAAGTGAGCCTTTGTGTCAGAGTTCTCCATGTCTTCTGGCTGATTCAGTTATAGGACACTTGCTTTCCCAGTTATACATTTCCAGAGCCCCCATCTTCTTGCCTACAACAAATTCAAAAATATTTAACAACTTCTGTGTGCCTGCTTGATCTAACATTGCTTGCTTATTCTGGAAAACATCACCACTCTCTCTTTTTCTCCCTTCTTTCCCTTTCAGCATCTTTGCTTTCCTTGGTTCTGATGTATCACTTGTATCTCTTATATCACTTGTCTTCCCATTGTTCATCGATTTGCTCGAGCAGGCACCAGTAACATCTCCATTTATTGGGAATGAGGTCTATTATTGTTACTGTTTTTGGCGTATTGAATACACCAGAGTAGCTTGCCAGGCTCTGCCTTAACTCTGGGTTCACCCCAAGGGGTCCAGTCTTTTTCTGTTGTTGGTTGGTGTCAGACCATCAACCATTCAGGGACCACAGGGCACAGCCCTGGGTGTGGACAAGCCTGTTTCCTGTCTGCCACCTGCCAATGCAGTCGGACACCGCACCGCAGCCATACCTGCAACGCCTCGAGGGGCAGGCACAATTGCATATGGCATTAAAAAGCAAGCAGTAAAAAGCAAAATTGGAATTATTGTCACCATGTTGTGGGATATGAAAGTTGAAATTAATTAAAGGTCAAGTAATTCTCAAAGACCACATAGAAATCATCAAGACTGGGCTTTAAAAGTCCTTGTTAAATTTACTGTGACTTATTATGTCACATCTTTCTGCAGCACCACAGTTTCGGAAGATGCAATTTATTATAGGTTAATGATACCTAATTAAAGATCAACTGAACAGCTAGAAGATATAGAAACAAACATATATAATATGCAACCTTGTAAAATAAGTGCTAAAGAAAAGCCAATGATAAAGTTATTTTTATTTAACACCCTACTGTTTTTAAGGAATGGGTTAAGGAGTATGCTATGAAGCAAGTATGTATTTCATTACATAGCTCTGAAAATTCAATTGCAATTAGTTCCGAGACTACAAGCTCCTTTAGGGTAGTATTTTATGTCTCAATTGTCTCTGTTTTCTCTGTCTTTTACAGGTTGTGAAATATAATAAGCTTCTATGAAATATTTATCACATTTTATTGAATTATATTAAATCAAATGACATAAGACAAAAATGACATAAGACTCGCAGACATGGGGCATAGCTGCTACTGGCTCTCCCTGTGACCAGCCGCTCACGAGGCGCCCCGGGAGGGATGGTGGGTTCTGGCCCTGGCCCACCTTCCAAGCATCCTCGCAACAAGCCAGACGACCCCCCCACTCCATGAGGGCCTCCATTTTCCACATCCGACTTCTCTCTCATCAGACCTCCACCCAGCAGACCAGCCTATCACGCCCCGGCTGGCGGGGCCGCGCGGTTCATCAATAAATGCTGGACTTAGAGATGCCTACAATAGTATGCTACCTGCACGGCAGAGCCTGGCAAGCTACCCGTGTTGTATTTGATATGCCAAATACCAGTAACAATTATAGACCTCATTCCGAATGGATTGAGGCTCTTTATGTTCCTGGAGCAAGCAGATGCCTTGGGCTCTACTAGCATGAGACAGGACATATGGAGATTTTACTGGGGCCCGCTCGAGCAAATCGATGATGAACGGAAGACAGTGATACAGTGATCACTGTATCACTAGACAATGAATTCTAGACAATGAATTCTAGTTTAAGAATGAAAACTAGACAATGAATTCTAGTTTAAGACATGATTAATTGTAAAATTATTTAAGTATGTTTGTGTGTCATGCTAATTATGTGTTACTCCTAGATTACCTTAGTTCTGAGAAATATATTTCTATTACTAAAAATATTATTCATGATGCGTGTCTGTGAGTACATTTGTATTGTGTATGTATGAGCTTCTTGACTAGTGGGCCCTGCAAATTGAAAGCAAGTCAATTTTCCCTGCTCTTCTAAAAACAGTGTTTAATTATTAATATCTCTTTTTACAATTTTGTTCATTTCCATTAAAGTTTGACTGTTATGAACAAGAAGCTAAAACTGTACACTAAAGCTTTAAATAAAGTAACTGCCTACTAAGCTTTTGCAACAAAGATTCACAAATAGTGGCAGAAACAAACAAGAAAAAAGCATTTCTCATGAAAGAGTAGGATGTCTCTGGAAGGCAGGAGGTTCTGCACAGAAAAGGCCCGGGGTCTTTGTTATCCAGCTGTTCCATTAAGTGAGTCTAGCAAAGTGAACCTAAAACTTTATATATGCATCAGAATGTTCTAAAGAAGTGAGAACAGATGCAGTCCCACCCCCTAGTTTCTGATTCAGTAAATCTGGGGTTAGAACTGGAGATTTTTATTCATTTTACCTAGTTCACATATAGTTGAAGAAATAGACTGAAACTACTATTCCAGGAATCATATTTTAAAACCACTGTCCTGAACTGTTGGCGTATTCAGTCTTGCTTAAGCTACTGACCAATAATATCATGCACAATTCATGAAAAAAAAGATAAAAAGAGAAATGCATCTGCTCAGTTGTTTTAATGAGAACTCCTCTACATATACATATGTATATATATCATTCAAGAACTTGTTCACATAAGCCATATTTAATTGCAAAGTTAATGATGCAATTATTCTCTATCTAAGGATATATGTACCAAATTGAAACTCAGAGGTTCTATTACAAAAAGGATAAAGGGGAAATACCAGTATATTAATCTATACTGTGTAGGGGCATCTTACAGGCCTCTGCTACAGCATAGATAAAGATTGATAAAATTGTTACAATGAGGGATAAAGTTTATATTCTATTTATATTAACATAGATATCACTTGTTGTATCACTTGTCTTCCCATTGTTCATCGATTTGCTCAAGTTGGGTGCCAGTAACATCTCCATTCATCCCCATTGCATGCTAGTGTAGCCCGAGGGTATCTGCTTGCTCCAGGAACATGAAGAGCTTCAAACCACTCAATCAGGTCATGGGAATGAGGTCTATATTGTTACTTTTTTTGGTATATGGAATACGACACAGGTAGCTTGCCAGGCTCTGCCGTGTACAGAAAGATAACAATGACACTGATACAAAATGACAATACTTATTATATTAAATTTTAAATAATTGTGAAAAATTTAACACTTCACTAATTTTTTATTCTTTATTTAATATTTGATGTTTGGGCCACACCTGGCAATGCTCAGGTATACTCCTGACTCTGTGCTCAGGAGGTGCTCAAGGGACCATATGGGATGCAAGGTATTGAAACTGGATTAGCTGCAAGCAAAGCAAGTGTCCTATCTGCTGTACTATCTCTCAACCCCAAAATATTATGCAATATAAATCATGCAATACTTTCCATTCATTCATTTTCAAGAAATATGAACTAAGTTATCGTTGCAAACTTATTATTACATTTACAATTACCCTGAGAATTTTAAAATGTACATACAATGAACTTCTCAATTTCTGAATAGTAATACTTAAAATTAATTCAATTATATTTCAAATCTTGAAGTCCAAACCACCTGTTACTCATTTCTCTATCCAAGTAGCATATTAAAAACATGCTTATTAATATTATCTCTTACTGAGAATTCATTACAGTCAGGATCCAGTCTAGACTTTTAAAGTATTACTGTATTAAGTTATTTGACTCTCAAGATCATCTGTGGTAGGTACTTCATTTGCCAGTGATAAAAACTGAAACATAAACTTATTTCAGGTTACAGTGCTCATAGAAGATGAATTAGTATTTGAACTCCCACAGTCAGTATTCTTAATCACTGGCAACTATGCTGCTTCTTAAGACAAATTATTATTTTATAAAGAGAACTAACTAAATAAAAAGGTTCATGAGTGTACTGCAACTGAATTCTGAAGAACTGTTACAGGAACATTTCCTTATAAAAAATTCGTGGGGATCAGGTAAATGGTAGAATTGGTAAAGCACTTGCCTGGCTCTCAGCCAAGTTGTGCTCAATCTCCAGTACCACATATGGTCCCTGAGCACTGCTAGGAATAATCCTTGATCACAGAGACAATGAGTAATCCAGAGTACCACTGGGTGTGTCCCCCAAGGGAAAAATTCATGCATAGACTATTTCTCACTTTGATAAGAATGTCATGAAATATATATTTTAAGAAACGTTACTAGGGAGGCATAATTGAGCTCAATGGAACTAAAATGGATCTCCAAATGAGTTGATGGTAACCATCTGGTCTGTTTCCATTTCTAAAATTTCTATGCTGCTATTGTTCATTAGCATAAGTCCTCTAAAATCATTCTCACTATAGTCATTGAAGTTTTAATAGAAGAGCACATGGAATACAAACTGTGACTTATATTTCTGCTTCAGTTTTTTACTTTCCCTTTTATATGGAACTCATTCCCAGGAAACTTTCACCTCTATGCACTGAACTTGCTCTTCTGAAGATCATTCAGAATCCAGAGGTCAACTCCTTATATTACTGAAGCACCTGGCCAAATTTGGCATGGATAATAACTTTTCTTCATTTAAAATTAAATTCATGTTAGGTACCATGATTTATAATGCTCTTAATGAAAGGGTTTTATGTGGACAACATTCTAATAACACAACTTTCAACAGAGTGTCTCCCAGCAACCATTCTCCTGCCATGCTAAGCTCAGTTCTATTGCCTATTCTATGGATATTTATTTTTTCACATACCATTTTATTTCTATCCCAGATATGAAAGAAATCACTTAACAATCTTCACAACCAGAATCAGATATTCTGATTGTGCATACAGGTACACATACATACAAGTAGTATGTTGTGCTGATGCATACAAGTAGAAACAAATTGTTTGATTTAATCTTATCACAGCAGAGTGATATTCCACTGTATATATGT
This sequence comes from Cryptotis parvus, assembly GCA_021461705.1. Lineage (NCBI taxonomy): Eukaryota > Metazoa > Chordata > Mammalia > Eulipotyphla > Soricidae > Cryptotis > Cryptotis parvus. Next base: position 227,244 of record JAJIBD010022329.1, on the reverse strand, counting down.
GTAATCATTTCTTTATCCAAGCTTCATTCTTGTATACTTGGGTTTTTGAAAATTTAAGATATAGTGTATACTGATGAATCACTGTCACTGTATCACTGTCTTCCTGTTCATCATTGATTTGCTCTAGTGGGCACCAGTAACATCTCCATATGACCTGTCTCATGCTAGTAGAGCCCAAGGGCACCTGCTTGCTCCAGGAACATAAAGAGCCTCAAACCATTCCATCAGGTCATGGAAAGAGGTATATAATTGTTACTGGTATTTGGCATATCAAATACGACACGGGTAGCTTGCCAGGCTCTGCCGTGCGGGTGGCATACTCTTGTAGTCACCTCTAAAGCCAGTATTTATTGATGAACCCGGCGACCACAAGCAGCCACGCATTCAGGGGTATAATAGGTTCTTCTGCTCTGCTGGGTGGAGTTCTGAAGAGAAGGAAGTCTGGATGTGGAAATTGGCAGCCCTCATGGAGTGGAGGTTCATCTGGCTTGTTGCGAGGCTCTGCTGGGGTGGTGGGCCAGGGCTAGAACCCGCCATCCCTCCTGGGTGCCTCGTGAGCAGCTGGGCACAGAGAAAGCGATAGCAGCTCTGCCGCATGCCTGTGAGTCTCTCTTTTTTGGGTCACACCCGGCTATGCTCAGGGGTTTCTCCTGCTCTGCACCAGGAATTACTCCTGGAGGTGCTCAGGGGACCATATGGGATACCGGGATTGAACCCAGGCCAGCGTGGGCCAACCATGTGCAAAGCAAATGCCCTACCCGCTGGACCATCTCTCCGGTCCCGAAGTTTTACTTTGAATACACGAATTAAATAAGAGATAGATCAAATTCTCATAGGATTAATTTTTTATTTTGCTTTTCTTTTGGATCATACCCAACAATGCTCAGGGGTTCCTCCTGGCTCTGTGCTCAGGAATTATTCCCAGCAGTGCTCTGGGACCATATGGGATGGTGGGGATCGAACCCAGGTTAGCCTCATGCAAGGCAAATGACCTACCCCTGTCCTTCGGCTCCAGCCCCAAATTAACTAATTTTCTATTTGAAGCTTCCAATGTCATTGATGTGAAACTGCCACATTGTGTAAATACTGCCTCACTGTTCACTGAACTTACATATGTTAAGAAACAAAAACAAACTTGAACTCTAACATGAAATAAATCAGAAAAAGAGTCATTTGATCTAAGTGAAAAGTCATGTTTCACAGAATAAAATGTAAATGGACATTCTACAATGGGATTGTCATAGTCTTGTTAACACTAACTTTTAATATGATATTGTTTCTTAAGCACATGATTCTGATTTTTCTAAGTTCAATGATTTTACCATGACTTCCACTAGATGGTAAATGACAAATAAATGTATTTTAAATTTCCAAATATTTAAAATAACTGTAGACTGCACAATTATTACATTAAAAAAGAACATAAAAACTATGTTACAAGAACTCTCAAATACTCATAAGCCACCTTACACTCTATTTCCCATGTATTTATTTATTTATTTATTTATTTGTTTGTTTGTTTGTTTTTGCTTTTTTGGGTCACACCCGGCAATGCTCAAGGGTTTCTCCTGGCTCTGCACTCAGGAATCATTCCTGGCAGTGCTCGGAGGACCATATGGGATGCCGGGATTGAACCCGGGCAGGCACGGGCCAGCCGCCCGGCCCCTATTTCCCATGTATTTCAAGTAAGCTAACTTGAGTTTCCCCAAAACGCCACCAACCAGATGGAACTATGGGTCTTTAGCCACTTACTTCAAAGCACACGTTCTGGGACTGGACCAATAGGACAGTGGGTAGGGCACTTGCTTTGCAAGTAGTCAATCCCGTTCACTTCCCAACAAGCAATACGGGCCCCTGACCACTGCCAAGAGTATGCCCTAAAGCCAGGAAAAAAAGAGGAAAAAAAGCGCACATTCTTTTAAATGCAGGGGGTTAACAAGGGTGAGTAAAACAATCTGGGAGAAAAGGGACTTCTACTAGTCACCAGAGAAGGTCAGAGCATACGTAAGTACATATGGTCTACTTACAACAACACTGTGTCAGAAAATGAAAAATTTGAGGGAAGGAGAGATAGCTCAATGGGCTGTACATCTACTTGGCACTAGAGAGGCCCGGCCTTAATCCTCAGCACCACATGAGATATATATATATATATATATATATATATATATATATATATATATATATATATATATATGTATATATATATATTTTTTGCTTTTTGGGTCACACCCGGCAATGCTCAGGGGTTTCTCCTGGCTCTGCACTCAGGAATTACTCCTGGCGGTGCTCAGGGGACCATATGGGATGCCGGGGATCGAACCCGGGCAGCATGAGCCGGCCACGTGCAAGGCAAATGCCCTAATCGCTGGGCTATTTCTTCGGCCCCCACCACATGAGATTTTTAAAACTAAGTACCATTGGGAGTGATCCCCAAGCATCACAGCTGTGAGTAGCACTGCCCTGAGCTACAGTGGGCAAAAAAAAGAAACTGAAAAAAAAAAAAAAAAAAAGGAAATGAAAATTTTCTGAGGCAAATGCTAAACTAACAAGATTCTCTCTCTCTTTTTTTGTGTGTGTGATATTTTTTGGGGGAGGTGGGGGTGGGGGAAGGACAAGGGGCAAAGGGCACATCCAGCACTGCCCAGAACTTACTCCTAGTAGTGCTTGGGGAACAATATGTTGTGCTGTAGACTGAACCTGGTAGGTCACATGCAAGGCAAGTGCCCTGCCTACTGTACCATCTCTTAGACTAGACAGGATTCTTAAACAGGTACTAGATTAGAATTGCCACTAACTAATATGGTCTCATCTTTATGTATTTATCTCATTTATTTCCCTTCCCCTCCTTCCATCTCTGGTACAGTATCCTTATTAGATTGTTCCATAACCATCTCCTTTTACAGATAATAAAAGATGGCTTAGAACTGGACTACAGTTTATGCAAGAACAAAACCTTATATTGGTAAAATCTAATACAACAAATCTAAGCACATAATTGCTCTCTAATACTGCTCCTTAGTGAACAGAACAGAAACAAATTTTGTTTTAGATTACAATTCAGTTAAACCAAAGTATTTAAAATCAATAATAAGTATTATTATTCAGCAATTAATTCTGTAAATTGTTTTTGTTTGGGGTCACACCTGACAATGCCCAGGAGTTACTCCTGGCTCTGCACTCAGGAATTACTCCTGGAGGTGCTCAGGGGACCAAACAGAATGCCAGGAATCCAACCAGGGGTGGTCATGTGCAAAGCAAGCACCCTACCTGCTGTGCTATTGCCCCTGCCCCAAGTAAATTATTCTGCAATTCTAAATTAGTTTTCAGTCAAGTCAAAATCTTGTCTTACACCATACACTGAAATAAAACTAAGATTGATAGCTAACCAAATTTTTTCCAAAGAAAGGCAAAATAGGATAGAGAGAGAGAGGCAAAGAAAAAAAAACAAACTATATGAAACATCTGTATAAAACTATGTTTTAGAGAAATATGAAAAATGGAAAAATGAGAGACCGGAGCAATAGTAGAGCAGGCAGGGTATTTGCCCTGCATGAAGCCAACCCTTGTTTAATTCCGGCATCCCATATGGTCCCCCGAGCACCACCAGGAGTAATTCCTGTGTGCAGAGCAAGGAGTAAACCCTGAGCATTGCTGGGTGTGATGCAAAAAGAAAAAAAAAAGGAAAGATGAGCATCATAAAGATATGGTAATCCCCAAAATGTTTTATATACAATACAAAAAAAGAAGAAAAATGAACAAATATCTTTTCTGATATAGTGAAAATAAAGAAATAGTGCAAACATCTTTTCTGGATAGAGTTTTGGGGTAATGTTCAGAATTAGAATTTCTGAATCATATGGGAGATCAATTTCTACTTTTTTGAGACATACCCACATTTTTTTTGAAAAATCATTTTCATTACAACCAGCAATGAATAAAGGTTCATTTTTCCCCATAACACCAACACCAACACTGGTGTTTTTTTTTTCTTATGATAAATGTCAGTCTCACTGATGTGAGATGTTATCTCCTTGTTTTGATTTGCATTTTCTTAATGATAAGTGATGCAGAGAATTTTATTCATACACTGCAAGGGACCAAATGGGGAGCCAGGGATTAAACCCAGGTCAGCAGTGTACAAGGTAAGCACTTTAAACCTGTACTATCTTTGACCCTGCCCCTCGAGGTGTTGCAAGTGTGGCTGCAGTGCCTGGCTCTGTCAGCAGGTGGCAGACAGGAGACAGGCTTGTCTACACCAAGGGTTTTGGCCTCGTGGGCCCTGGATAGTTGATGGTCTGACAGAGAAAAAGACTGGGGCCCCTAGGATGAACACAGAGCCATGGCAGAGTCTTACAAGCTACCCATGGTGTATTTGTTATGCTAAAAACAGTGACAATAATGGACCTCATTCCCAACAAATGGAGATGTTACTGGTGTCCGCTCAAGCAAACTGAACAACAGGAAGACAAGTGACAAGTGAAAAATGACATTTTTGGCAAGTTTCATATAACTTTCATATACCTTTCATACATCTATACGTCTTTGAGGAAGTGACTTTTTTTCTTCTCTTCCCCTATTTTTTCTTATAAATTTCTACCATTGTTTCATATTTCTTAATCTGATATACTACCCATGTACCAAATGGGTAGTGGACAAATATTTTACCTTAGTCTTTGAAGTATTTTTTTCAGTTCGGTCATTTTTGGTAGTGCAGAAGCATCAGAATTTGATGTACTCCCACTTGCTTATCTTTGCTTCTGTTTCCTGACCAACAGCATTGAATCATTAAGATACTCCTATATTCAAATATAAATTTAATTAATTTTAAATTAATGTTTATCTTATTTTCTTGCTATAAGTTATATATTGAGGTCTGCTACCAAGGTTTTCTCATTTTGAATCTTCTTTTTTTGTATGGTATGAGTTAAGGGTCTATGTTTATTTTTTTACATGTGACTCACCAGTTTTCTCAACACCATTTATTGAAGCTTTCTACACTCCACTTTGAAATCCTGTGATTCTGTTCAAGATCAGCATTCCATACACCTGATGATTTGTCTGTGGGATCTCAATGCTTTTCCATTATTTTATGTATCTGTCTTCATTACAGTATCAAACTGTCTTGATTAGTATATTTATAGTATAATTTAAAGTTAGGAAAAAAGAAACCTCCCATCTTCTTCATCCCAACCTGGGCTGCTTTGGATATTCCAGGATTTTACTACTTCAATTAAATTTCAATAGCATTTTATATTTCTTTAAAATATGTCATAGGTGTTTTATATGGACTGTATTGAATATATATTGTATTTTGGGTAAACTATATGAATAGAGGAAGTATTTCTGTTTTCTTATGTCTTTCATACCTTGGGCTGTGTTAGAGTTCTTTTTGTCTTTCACCTCTTTTACAGAAATCAATAAAACTAAAACAACACACAGAGAGAAAATATTTGACAAGATCTAACTTTCACCTAATTTGATATAATCTGAAAACATACTGGGGTGGAGGAATCTCTCCTTAATATACTTAAATTCATCCACCATGTATTCACAGGTAACATCTTATGCAATGTTAAAAAACTAAGTCTTGACTTCTTCCTTGCCTCTCTGGATGCCCTTAATGTTCTTTTCTTCGCTGATTGCTATGGTAACTATTTCCAGCACTATATTGAATAGCAGTGGTGAGAGTGGGCACCCCTGTCTTGTCCCCAATGCTCTGGACCATGTTCTCTTAGCTATTAGTATAAATATGCGCACAAAAAATTAGATATAGATAGGTAGGTTTCAAAGTATTAAAACATATATCAATCCTCTCTATTGACATATGTTATTAGTAAAAAATATATTTTAAGTTGAAGTAACATAAACTTCACACACTAATTACAATCATATTAAGCTAACCAGCAATACTGTATTGGCAAACTTCAAGCTTAACACATATTCAGTTGTTACTTTAACTTTCAGTCTACTTTTATGCCTACAAGTTACTGGGAAACAGTCTGTTATTCATTAACATTGGAATTCCCAGTACCTAGGCAAGGCCTACAATATAGACTTGTTATCTGTATTTTTAGGTAAACAATAAATATATATGTAAATTTTAATAATTGCAACAAAAGTAGATTTGCAATGAGGGAAAAGCTGTCATACACTGAACAAATACTTTATGAAATTTCATGTTATAAAACTGATATTCAGATATTTAATAATGCAAGACAAAACTACTAAACAAATTTTAATCATATCTTACATGATTTTACACAAATACAATAATACTAAACATGCCACAAAGGTCCAGTATCCTAATAGAATACGTTATAGTGGAGAATTAGGGTTTTAAGCTGTTGGAGATTAAAAAAAAAGTGTGTGGACAATTTAGCATTCTCACATATGTATTGATACCTGATGATGGCCCAGAACATATGAAAAATTTCTTTGGCTCTCTATAATGTTCTGGTAATAAATATTTTGAGTTTAATTATATTTGTGATTAAGAGTAGCTACCATCTCACTTCAGGTTCAAGTTTTATAAGAGGTAAACTATGTATTTCATGTTATATGTTTAGCTTTTAGTGAGACAATATTTTCAAAATGCTATATTTGCTACTTTTTAATTAAAATTGCAAGTTTTTATGATAATTATTTATTGTTTAATGACAAAAATAAATAAGGATTAAGCTTTCAAGATCTTAACTCCCTAACTATCCCGGATGAAATTCACTTTAGCAGTTTATCTCAAGTAGGATTGGAGGGTGAGGAAGGAATAAACAATACAGAAATCAGAGGTATAATTTTTCACATTGTTTTTAATTCTAAAATAATTTTTCAGAGGCTTTCCTTGCTCCATCTAGTACTTTTTGTCCTTTATCAAAGATTAAATGATTGTGTATTTGAGAATGGGTGTCAGGATACTCAACTTTATTTCACAGGTTCGTTTTACTCCAATACCATGCTGTTTTAATTACTACTGCTTTGTAGTACAGTTTGAAGTTGGGAAAGGTGATGCCTCCTATCTTATTTTTCCCAAGGATTGCTTTAGTTATTTGTGGGGTTTATTATTCCATACAAATTTCAGGAGTGTTTGGTCAATTGCTTTGAAGAATGTCATGGGTAGCATTACAAGTGGTGGTAGGAAAACTGGGGAGATACGTGTAAAAAAATGAATTTGGACCTCTAACACCATGCACAAAAGTCAAATCAAAACGGATTAATGTTCTCAATATCAGACCTCTATACATAAAGTACGTAGAAGAAAAAAATAGGAAAAAACCCTCCACGACATTGGACATTGAAGCTAAAGGCATCTTCAAAGATTAAACACCACTAACAAAGCAATTAAAAGCAAAGATAAACATAGGACTATATGAACCTAAAAAAGTTTCCTACCTCAAAAGAAACAGTGACCAACATACAAAAACAGTCCACAGAATGGGAAAGAATATTCACCCAATACCATCTGATAAGGGATTAATATCTTATTAATATCTCACACCACAGAGACTGGCACATATCCAAAAGATAAAGAACAAGAAGTGCTGGAGTAGATGCGGGAAAAGGGGACTCTCATATATTGTTGGTGGGAATGCTGACTAGTACAGCCTTTTTGGAAAACAATATGGACACAGATATGGACACAGATACAATTTGGACACAGATACACCCGGCAGAGCAGAAACCAGCTTTCCCGTTGAACCCCCTGCATTCCATGGACCACGAGAGCAACTTCCTACACGAGTCCACCATCCCGATGGAGCCTCATATGAGAACAGAGAAACCCCCACACCTTGTTGGCAGCTATCTTCACAATCCACATTCCGCAGCTCATAAGATCTCCACCCAGAAGATTAATCCAGTCTCAGCCTGGCTTGTCAGAAACCAGCCTACAAGAACCCACCCTGCAGAGACCCGCCCTTCAGAGGAGAGTATTTCAAGCCCAGGAATGCTTGAGCCTAAGACACAGATACACCCGGCAGAGCAGAAACCAGCTTTCCCCATTGGGGCGTGGCCGCTATACAGCGGTGCAATTTACATCCAAATTACCGTAAATATTCTACTCATCCCTCTGAAAGAGCCCCACAAAGTAATGAGAATATAGCGACCGCATGGCAGAGCCTGGCAAGCTGTCTGATGCCTGTTCGATATGCCAAATCCAGTAACAGAAATGTTTATTTTCCTGACCCCGAAAGAGCTTTTAATACGGCAGCAGTAAGAAAGGCGAACAAGCAGTGCCTGATAAAATGTCACAGCCACCCTAGGCTGCCAAAGCGAAGAAGGGCTAAAAAGACTGTCTGTACTTTCAATGCATGTACGCTGGCATCGGAAGCATATATTGAGGATCTGATGGTGCAAGTGCAAAAGATCAAGTATGACATCATTGGTCTGACTGAGACGAGGAGGCGTCAGTTGCATCATGCTGTATTTGACAGCGGAGAAGAATTGTTCCTTGGAACATGCGAAGAAAGAGGCGTCCAGTGGCTTTGGTGTCCTTTTCAACACGAACATGGCCATCAATATTGGCTCATTTTAAAGCCTAACAAACCGGATAGGACGATTACACTTGAAGAGATGTGACCCACTACCAGCAATTTCTATCTTCATTGTCTACACACCAACATCCACATATAAAGAAGGTGAAATTGAGAAATTCTACATGGAATTGGAGGAGTTCTATAAAAAAAAGATCACACCTTCTACAAGATCATAGTTGGTGATTTTAATGCCAAGATAGGACCGAGCAGATTGGCTGAAGAGCTCCATATCGGGACCCATGGCCTAGAATGGAACGAACAGGGTGAGAGACTATCTGAGTTCATCATGTCCACCAAGACCATTCATGGGAACTCACAGTTCCAGAAGGCTGAAGCAAAACGTTGGACATGGGAATCTCCTGGAGGACAGTTCCACAATGAAATTGACCACATCATCTTCAATCGACGGTTTTGTCTGACTGATGTTGCTGTTGTGCCCAAATTCCAAAAAAGGATCGGACCACCGTCTCTGTGCAAAATTCTACTTCCGCAACGGGGAGAAAAGGCTGCAAAGTTTAAGAAGAGAGCTCCCAGAATGATCACCAACTGGGAACTCTTTGGCAGCATTGCAGCAACATGGGAAGATACCATCATTGACGACATAGATGAAGAATACAACCGACTGGTTTAGCACCTCGATGATTGTGCGAAGAATGCCGAGAGAGAGAAAGACACAAAAGGACTCTAGTCTTCAGAAAATCTTGAGCTCATTCATCAATGTGGCAAGGCGCGACCTCAGGAGGCCAAATGCTAATGTCCAAGCTTGCTAAACGGTGCAGAGAAGCAATAGAAGAAGACCTCAAATACAGAAGAGCAGAAATACTGGAAGATGCATCAGAAGCCGGGAAAAGCATTTGAACCACCCGCCTCTCCTTCGCCAACTATAAGACCAAGATGACTGCAGAAAGGCAATGGAGAAGATTATCCATGACTTCTACTCAAATTTCTTTGATAGCCACATCCACCTGCCCACATACCAATTCCACAGGATGGATATGCATTCCCAACGTTCTCCCTTCTGAAATCCGACATGTCATCTCCTTGGTAAAGAAGGGAACAGTACCAGGCCCAGAAAAAGTCAGACCCAAACACCTGAAGAATCTGCCGTCGGTACTCATCAATACACTAGCTTGGCTCTTCAAACGCTACCTGTCCAAATGCAAGGTGCCCTCCCAATGGAAAACCAGCAGGACAGTTATACTGTTCAAGAAGGGAGACATTCATGACATCGGCAACTATTGTCCCATCTGCCTGTTGTCTCTGTTCTACAAGCTGTTTACATGAGTCATCCTGAACAGGATTTGCAGAACACTACATGAAGGACAACCATGCGAGCAAGCAGGCTTCGGAAAGGATTCAGCACAATCGACCATATCCACACAGAAACCAAGCTCATTGAGGTTTGTAGGGAGCACAAGATGCCGCTTTGTCTCACGTTCATTGATTTACAGAAAGCCTTTGATTCTGTGGAGACTGAAGCAGTCATTGAAGCCCTAGTCAAACAGGGTGTTCAAACCCAATTCATCAAGACCCTTCATGAGCTGTATTACGGATTCACCACCAGGATCTCACCATTCTACAAAGAAGTGATCATTAATGTCAAAAGAGGGGTTCGACAGGGTGATACCATTTCACCAAAACTCTTCAGCGCCACCCTCGAGAACATCTTGTGACAATTAGAATGGGAAGGAATGGGAGTGAAGATAGATGGGCGGCAACTACACCACCTCCGCTTCGCCAATGACATCATTCTAATAACACCAAATGCTAGCTTACTTTGACGGAAAATGTGGAAAGATAGGTCTACAGCTGAATCTAAAGAAAACAATGTTTATGAAGAATGAACTAGTTCCAGAGGGCCCATTTACTCTCAATGGAACTAACATCTCTGAGTGCAGCAGTTATGTGTACCTAAGTCGAGAAATCAACATGATGAACGACCTAAAACCTGAGCTGCGCAGAAGGAAGAGAGCGGCATGGAATGCCTTCAAAGGCATCAAAGAAATAGCTAAAAGGACAAAAGAACCTCTGGCTCCGGGCACATCTCTTTGACTCCACCATTCTCCCTGCATTAACGTACACCTCAGAAACCTGGGTCCTACGAAAGCAGGATGAGAATGCTATTCGTGTCTCCCAGAGAGGAATCGAAAAACCTATGCTTGGAATATCATGCCTCACTCAAGTGAGAGAAGGAATCCAGAGTTCTAACCTCCGTTGCTATTCCTGAATCAGGGATGCTGTCTCGTTTGCCAAGGCATCGAAAATCAGATGGGCTGGACATGTAATGCAATTTGGAGACAACCTCTGGACTAGAGCCTTACCGACTGGATCCCACAGGATGTCAAAAGATCACGTGGCCGCCCACCTACAAGATGGTTAGACTTCCTTGTCAAGACCCTGAAGGAACGGTTTGAGGCTCTTCATATTCCTGAATCAACCCGATGCCATTGGGCTACATTGGCACGTGATAAGGTCCAATGGAAATGTTACTGGCGCCTCCTCGAGCAAATCGATGAATAATGGGATTCAAGTGATCAAGTGAAGATGGACATTCCTCCAAAGACTAGAAATTGAGCTACCACTTGACCCAGCCATACCACTCCTGGGAATATACCCTAGGAAGCCAAAATCACACAGCCCAAACAACATACACTTTTATATTCATAACAGCAGTATTTGCAATAGGCAGAATCTGGAAGCAACCAGAAAGTCTGAGAATTGATGACTGAATAAAAAAACTTAGGTATACCTACACAGTGGAATACTATGCAGCTGTTAGGAGAAATGAAGCTATGGAATTTGCCTATAAATGGATAAACATGGAGAGGATCATGTTGAGTGAAATTAGCCATAAGTAAATAGACAGATATAGAATGACTGCATTTATTTGTGTGATATTAATAAATATATATTATATAGATATGGATCTATAGTATGATGACAATATCCAAGGTCAGGCAAAACATGAATCTGGCTGTGTTCTCATAGGTGGAATCAGTGCTACTAGTCATCAAAAATAATACCAGTCTAGCACTGAGCATTGAATATAGTCAAAGGGATACACATAATAACCTCTAATGATATGTATTGCAATCCAGAATGTGTAAGAGAAGGAAGAGAGAAAGAGATACAGAGAAAAAGATTGAGAGAGAAAGAGAGAAAAGAGAAAAGAGATAAGGAAGTTGCCAAAGAGGCAGGCTAGGGGACGGTAGAAGGAATTGGGAACATTGGTGGTGGGAAATCGGCACTGGTGGAAGGATGGATGCTAGAACACTGTATGACCGAAACCCAAACATGAACATCTTTGTAATCATATATCTTGTGGTGGTATAATAAAATATTATTAAAAAATAAAATAATTTTAAAGAGTAGATCTCCTTAGTTAGGAGAGATAGTACAGAGATTAAGGAACTGCCTTATGTTCAGTGGACCCTGATTTGATCTATGCGCTACATATAACCCACTTAGCACAGGGATGAACAATACCTGAGCACAGAGCCACAAGAAACCCTATATACCATGAGAAACAAAATGCCAAAGCATACATCTCACTGAATTTCCCAGCCCTCACTGGTAATTAGGTATACCTTAGCATGCTTATTTGGAAACAAATGTCTTCGCAAGATGTGGAAGGATACTGCCAGGTGCAACTTGAAAAATTCTCTAGGACTTCTTCAACCTCGCAGTTGGGACTGCACCCACACCTGGAATTTATTCATTTCTTGGGACTGCACCCGAAACTGGAATTTATTCATTTCTTCAGTTTTGGGAACAGGAGTGAGAAGTGAGGAAAGGGGTGGGATCCCATGAAAAGCTAGCTTGGAGCCTAGGACCACTCCCTGTGATGTTCAACCCAGTAATACAGACTTCAGAAGAACTAGTGCCACACAAAGCTTTGCAGGGGCTTATAGAGTTACAGCCAGCAGAGTTTGAATGATCCTATAGTATGAAAGATTCACCTAGAGGCCTAAATGTACATGATGTACACTCCAGCCTTTTGAGTTATAACCCTAGCTCTATTTATCCTGATTGTATGATTATTAATTTTAATCATTCCTAGCTAGATTATGATATTCTGAGAAATGAGAATATATTTAATTCCCATTCTGCAGTAGTTAATGAGAAAGGTTAACACTTAGTCAAGATTGAAAGCAAGTGATAAAATAAGTGATTTAAATACTATAAAAGCAATTCCAGTAAGTTTCTGCTGATTTTACTATATTTATTGAATTGACAAAATGGAGTGTTTATTTTTTTTTTTTGGTTTAGTTTTTCACTTGGTCATCTAGCCCTAATTTAATTTTACAAAAGAAGCAAAAAGAGTAAAATAGAATTAAGTTTGCATTTGGTCTAGAGAGGTGGAAAAAGCCAATTCCAATTTCATGGCCAAGAAGATTTCCTATAAACTATAGGTAGCACTGTACAACTGTTACATTATGTGCTAATTTCTCATCCTTTCCTCAGGCCATGTGGTATTCTATTGAGCTCAAATTTGGCTTGTTAAATGTCAAAGCATTTATTGAAGTCATTTAAGATAGGGATTTTTAAAAGAGCACAGTCTTATTAAGCTGATTCTATACAAATGCACTACACTTCATAATTGGTGACTAAATGTCTGGTGATGGGATAATTAATATTGGGATTACACTAGAATATCTGCTAATGAATAATACAAATAAGCATTTAATTTTATAAATGTCTTGCATTTTTATTCTTTTTTTTAATTCGGTTTTTGGGTCACACCCGGCAATGGTCAGGGGTTTCTCCTGGCTCTGCACTCAGGAATTACTCCTGGCGGTGCTCAGGGGACGATATGGAATGCTGGGGATCAAACCTGGGCCTGCACCGGCCGGCCACGTGCAAGGCAAATGCCCTACCCACTGGGCTATCTCTCCCGCCCCCATTTTTATTCATTTTTTAAATTTTATTTATTTTATAAATTTGTCCAACTAATTTTTTTTTCTGTTCCACACACATTTTTGTATTTGAATTTCTGGCAGATTTCAGTTGAACTTGTACTGAATTTTTTAGCAACTTTGAAAATATACTTACTTTTAGTTTTTTCTTGAAGGTTGTTTATTAAGGCAGAGCCTGGCAAGCTACCTGTGTTTTTATTTGATATGCCAAAAACTAGTAACAATTATGGACCTCAATTTCATGACCTGAAGAATGGTTTGAGGCTCTTACTGTACCTGGAGCAAGCAGATGCCCTTGGGCTACACTTGCTTTCGACAGGATGTATGGAGATGTTACTGATGCCCTCTCCAGCAAATCGATAAACAATGGGAAGACAGTGATACAGTGATGATCCGAAATCAGTCTGACTATATATAAGTTCAGGGACAAAGCAACAGGATTTTTCGGTTATTATTTTTAAACTAACCCAGCTATTTGCCATTAATGCCACCTCTTGAAATTTAGATTCAGGAATATCCCTACTGCTATCCTTAGAGTAAAGATAGTGCTACAGTACATGATAATTTCTCTATCAGAAACCAAGTTTGTTTCTTTGCAGACTTGTGTTTAGTGATTATGGCTGCAAAAAGTATGAGCTGAAGATAAGAAAAGATAAGTGTGCCACCATGCATCCATCATTGGCATGTGCTAAATATATATAGTAGGAAATCTTCAGCCAGGAGATCATCCTATTTACTGGATATTTTACTGTGTATTTTATTTGCTGGTTATTTTAGTTGATTTACATGAACAGACGGTAGATTCTCATATACAGCAGCAAAAAAGCATGTTTATAAATATATATGTATATATGTAATAATGTGTATATATGTATCAATTTATGTTCATAAAATTGTTTCATTGCATTCAGTATCCTACACTGGCTAAAAAAATGCAATAACTTTGTTTTCATTTCTATAGTGGAAAATGATCAATTATTGACATAAAAAATTTCATAAGATGATAAAACCAAGAACCAAGTTTTGTGGCATTGTAACACATGAAAGAAATCACACTAAAACATGTTTATATGACCAGAAAGATAGTGCAAATGATATAGTGCTTGTCTTAGACTTAGTCCACCTGTGTTCAGTCCCCAGCACCTCCTATGGTCCCCTAAGCTCAGTCAGGAGGGTCCCTTGAGTGCAGAGGCAGGAATAAGCCCTAAATCCCAGTTAGTGATTAATTAAGCATTCAACCCAGCAAAAAAAAGTTAATAAAATATACATATGGGTTAGTAATCAAAATGAAACAATAATATTCCAACTTATTCCTAATTAACTTAAAAGATTATTTGCCCAATACTTTCTTGGAGTGTTCCCAAATCCTTATTTTCACAAGTTGTTTTGTTCTAAGGACTTTACAGCAGAATCTCAATAGTAAACCAGACATCAATGAAATAAACTGAATCTGAAACCAAATAAATGACTGCCTTTAACTTGATTATTTTTTCTATATTATGCTATGAAAGTGTTAACATATTTTTTACTTTGCTGGCTTTGCAAAGTTCTCAGATTCTCATGACATTTTGAGGAAATAAAGGTTCAGTTGTGCAACAGTTAGTAGGGAGGTAAAGAGCTGCCTTGATTCAGCCAATCTTGATTCCATCCACCTCACCACTTACGTCCCCTTGAGCACTGCCAGGAGTGTACCCTGAGCACCACTGTGTGTGTGTGTGACCCCCAAACAAACAAATAAGCTTGGATATCAAAACTAAAAGAGAACTGTTGGATGGCAGGCTTAGCTAGTTTGGGAGCTTTGCTGTTTTACCCACTCACAGCTTAATCTACTTACATGTTCTTAAGCCAAGGTTCATTCTAATGAGATCTCTCTTCTATGTAAATACTGATAGAGGGTGTGGCAGTTACAGAAGTCACCTTGACTCTGAATAATTTCTGACTTATACATCTACTAAGACTTCTATGTTACGTAGATTGGGCACAAATCTTCTTTATACCCACTGCACCCAGCATGGGACAGTTAGAATTTACCAGGAGACTTTCACCCTGGCTATGTTGAGACTATCTTTAAGATTATAGGCAGGATAGTACTAGTTTGCCATCAAGCAAATGAGTGTGACTCTCTCAGTATACGGAGAACAAGATATTCAGAATCACACTGGTACAGGCATCTTGTGGATACCATATAGATTACATAAAGCCCATGAAATTAAGATGTCACTGTCACTGTCACTGTCTTCCCATTCATCATCGACTTGCTCAAGCGGGCACCAGTAACATCTCATGATGTTACTGTCTCATGCAAGTAGAGCCCAAGGACACCTGCTTGCTCCAGGAACATAAAGAGCCTCAAACCATTCCATCAGGTGATGGGAATGAGGTCTATAATTGTTACTGGTATCTGGCATATCAAATACAACACGGGTAGCTTGCCAGGCTCTGCTGCGTGGGTAACATACTCTTGTAGTCATCTCTAAATCCAGCATTTATTGATGAACCGCGCCGCAAGTGGCCCGTGCAAGCTGGGCTGTGATAGGCTGGTCTGCTGGGTGGAGTTCTGACGAGGGGGACGTCCGGATGTGGAAAATGGAGGTCCTCATGGAGTGGGGGTCATCTGGCTTATTGTGAGGCTCTGCTGGGGTGGCGGGCCAGGGCTAGAACCTGCCATCCCTCCTGGGTGCCTCATGAGCGAGCGGCTGGGCAAAGTGAGAGCCAGTAGCAGCTCTGCCCCAGGTCTGAAATTAAGATATATTACTTTCTATCAGCCCTCTCACAGACAGGGGCAACTGAGAGACTCACAGACATGGGGCAGAGCTGCTACTGGCTCTCTCTGTGCCCAGGCGCTCATGAGGCCCCCAGGAGGGATGGCAGGTTCTAGCCCTGGCCCGCCACCCTAGCAGAGCCTCACAACAAGCCAGATGACCCCCACTCCATTAGGGCCTCCATTTTCCACATCCGGACTTCCCCCTCATCAGAACTCCACCCAGAAGACCAGCCTATCACAGCCCGGCTCATAGAGATCCACCCTGCAGCAGTCTTTTTAAATCCGGCCTAGGTATGCTGATCCAGAGACTCACAGACATGGGGGCAGAGCTGCTACTGGCTCTCCCTGTGCCCAGGCGCTCATGAGGACCCCAGGAGGGATGTCAGGTTCTAGCCCTGGCCCGCCACCCTAGCAGAGCCTCACAACAAGCCAGATGACCCCCACTCCATTAGGGCCTCCATTTTCCACATCCGGACTTCCCCCTCATCAGAACTCCACCCAGAAGACCAGCCTATCACAGCCCGGCTCATAGAGATCCACCCTGCAGCAGTCTTTTTTAAATCCGGCCCAGGTATGCTGATCCAGAGACTCACAGACATGGGGCAGAGCTGCTACTGGCTCTCCCTGTGCCCAGGCGCTCATGAGGACCCCAGGAGGGATGTCAGGTTCTAGCCCTGGCCCGCCACCCTAGCAGAGCCTCACAACAAGCCAGATGACCCCCACTCCATTAGGGCCTCCATTTTCCACATCCGGACTTCCCCTCATCAGAACTCCACCCAGAAGACCAGCCTATCACAGCCCGGCTCATAGAGATCCACCCTGCAGCAGTCTTTTTAAATCCGGCCCAGGTATGCTGATCCAGAGACTCACAGACATGGGGCAGAGCTGCTACTGGCTCTCCCTGTGCCCAGGCGCTCATGAGGACCCCAGGAGGGATGTCAGGTTCTAGCCCTGGCCCGCCACCCTAGCAGAGCCTCACAACAAGCCAGATGACCCCCACTCCATTAGGGCCTCCATTTTCCACATCCGACTTCCCCCTCATCAGAACTCCACCCAGAAGACCAGCCTATCACAGCCCGGCTCATAGAGATCCACCCTGCAGCAGTCTTTTTAAATCCGGCCCAGGTATGCTGATCCAGAGACTCACAGACATGGGGGCAGAGCTGCTACTGGCTCTCCCTGTGCCCAGGCACTCATGAGGCACCTAGGAGGGATGGTGGGTTCTAGCCCTTGCCCGCCACCCCAGCAGAGCCTTGCAACAAGCCAGATGACCCCACACTCCTTGAGAGTCTCCATTTTCCACATCCAGACTTCCCCCTCTTCAGAACTCCACTCAGCAGACCAGCCTATCACAGCCTGGCTCACTGTTCATCAATAAATGCTGGATTTAGAGATGACTACAAGAGTATGCTACCCTGGACGGCAGAGCCTGGCAAGCTACCCATGTCGTGTTTGATATGCCATATACCAGTAACAATTATAGACCTCATTCCCATGACTTGATGGAATGGTTAGAGGCTCTTTATGTTCCTGGAGCAAGCAGGTGCCCTTGGGCTCTACTTGCGTGAGACAGGGCATATGGAGATGTTACTGGTGCCCGCTCGAGCAAATCGATGATGAACGGGAAGACAATGATACAGTGATACCAGCCCTCTCTCTCCAGTGTTTTACATAAGAAATAATCTCAGAAGAAGGGATTAGTCCTTGACATACTCCTTTGTTTATACCTGTAATAGAGTGTGGCACCATCCTTCTACACTCTGGTTAGGGTTCTTTGTTGAAAGGACCCTCCCCTGTCAACAGATAGGATTACATTGTTGTATATAAGGGGACTGACTCTTGGCACTCGCCCCTTTTACCTGCTTCTTCTTTTGGGTAGGACTCCTCCAGGGTGAGGTTCTCTAGCTTTGGTGGGAGACTTGGGTTCTCTCTTGTATGGTCTAAGTTCTGACCAGAGCTAGAGTTCTTTCATTATATTGGATTGCAGTGGTAGAGCTTTTGTACTATTAAAGCCTTTTTGGAACTGCGCTGGTCTTGTGAGTTTTCATCTGTTCCCCAGTGGCCTCAGAGATAGAAGAGTACTTCTGTACTGTTGGGTACCCCAGCGGCTCCCCGACAGACAACCCATCTGTATCTTGTATAAAGTAGAGAAGAGCTGTAAATTGTCAGTTAACAATTTGGGATATTTTGATATCCATTTATAAAAAAAATTTCATGGTTTAATTTTTTCCTAATGGCTACATAGTATTCTACTGTGTAGATTTACCATAGTTTCTTTATCCAATTGTCTGTTCCTGGGCACTGTGGTGGTTTCCAGATTCAGACTATTGTGAATAGTGCTGCAATGAACATGGAAGTGCAAATGACATTTGTGTTCTGTGTTTTTGGGTCACCTAACTAAATGAGACTACATTAAACCAAGAAGCTTCTATATCTCAAAAGAAATGGTGACCAGGGTACAAAGATAGCCCCCAGATAGGGAAAAATTATTTACCAATAAGTGGTTAATATAAAAAATATATAAGGCACTGGTATATCACAAGAAAAACATCTGATCCCATAAAAATGGGGGGACACATAGACAGAAACTTCCTCAAAGAAGAAATTCAAATTGCCAAAAGACACATGGAAAAAAAATGCTCCATATCACTAATCATAAGGTATATGAAAATCAAAAAACAACAGGGGGTATCGTCTCACACCATAGGGAACAGCATACATCAAAAAGAACAAGAACAACCAGTGCTGGCATGGATGTTGGGAGAAAGTGACTCTTTCTGCTAGTGGAAATGCCACTGTTCCAGACTTTTTGGAAAACAATATGGACATTCCTCAAAAAACTAGAAATTAAGCTCCCATCTGACCCATAGATACCTAACTGTAAAATTTTGAGCCAGAGAGATAATGCGGCAGGTTGGGTCCTTGCTTTGCATGTGGCCAAACTTCTATCCTAGGCACCCCATATGACCCCCTGAGAATCACCAGTTATCTAATTCCTTGAGACAGAGCCAGGAGTACCCCTGAGAATTGCCCTGTGTGCCCCCATAGAAAATAAAATAAATAAAAATAAATAAACCTACTGTAAAAAGTAATAGCAGTTATGTTTCATATGCAAGTCAATGATGGTAGTAATTACTATCATCAAAATTAAGAGACTGACTGGAGAAATAGCACAAGGACTAAGCCCATGTATTACTGCCCTTTTTTAATCCCTAACATCACATGGTCCTTGAATCACACTATAAGATACTAGCACTGATTTTCAAGGATAGTTAGTTAAGAATTTCCAAAGGCCTCCTGACCACTGCTTGGAAGGCTCCTCAAAAAATTAAAAAAGTTATTCACTTGTATCACTTGTATCACTTGTCTTTCCGTTGATCATCCATTTGCTCGAGTGGGCACCAGAAACATCTCCATATGTGCTGTCGCATGCTAGTGTAGCCCAAGGGCATGTGCTTGCTCCAGGAACATAAAGAGCCTCAAACCATTCCATCAGTTCATGGGGGATGAGGTCTATAAATGTTACTGGTATTTGGCATATCAAATACGACACGGGTAGCTTGCCAGGCTCTGCTGTGTGGGTGGGATACTCTCATAGTCTGCTCTCGTCTCATGTATTTATTGATGAACCAGGGAAAGATCCGCTTTTCTGCTGGTTTGAATTGTGACGAGTGGGGAGTCCAGACTTGGGAATAGCGGCCCTCATGGTGTGGGGGTTCCTCTGGCTTCTTGCAAGGCTCTGCTGGGGTGGAGGGCCAGGGCTAGAACACGCCTTCTCCTTGGCACTTCATGATCAGCTGGGCACAGGGAGAGTCAGTATCAGCTCTGCCTCGTGTATGTGAGTCTCTGGATCAGCCATACCTGGACTATTCAAAGACGTTATTGAATAAGACAATTTCATTGCTATAAATTATTGAGCATCTCTTTTACTGTGTCTACAACATAATCAGATATTATACATAATAGATGTCATTTGTATTTGCAAACAGTTTTAGTTACACATAATTTACCTTCATTCCCTTACTGATGATGGTAAAAGGACACTGAGTTGCTGTTTTTAAATATACATTATACAAAAGACATGCTCTGATAAAGTCACATTCATAGATTCAGTTGTGGAGACAACAATTTGAACCAGAATCAGCCTGATATGGAAAACTGCCCTCCTGACTGAAAAATGCTTTTCATTCTGTCACCAAAAGTGAATAAAATTTGACATTCTTCTTCTTTACTGTGCCACCAGTCAATTATTTTTAAACAAATTCTATACCAATGAATCATCAATACAAAATATATTTTGAAGAATTTAATTTAATGTTTCTTTCATTAAATGACCTAAAATAACTCTGTAGCAGAGTAATGGTTTTAGCATATTGATCATGGTTTAAAACTTTAGTAATACACAATCTGATATGGGATTTGGATAACATGGTGAAATATCAATGTGAAAAAAATATTTTTGCAAATTAAAATGATTGCTTTAGCCAGATTCATTTTCATAAATATTAAAACCAATATTTGTTGGCATGCAATACTTCTCTCATAGGACATAACTAAGTTAAAATATTAATTTTGGCAACAGATTAGTTCATACCATAGCCTAATTGCCATTTGGCATTTTAAAGCTATTTAAAATATTGAAGTTTTTTTTTTTTCCATTTTCCCTGAAAGACAATAAATGATTTAGTATCTGAAAAATAACTATTGTCTGAAAAACATTTCAGGATAATTTAACTCAGCTAGTATGTAGAGGGGCTTATGTGAAGTGCTATTAGCTGGTGAAACTGTCTACTAGCTTGATTTCTCAAAACTTTTTATCATATAAGGAACTGTATTGTATCCATAGGATTCCCCAAATCTCAATTACATAAGTGACATTGTAGGAAAAGAAAATTTTAAAACCAACATCTTAATAGTAGCCTACATAAATCTTTATTTGTGCCTATTTTATAAGTACCTAACACTAAAGTTGTTAGTAAATCTTATGTCTTTCACATTTGCACATAACAAAACTATCTTAGGATAGTGTACATAAAATATATACATAAAATATGCTACTTTAAAATAAATCTTTGTGCCTCCCTAGAACATAGTGAAATGAAAAACATTGTGTAAAAATATTATGCTTCAAATTTCGGGTTTTTTTGCTTTTTTGGGTCACATTCGGTAATGCTCAGGGGTTTCTCCTGGCTCTTCACTCAGGAATTACTCCTGGCGGTGCTCGGGTACCATATGGGATGCCGGGATCGAACCCAGGCCCGCATGGGCCAGCCGTGTGCAAGGCAAAGGCCCTACCCGCTGGATTATTGCTCTGGCCCCTATGCTTCAATTTTTATACTACTATTTTTGCTGCTATAACAAGTGAGATATACATGTTCAAATGTTTAAATGTTCAAATATTTAAACATTTTAAAATATTTATGTTTAAGTATTTATGTTTAAATAAATGTATGTTTAAATAGTATGTTCAAATATTCTAGGCTTCTCACTCATTTATACCTTTAAAATCTAAATAAGTGGCCCCAAAATATTTATAATAAGAAGTATGAAAGTCTTTCAAGGGTCTCTGAGAAACAGAATCTGGGCTGTGGATGTTAGGACTAATATTCTCCAGGCAATTTGTTCCCCTAGATTGAATTTCCTCTTGTTACAAAGCCTTCACAGTCTGTTCCACTTCATCTTTTAAAGTGGAGCTCTCACTTTTACGTTTTTGGGTTTTCTTGTTTTGTTTAGTTTTTTTTTCATTGCCTTTTTGGCACACTGGGAGGTCTTTGGCTTACTCCTGGTTCTGCGTTCAAAAATCATTCCTGGTAGACTCATTGGACCAAATAGGGTGCCAAGGATTAAACCCTGGTCAGCTTCCTGTGCAAGGTTAGGGGTCTATCTGTTATACCATGACTCCAGAACCTCTTCCAAAATGTTAAGCAAAGTATCCATAATGTTAATTGTGGCCAAGGTGGCCTTTTTGTGTTGTTTAATTCTTTAAGTAATTTGACCACTGCTGCATGAAGAACTTGTCATTGCTTTGTTACTCTTATTTCTTTTGATTGAGTCTGAATTGCTTTTCTCCTAGTCTACTTTTTAGTTTCTCCTATTTAGGCCTTCCCTGCTGGTTGCTCTTGGTTTCTCATGTACAGAATACTATTGCTTACAGCATACTAAAACATTTCCTGTGTCTAGGTGAGCATTTTAAATATACCTTCACAATAAAAATTTAATTCATAGGTTCTACCAAATTTAAAAATATAAGTCATTTATAATAGATATATAATCTTGGCAAGTAAATTAAAAAACAAAAATATTAATTTCAGTATCTCTTTATCTTGATCCGTCACTATTTTTATTTACTTTCTTTAAGATTTTTTTTTGGCATAAACATTTTTTGAAGCACACATTGCATAAATATACTGTGAAAATTAGATGGATAAACAAAGATATACATAATGCTTTATCTTTACTTGTTTAACAATCTTCCCTTTTCTTGGTGCAACATCATATATCAAAGGTCTGATAATCATCTGACAGAGAAAAACACAATTTGCTTTTGAGTGGTAAATTGTGCTTTTCAGCAGAATAACCTAAAAAAAAAGAAAATTCTTTTAAATGCCCTTGAAATATAATATTTATTAATCTATGCATGTGCAATGTCCTATCCCTTACAAATTTTCTTTGGAAATAACAGCAAAACTTTTTTTCATTTTTAATAGTATCAACACTGCACAGTGCTGAAGTTATTACATGTAAACCATAGTTCTTGCCCCAGACTTTTATTGCATAAATTACTAAAAGAAAAATGCATTGCAATCACTTTGCAGTTGCTTCTAATTATTCTAATTATTTCACATTTCAAAATGATTTGTAAGGTTATGCACTATAAGGATCTGAGGGGAAAATTGTATGATAAAATTTTATGGCTAGGTTTTTTTTAGCAGTTCTCATATTGTTTTTGAAAAAGGTTGGACCAGTCAATATCCCCACCATGAGTAGATCAAGGATATTATTTCCCTGCATGCATACATGCCCCAAAATGCCACTCGTGGCATCTATCCAAAAGACCCCAAATTACTATTTCAGAAAGACATTTGTGCTCCTGAGAGTGTTTCTTCCCTATTCAGTAGAACCAAGATCTTGAAACAACCTGAGTATCCAAGACTGGTGGGGGAAGAAAACCCAGCTGCATATCAACGCACTTGAGTACAAGTCAGCTACAGATAAAATAAGTCAGGCAATTTGCAACTACTTGGATGAAACAGGAAGGTATCATGTTATATGAAGTCAGATACATGTAATACAGACAGATATAGAATTATCTCCCTCATTTGTGGGATGTTAAAAAATTGTAAGGACGTAACAAATAACCAAAGATAACAGAACTGCAGATTTGGCACAGAACTAAGCATACCTTGGGGTAGGTAGAAGGGTCATTGTCATTTGTGGAGAGAGATGATCATTCTGGTGGTGGGTATGGAGTTGATATGACGTATTCATGAAACCCTATCATTAACAAAATTGTAAACTACAGTGCTTCAGTTAAAATATATGATATTTTATCAGTATGTTTTTGTTTTCAAGCCAAATGTGCTGATACTCAAGAGTCACTCCTGACTCTGCACTAAAGAATTACTCCTGGGGATACTTGGGGGCGATATGGTGTGCCAGGGATCAAATGGGTTGACTGCGCCAAAGATAATTGCTTTAAGTGCTGTGCTATCATTCTAGCTCAGAAAACATACAAAATTATACAACTCTTTAGTTCTAAAGTATTTCAAATATAAATTCTGATTTCAAAAATAATCTAATTTTCAAAATTCTAGAAAAATGGAAAATTTGAATTGAGGTAATGATATGATCTTAATTATAGTTATATGATTAAATTTTCATGCAGAATGTTTTCTATAAACACAGTATTTGATTACTACTTCAATTAGTCAAGAATCCCTATTTTCAGATTTTACATTAATAACAGTTGGGGGGGAAAAACTTCATATTTTATTTCCAGAAATGTGTAAAGGAAATACATCATTATCCCTCAGGAAATATCCTAATAGCCTAGTATTGTCAATGAAAAAAAAATTAAATATAGAAATAAGCCTGATTATTCAACAAAGAGCTTTTGCCTATATATAATATTCATGGCTATGGAATATCTGAAAATATGAAAGGGCCAGTACACAGACACAACCTGGGTCAGAGTATGACATGGAAATAGACATTATAAATAAACTACCTACTTTAAAAGCTCTGTGTTACTACACAAAGTACTATCAGATTCATTGCAGTTCCCATAAAAATTCACATGTCATTTTTTAAGAACATGGATAAAGTACTGTTAACATTTATATAGAGTAATAAAACTCCCTGAATAGCCAAAGCAATCCTCTGGAAAAAAAAGAAGACAGGAGGTTTTTCATTACCCAACTTTAAATTATACCATACAGCTATAGCTGTGTTATATTGGAATAAAGGCAGACTTAGACTGTAGACCAATGAAATATAATCAAGCCTTAGTGACAGACCCTTAGGTATATGATCAGCTAATATTTGACAAAGGATTTAGATGGATGAAGCAGAGAAAAGAAAAACTCTTTGCCAAATGGTGCTGGGAAAATTGATGTGTAACAAGCAAGAAAAAAATCTAGATTCTTTTTTTTACACAATACACAAAATTGAAAATGAATCAAATGCCTTGATATTAGACCCAAATCCATAAAAATCAACTAGGAAAACATTGAACACTACAAGATATTGACTCTACAGGCATTTTTAAAGACCAAATGCTTTGGCCAAGAAAATAAATAAAAATTAACAAATGGGAGCTGGAGCGATAGTCCAGCGAGTAGGGTGCTTGGGCCAGCCTGTGCCTACCCAGGTTTGATCCCGGCATCCTATATGGTCCCCCCAAGCACCGCCAGGAGTAATTCCTGAGTGCAGAGCGAGGAAAAACCCCTGAGCATCACCAGGTGTGACCCAAAAAAGGAAAAAAAAAATTAAAAAATGGAACTACATCAAAGCGAGAAGCTTCTACACTGTGAAAAGAAAATGACTAGAATAAAGACACCTTACTGAAGAGAAAATATTTGCTCACCAGACATCTGACAAAGGGCTAATACCAAGGATCCATATAGACATGTGCAAAGTTAACAGCAAAGGAACAAACAACCCAACAATATAAATTGGGAAAAGAGGTGAACAAACACTTCCTTGAAAAATACATACAAATGGCCATTATACATATGAATGAATGCTCTTTGTCACAAATCATCAGGGAAATGCAAAGCAAAATAACAATGAAATATCAGTTCACATCAGTGAAACTAACACATGTTAACAGGAGCAGAAAAACCAGTATTGTCAGGGATGTGTGAGAAAGAGAATTCTTATTCACTTTTGGTGGGAATATCCACTGTTCAACCCTTTTAGGAGACATACGGACATTTCCACAGAAAATAACAACAACTAAAAATTGTACTTCCATGTATTATAGCAATCCCACTTTTTAGCATCTACCAAAGGGTCTAAAAGGTTCATTTCAAAAAAGGCATTTGTGAAGCTGTTTATTGCAGAATTATTCACAATAGCCAAGACATGAACTTTCATTTTTTTGGCCATACCAAAAAGTTATCAGGGATTACTCCTGGTATTGCTTATGGATCATATTTGGTGTAGGGGTCTAACCAGGTCAGTCACATGAAAAGCAGGTGCCCTGCCCACTGTAAATTTCTCCAGCCCAAGGAAACATTTTTTTTCTAAAGCGTGACAACCCTTGGGGCTGAAGTGACAGTCCAGCGGGTAAGGCATTTGCCTTGCATGTGGCAAACCCAGATTTAATCTCTGACATCCCATATGGTCCCCTGAACATGACCAGGAGTAATTCCTGAGTGCAGAGCCAGGAGTAACCTATGAGCATCACCAGATGTGACCCAAAAAAGAAAAAATAAAGAAAAAAAGAGTGACAACCATCATTTACTGTTAGTGGAAATGTCATCTGGCTTAGTCTTTATGGAAATGAGGAAGATCTTTCCTTGATCCCCAGCATCACATGGTATCCTGAGCACTGCCCTAGGAAGACTCCACAGCAGGAAGATGATGAAGTCCCCAAGCACCACCGGCTATGCTCTTTAATCCCAAGTATCACTCAAAAAATACATAATTAAGAATTGAGTGTTTAAGTGCCTAGATAACCACTGATTCCACCTTTCACATCTATGCCAAGCATCAAAAAATAGCATTTGAATTTCATTTATTTATTTTAGTTTTGGAGCCACATCTGGTGGTCTCTATAAGGTGCTCGGATCAAACCTTTGTTGACTGTGTGCAAGACAAATACTCTATCCACTGTATGATTGCTCCTGCCCCCAAAATGGTATTTTAAAGCATATTTGCACTGCTATGTTCATTGCAGTGCTAATCACAGTAGTTAAGTTCTGAAAATAGCTCAAATGTCCAAAAACAGCCAACTCTGTGAAAAAATGAAATTATCCAAATTGCTGCTCTATAGAGAAAGGCGTTATTTTAGCTGAGCCAGATAAGCTCAGGTAGAGGGCGATTAACCAACACGGAATGATCTTTTCACTGTGGAGTACAATAAAACATCAACAGAAATCAAACAATTCCATAGGGGCTGGAAAATAGCAAAGGAAGTTCAGGTACTTCCCTTGAAAGCAACAGACGCCAGTTCCATTCCCTGCAACACAGCTGTCTCTCAGCGCTGCCAGGAGAGATCCCTGAGTATGGAGCAAGTGTAAAAACCCTAAGTACAGCTCAGAGAACCCCGAGGCTGTACGGAAACCCCACCTACACATCGCCCACTGTAAAGCAAACAAAGAAAAAAAACTGCTCAATGGTCACAGCCCCTGAAAGGAGGGCTTCTGAACTAAGTGTATTAAGAAAATGTGGTGGGGAAAATGGGAGAAGACCTGGGTGGTCACTGTAGTGTTGGATCATTTTAGGCCTAAACACTATGATTAAAACTGCTGAAGTCACACAGCTAAATTAAAGCCAAAACAAAAGATAGAACTGATCTTCAATAAAATGTAAAAAGAAAAAGTTTGGTGTCAAGCAATTGTGAAGTGAACTTGCACATTTTCAATTCTGAAAGTTTCTGAAAAAACTATTTAAAAAGAAATAATAGAAAAGATACTGAAATATTCCATCAGAATGATTTATACTGTGCCTACCAAAGAATTGAAAGCAAATAGTATAGACATTTGACACGTTTTTAATGGGACAAATCCTATAAACTATAAATAAATGTAAAAAAAGAATAAATATAGGAGGTTAAAAACAAGTTTTTTTCTGGAGGGACATTTTAATAGTTTTTATGCCTGTTTTCCTGCTAACATAAAATATCTTTCAAACCTAATTCTTTTTGATAGGGAGAGTTTTGGGTCACACCTGGAGATGATCAGGGTTTATTTCTGATTCTGAGCACAGTGATCATCCTGATGTGTTGAAATATTTGTAAGGTAAGTGCCTTAACCCTTGTACTATCCATGCCATCTTACCAAGGAGAATAAAGGCTAAAATGCATATAATTTATAAATTGCAATTTATAAATTCAGTATAAAATTTAAAGTGTTAGAATACTGAATACTTTTAAATATGCTATTAAATAAAATGGGAAATTAGTAGATCAAACCATTTCCTCTTTTTCACAAAATTTTATATTAGAGAGCAAAACCTATTTATTGTATCTCAAGCAAACAAAAATTCTATTTGTGTCTTTTCCCTATACCAACTTCTAAAACTAAAGATGTTTACAAATAGATTTCAATTTTCTACTATCCAGTTGTCTAAAGTAGGGAAATATGTTCTCCATTTACCTGGGCTGCATTCATTGCCTTGTTTGTACATAATGATCCTACATATTTCTCATGAGAAAGATTTTACTCCATTTTCATTATCACACCCAGTTCATAATTCTTGTTTTAACTTGTATTATGAGGGCATGGTATACATAATCATTCCATCTTACATTATAAATCATTCAAAAAAGATAAATATATATATATATTTATCACAGTTTTTCCACAGTTTCCTCATAATTATGATTACCTCTTAATCAAATGACAGAAGTGGGATTTGTTCAGAGAGCAGATAATCTATGAATGTCCTTTGGTTGTGAGAATTTAGTTCCAGCTACATTCAGAAAGAATCAGAGTGAGCATTTAATTAGACACTTCTTTAAACTTCAGCCCATTATTTCTAGCACTTATCATTGTTTCTTATAAAATAAAGTTCTACTTTTACAAATAAAGAAGCAGATTATTAATAGTCAATAAGTAGAGTTCAATCAACAGACAGACCTTGAAAGTAAAGATATACAAAAAACTGTGTTCAATTAATGTTATATTACAATCAAACGTTCTCAGACATGTTTGGCAAGGTCTTAGCAGACATATGAGAATATGCAATCTATGCCCCACCTTTAGATTAAAATCACAGAAAAGGTTGTCTAAAGTCTGTGTTTTGTAAATCCGCTTATCTCTTTTCCCCTCTTTTACATCTAAGTGATTGAAATTGATGGCATCTAATGTTGTCTTTTGATTTTGAGGATTGAAAAATGGGCTCTTCACAGTGTTCTGAAAGAAAATTAGCAAACACAATGTGAATACAACTCTCATCAGGAGTTGGATGCTCTGTGGGTGGAGCACTTACCTCACATGTGCTCAACGGAGATTCAATCCCCAGATGGTCTCCTGAGCGGATCCAGAAGTGAGCCCTAAGCAGAGTCAGGAGTAAGTACTGAGCACCACTGGGTGTGACATAAAAAAAAAGAAAAATTTCTCATCAGACATAAAATTTAAACTAAATCTCCTTTTTTGGAATCCCTTCTTTGTTATATGTCAAAAAATAATTCCTTGGGAAGAGAGTGTCTTAGCTTTGTGTTGTCAATTGAATAGGTCATAAATCCCTAAGTAAAGCCAATACTATAACATACTAAATGACAAAAAAGTGTACAACAATTATTTTTCTCAGAGTCTCCTTACCCTTCAGAACCATATAAACTATACTTAAGACCTGAAGTAGATTAAATAAATTCATGCATATTATTTTAAAATAATGAGCATTAACATTTTTAAAACTGTGCCATCTTGAATTTAAACAGTAATTCCATTCCAATCTGCATTTTCAGGGATATTCATAGTCTTTGAAATATCCTATGTTTTCCTCTTTGTAAACCAACAACTCAGTCACCAGACAAAGCATTTTTTTGGCCTTTTTGGGCCATACCTGCCTATGCTTAGGGATTACTAATGTCTCTGCACTCAGGAATTACTACTGGTGGTGCACCAGGGGACTATATGGGAAGCCGGAGATCGAACCTGGGTCGGTCACGTGGAAGGTGAACACCCTCCTCACTGGACTATCGCTCTGGCCCCTGATAAAGCTTATTTAGAGTAACCCAGTCCTTTACTATGATCCATGTACAGAGTCTGATGACCAAGTTGGCTGTGGGATCAAGGATTCCATGTCTGAATTCAGCATTAGAAATCATACTATCAGAAGAGTTACTGTCAAACTTTTAACATATTACAGTTTGTCTTTAGACCTACCACACTCTCTATATTTATCTCAGAACAAGATCCATGCTTCTTACCATGGTGTAATTATAAATTTAGAGACCAAAGATACTTAGGGCTGAAATAGTACTCCAAAGTGAGTCTTCCATCCCTCTTCTGCATTTCATATGAGGGAGATATTTTTTCTTCCTAAGTCCAGGTAGTGTAGTTTATACTTCATAAAAGTGAAGCATTTAATCATACACTACTTATCAGACTTTTCAAAAACATTGAGCAGCTTTAAATAAATATGATTGTCTAGGGCCAGAGATAATAGGGGATTTAGGAGCTAAAGCACTGTGCCTTGCATGCAGTCAGTCTCAATTTTATGCCAAACACTGTCAAGTGCAATTAGCTCCCTAATACTTTTAGGGATAATATCTGAGTATAGAGACAGGAGTAAATGCTAAGCACAGCCAGGGATGGCCCAAAACATAAAGCAAAACAAAACAGAAGTGTGATTCTTATTGTCATTATTTTAGCACTACTTTGATAAAACAGTCCCCACTTTATTTTATCTTATTATTTTTTCCTTTTATCACTCTATTCAATTACCATAGACTTAACAATTACAACTATTATTTCTTTCTAGCAGCAATATGCTCTGCTCATGGCCACAACTCTGCACACATTTCCCCAAGTCAAGAAGGTGTATGGTTGAAAGGAAAACAAAATTGCATCAGTCATCATTCTGACATTGGTTTAAGATCTTAGGACTTGTTTATGATGTTGAACAAATTTGAGAAATATTCAGAAGTAGTTCTCTATGTCTAAACAGCAATTAAATAAGCCTTGTAGGAGGGTAGGTGATGAGGTTTTTGAAAACCTGGAGTAGCAAGAACTTGGCTCTGATTTTCTTATGTTTCATAGAACACTGAAATGACTTATATGAGAAATAGTTGACCAAATCAAAGAGCATGACAGGTGTTTCAGAACCTGAAATGTGTTCTAACTCATTGTATATGATCAATAATTGTTCACAGGAATATATTTTAATGTGAATTACTTGCAATTGGTGTCAAAGAAAACTAAATATAAAACTAAATTGAAGTGACAGACTAATCCCAAAAGATCGCTTTATATTAACTGTTGAATTAGGCCTTTTACTCTTAATATCCCAATCATTCTTCAGAACTCACAGTCATCATGAATAGTATAGCAATGCAGTAAAAAACTGCCACCCAAAACAGGTGTTCCAATATTCTTAAATCACAGTTACTTGGGACAAGATGAGTTACCAAAAAAGATTGCTATTTTAATGATGCTCATCACAGTCATGACTGGCTTAGGGCTTTGAAATCTCCTCCCTCGACTGCAGCAAATTTAGAAGCCTGAATTTTTTTAAAGCATTCTAAAAGATTCAACAGTTTTCTCCATGTAATCAGAGACACTAATTATCAAGCCTATTTCAGATAAAGTAGTAGTTAATGCCAATTTATCAAGATGGGAAATGAATCTGATTTTATTTCTATTGCAACTGCCCAAAGGCAGGTGGCTTAAGGCAAGTATATTTAGTTTAATGAGACTCTAGGGGATAAACAGTCTAAGTTTGAGCACCCTCATTATGCATCAGCAAATACAGTGACCCGCCTGCTGCAAGAATTCAATTTATATTTACACAAAACTCAGCCACAGCTCATTCACTGATAAAAGTGAACTGATATTAGAGCTCCCTCTCCCAGATGGGATGGGTGTATTCCCAAACCAACTCTTGTGCCTCACGCTTAATTTGGAAGTAATTTCTGTTCATAATGCTTCTGCCTTCACCTCCTCCAACTAATTTCTCAAAGCTATTGTTTTCTAATTTTCAGATCTAAAAAAGGGTCTAAAGTAACTCAATTTCCAAGTTTTTATACCCTATTCATTTACATGTTGTCACCGAAGCTGTCAAAAATTTACTATCAAATAGATTCATGGACTATCAATGTAGAGTTCAGTTTCTGTGTAAATTTATATTAAGAAAATTATTATTTTTCAGTTTTTATTATACCACTGTGAGATATCACTTGATCACTTAACATCCCGTTATTCATCAATTTGCTCGAGCAGATACCAGTAGCATTTCCATTTGTCCCTGTCATGTGCCAGTGTAGCCCAAAGGCATCTGCTTGCTCCAGGAATACAAACAGCCTCAAACTGTTCATTCAGGGTCTTGGCAGATAAGCCTGAGCATATTGTAGGTGGGCTGCCATGTGATCTTTTGACATCCCGTGTGATCCAGTCTTACAGACTCACTCTAGTCCAGCGGTCCTCTCCAAGTCACATACCATGTCCAGCCCATCTGATTTTTGACGCCTTGGCAAATGAGACAGGATCCCTTACTCTCAATCATCGATGGATTTTGGAACTCCGGATTCCTTCTCTCATTTGAGACGTGATATTCCAAGTATAGCTTTTTTTATTTTTTTTTTTTTGCTTTTTGGGTCACACCCGGAAATGCTCAGAGGTCACTCCTGGCTCTGCACTCAGAAATTACTCCTGGTGGTGCCCAGGGGATCATATAGGATGCCGGGGGATCGAACCCAGGTTGGCTACGTGCAAGGCAAATGCTCTACCTGCTGTGCTATTCCGCCCCCAAGCATAGCTCTTTTGATTCCTCTTTGTGAGATCTGAATAGTCTTCTCATCCTGCTTTCACAGGGCCCAGGTCTCTGAGGCATATGTTAATGCAGGGAGAATGGTGGAGTCGAAGAGATGTGCTTGGAGCCAGAGGTTCTTTGTCCTTTGAGCTATTTCTTCGGTTTTCTTGAAGGTATTCCATGCTGCTCTCTTTCTCCTGCGCAGCTCAGGTGCTAGGTCATTCATCATGTTGAGTTCTCGACCTAGGTACACATAACTGCTGCATTCAGAGATGTCTGTTCTGTTAACAGTGAATGGAGCGTCTGGAACTAGTTTGTTTTTCATATACATTGTTTTGTTGAGATTCGCCTGTGAGATACATTTACAAAAGTGTTCATATTTGGGTTTCAAGTCATAGTGTTCCATCATGGTGCCGATTTCCCACCACCAATGTCCCCTAATTCCCCCAGCCTGCATCTATGGCAGGCAATTTTCCACTCTCTCTCTCTCTCTCTCTCTCTCTCTCTCTCTCTCTTTCTCTTTTTGTGTCTGTCTGTCTCTCTCCCTTCTCTTACACATGTGGCTTGCAATACATACATTTAGAGGTTATCATGTATGTCCTTTTGCCTACTGTCAATGCTAAGTTCCTATTATTGTTTACCAAAATTATTAGCACGCTGTTTCTTTCTCTGTATTACCTAACCTGATTCCCACATATTTGCAGAAGGTTCTACCTACTGATAAGACCTCCTGATCTATGTTTTGTTTGACTTCGATATGGTGTCGGTGCTATTTTTTCTATATCTCTCAAATAAGTGCAGTCATTCTATCTCTGTCCTTTCACTCTGGCTAATTTATTCTCCCCCTTTTTATTGCAACACCTTGATTTACAGAGTAAAAAGATTTTCATAATACTGTTGATAGAAAGTTACATACTTCAACATTATTCCCACCACCAGTGTGTTCCCACCACCAAAGGCCCTCATTTCCCCCCCACCCCAATTTCCATACCTTATCCATCAGCTGGCACTGATTGTATTGACCTTAAAGAACATACATGACAATGTTATTGATGAGTCCATTTTCTTCCCTGTTCTTGGTTATGGGAGATCTGGCCAAATTCTGTTCTTGAATTTACATTCTGAGTTTCTAGAATGTGATTGGTTTCAAAATTTGATGTACCATGGGGCCGCAAGTGCCTGTGCCACTCATGGAGAGTCAGATGGCAGCTCTCCCCCGTGTCTGAGTCTCTGCATGATGGCAGATAGCCTGGAGGCAGTTCGTGGGCAGGTCCACCAGGCCTCCTGGATGGGATGGGGGGGGAAGGGGACCCCAGCTCCATCTCCATGAATACCCGGTGATTTTCACCTCTGAAAACTTCCTACCTAGAAATTCTTGAAATCGACTGCTCTGTTGTGTGGGGCTCTGGTGAGCCGGGATTGAGATCGGCTTCTCTCCTGGGTGGAGCACTGATGAGCTGTGGAGTCCGGACCTTGAAAATGGCAGCAATTATGGTGAGCAAGTTTTCTTGGCTGCTTCTGAGGCCCTAGTGAGGTGATGGGCCAGGACAAAAACCCATCTTCTCTCCTGGGTGCCTCGTGTTCAGCTGAGCTAGGGAAGAGTCTGATGGCAGCTATCTCCCATATGTCTGAGTTTCTGCATGATGGTCGATAGCACTTAAACTAGTCTTGCTCACAACTTTTATTATCCCACTATCATTCCTATTAACATCTGTAAGCAGGAAGTGGAGTTGCAGTTCTAGAGAGAGAAAGGTTTGGAATGCTGAACTGGGTAAAGTACAACATTTTTCCTCCAGGTTCTACAACAGCCTGAGAATTCATGCTTTCTGGACCGATGGCATGGCAGCTTGCAAACAAACCACCTTCAAAGGAAGTCTATTTATAAAGATCCCTGAGCCTTGAATCTCTGGGCAGCAATGACATCAAAGAACCCTGAGCTCCCCTGCCTAGTCCAGTCTTGTGGTCCTGAAAATCTACCAACCCCAGGCTGCACCACAGCACAGAGACTCAGGGCACTAAAAGCGACCCTCCAGCCCATGCCCGAGGTTACAGAGTCTAAAACCAGGAAGCAGCTAGTCCCACCCCCCACCAAGCCACCGCCCTCTGACTAATTTCACTCAGCATGATCCTCTTCATTTCCATCCACTTATAGGCAAATTTTATAACTTCATTTTTCTTAAGAGTTGCAAAGTATTCCATTGTATAGATATACCACAGTTTCTTTCCAAGTCATCTGTTCTGAGGCACTCTGATTGTTTCCCTGATTTTGGCTATTGAAAATTGTGCTGCTATGAACATAGAAAGAGAGAAGAAATTGATATTAAGAAAAAGATCCCATTCACAATTGTGCCACAGAAAATCAAATACCTAGGACTCACTAATAGTGTAAAGGACCTGTTCAAAGAAAACTACAAAACTCTGCTTCACAAAATAAAAAAGAGGACACGAGGAAATAGAAACACATTTGCTGCTCATGAATTGGAAAAATCAACATTATCAAAATGGTAATACTCCCCAGAGCTTTATACAGATTCAATGCAGTCCCTATAAGGATACCCATGACATTCTCAAAGAAATTGACCAAACACTCTTGAAATGTATGCAATAATAAACCCCCAAGGATAGCTAATGCAATCCTTGGGAAAAAGAAGATGGGAGGCATCACCTTTCCCAACTTCAAATGGCACTATAAAGCAGTAATAATTAAAAAGCATGGTATTGGAATAAAAACAGACCTGTGGACCTATGGAATAGAGTTAAGTATCCTTACACCCATCCTCAAATACATGATCATTTAATCTTTAATAAAGGATCAAAAGTATTAAATAGAGCAAGGAACGACTCTTCAACAGTGGTGCTGGGAAAACTGGGTAGCTACATGTAAAAAAATGATTAAAGAAATTATTAACTAATATTTCCAGGTTCCAAGAATATTGTTATTATATTGAGAGTTTTGTCTATTGTTCACTGGAAATACACCAGTACACTGAGTTTAACTGGAAGAATCAGAATGAATAAAGACTAAATAAATGTTTAGACTACAAATTTTAAAGTTTTTTTTTGAAAAGGAAAAAGGTCATGGCTAGCTGATTTGGACTGAACTTAGTTGCTACTAATCATAATTCCTGGTACTCCCTTTCTCATACCTGGCTACAATTTTTGAGAAATTGCTGTAGAACTCATCTAAACACAAATGGCAAATACTCGTAAAAATCTTTAATAAAATTAATACATACAAATATGTGATATATAGAGCAAAGCTAGGAATAAATGAGAGAAATAGGTAAAACGATAGCAGGAAAGTGTGTGTGTGTGTATGTGTGTGTTTGTGTGATAGACAGTCACAGAATGAGAAGGAGGCAAAGGGAGTGAGAATGAATCAGAGAATTCTAGTCATGTACTGAAAAACATGGATTTATTTTACTTTGTAGCCCCTGCTGTTAAGTATGGTCATGCATTTTGCTTAAACCCATGAACTAAAGTTAGTTATTTTTACGTTCACTTTTCTGAGTTCAATTTAAGACTCGTGTAAATAGATCACTTGATCACTTGAATCCCGTTATTCATCGATTTGCTCGAGCAGGTGCCAGTAACATTTCCATTGGACCCTATCACGTGCCAATGTAGCCCAAAGACATCTGGTTGACTCAGGAATATGAAGAGCCTCAAACCGTTCCTTTAGGGCCTTGACAAGGAAGTCTGACCATCTTGTAGGTGGGCGGCCACGTGATCTTTGACATCCCGTGGGATCCAGTCGGTAATGGCTCTAGTCCAGCGGTTGTCTCCAAATCGCATTACATGTCCAGCCCATCTGATTTTCGATGCCTTGGCAAACAAGACAGCGTCCCTGATTCTGGAATAGCGATGGAGGTCAGAGCTCCGGATTCCCTTCTCTCACTTGAGTGAGGCTTGATATTCCAAGCATAGCTCTTTCGATTCCTCTCTGGGAGACCCAAATAGCATTCTCATCCTGCTTTCATAAATATATCCATGTTCTTTTTTTTGTCCCTCATCATATTAAGTAGAAACACTCCCTTTGAGGATTTCCCAGCATCTTGAAGAAGTGAGCATGACAGAAATTAGAGTCACTAGCTGACCTATGATGGATATGTGATATGATCAAATTAAAAATTTTCTGAGTTAGACCACTGAAACTTATTTCCAGAGAAAAAACTGGTCTATGTTTACAAATAAGTCACAATAGTGGGTAAAGAGAACCATTGCTAATCATGGCATGCGCTCAGGCTTGAGAGTGAAGAAGTCTATGGAAGACTGGGAAAAAGGTGAACAATATGAAAGGGACTGAACATTTGATTAACTGCTTCTCTTGGAAGGCAGATCATATCTATTAATTTTATCATTCTAGAAGGAAAGGATTGAAGCAAAACAAAATATTGTTATTAAATGTGCTCATTGCTGTAGACACTTTTGTTTTTTTTCCTTTTTGGGTCACACCCAGCAATGCTCAGGGTTTCTCCTGGTTCTGCACTCAGGAATGACACCTGGTGGTGCTCCGGGACCATATGGGATGCCGGGGATCGAACCCAGGCCAGCACTGGCTGGCCACGTGCAAGGCAAACGCCCTACCCGCTGGGCTATCGCTCCTGCCCCTGCTGTAGACAATTTTTGTAAAATATACTTAGCAAAATATAATTTTGGAAAAAAATCATAATCATGTTAGAAAAGGATCTCTTTGAAAATGAGAAATTTTTATTTATTTTTTCTTCTTTTATTTAATTAAACACCATGATTTACAAAGTACAAACCTTTTTGCAGTACAGTTGTTAGACTCATCATTCAGCACCAATTCTACCACCAGTGTGACCCCACAACCACCAGAGACCCTCATTTCCCACCCACTCCCCATCCATATCCCTTGCCTGCTCCCTTAGACAGCATCAAATACGTCAATCATTACAGCCCATATAAGGGAATGATTTTGACAAAGTCATGTTTTTTTTTTCCTTGGATGCTGTGTGGGAATCTGGCCTGTTCTGTTCTTAGATTCACATTCTGGGTTTCCAGAGCACAGTGGTTTTCTACTGTCAACCCCAAACTTACCACCACTGCACCTATGAACAACACCTAATTCATATTTATCTCAACCTCTATTTTAGCTTTCCTATAAATACACTGAATAATCTACTCTATATTCCTCATTGGGGCCACCTCTGAGCCCACTGTATAGGAAATTTTCAATATGTTCCCACAGACTACACATATATCCACACACTTATGTTTCTATGAAATGTGATGGGATACCTATTAGATGAGTATACCCAATCTTGAGATACCACACGGTCCCAAAGCAGCCACGCAATGGGGGTAGGTCTCTGTCAAACTGTGAAGTCTGAACCTTGAGAATAACTGTGATTGTGGTGCATGAGGTTTTCTGGCCTCTGAGAGTCTGTAGGGGGTTGGGGGGAGGCAAGGGTCAGAACTTGCCCCCTTCCAGGATGCCATATCATCCTAGAACAGGGTGGACAGGCAGAAGCTCCGCTCTGTACCTGTGTACCTGAATTCTGGCTGACAGCACCAGCAGCAGCCCTGGGCAGGTCCACCAGAATTTTGTGGAGGGGATGGAGGTGGAGGAAGGGGCCCCAGTTTCAGCTCCCTGGAAAGCATGATGAACTTTGTAGCCACTTCCCGGATGCCTGGGTTTGAACTCAGCTTCTCTCTTGGGTGGGGCGCTGTCAAGCTGTGGAGTCGGGACCTTGAGTATGGCTGTGGTTGTGGTGCATGAGGT
This sequence comes from Cryptotis parvus, assembly GCA_021461705.1. Lineage (NCBI taxonomy): Eukaryota > Metazoa > Chordata > Mammalia > Eulipotyphla > Soricidae > Cryptotis > Cryptotis parvus. The sequence goes on along the minus strand of JAJIBD010022329.1, from coordinate 189,147 downwards.
TTTCTGGCCTCTGAGAGTCTGTCCTGTGGAAGGTAAGAGCCAGAACCTCCACCTTTTCCAGGAAGCCCCATCAATCTAGCGCAGGGGGTAGGCAGAAGCTCCGCCTTGAAATTTTTATTTTTTAAGAAAAAAATATATGATTCAGAACTATACCCTTTACCCCATTTGTATCTAGATGCAAGGGCATTAATTAAAAATATTTACAAGCTGTGAAAAAACAGTAAATTTTCTACAACATTCATGTGTTTTATTATTAACAGAAATTTAAGGTGAACATGAAGCAAAAAATTCCAGAATTTTATTGAAGTTCAAAAAGACAAAATTATCTCAACTCAGAATTGGTGATAGATGGGCTATAGAGATAGTAAAGTTGGTAAATCACTTGCCTTACACATAGCCAATCCAGGATCAATCCACAGAATCCCATATGCTCATGGAGCCACACTAGGAATCATCCCTGAGAACAGACTGAGAAGGAAGCCCTGAGCACTGCTGGGTGAAGCCAAAAAAGAAAGAAACTAAATCTGTGATAGGAAGAGGTGAAAATAAAATGTTCTGAGGGGAGGGTATGGAGAGATAATAAAGGTATAAAGGTGCTTGCCTTGCAAGCAAGTCTCCCAGAGAGGAATCGAAAAGAGCTATGCTTGGAATATCATGCTTCACTCAAGTGAGAGAAGGAATCCAGAGTTCTGACCTCCATCGCTGTTCCAGAATCAGGATGCTGTCTCGTTTGCCAAGGCATCGAAAATCAGATGGGCTGGACATGTAATGCGATTTGGAGACAACCGCTGGTCTAGAGCTGTTACTGACTGGATCCCACGGGATGTCAAAAGATCACGTGGCCTCCCACCTACAAGATGGTCAGACTTCCTTGTCAAGACCCTGAAGGAACGGTTTGAGGCTCTTCATATTCCTGAATCAATCAGATGCCATTGCGCTACATTGGCATGTGATAGGGTCCAATGGAAATGTTACTGGCGCCCGCTATGCAAATTGATGAATAACGGGATTCAAGTGATCAAGGGATCAAGTGATCAAGTGCCTTGCATGAAATTTGCTCCAGTTTGATATCTTGGCTGGAAATGGTGTCCCGAGAGCTACAAGTAGTGACTCCTAACTACAAAGTCATCAGTAAGAACTGTGTATGATTTTAGCCCAAACCCCTACTATCCTTAAAAAACAAAGATTTCTAACTAGAAAATTCTGTTCAAATTCAGAATCAAGCATGGGTACGATCACTAAACTTACTCAAAGTGTTTGATTTATTTAGTTCTACTGATTTAAATCTCCATCAAAGAATGTGACACTAATGATTCCTTTCATTTGACAAATTTATCATTAAATAAGTCAGAATAGCTTTCTCTCTGAAACTCAACAAACTTATGTTTCCCACATAGAGAATTGATAGAGAATGTGAAGATTTGCATTACAAATTTGATTGTCTGAATTAAAATGGTGAATACTTATGGGATAGCTCGACCAGCATAACAACTTCTATACACAAGAGACTATTAAAGTAGCACTACAAATCCTCCCCTCCCCTCCTTCTGTTGCAATACTAACCCCATATGTGATGTATTTGGAGTGAAACATGCGGGAGTTAATTATGTTTAGATAAGGACATGAGGATGGATCCCCATGATGGGGCTAGAATCCCTACGATAAAAAACAAGAAAGCCTATTCTGTTTGCTATGTGAGGCTATGAGAAGGCGACCACCTGCAAACTGGAGAGAATCTTCTCACTAGACATCTAATCTGCTCACACCTTCCTTGTGGATTCAGCTGCCTAGAGAGCTGTGAGAAATAATTGTTTGTGACAGTTCAAACTAAGACAGGTTCAGACTGGTCCAGATTTCAAAGTTTCTAAACTTTGAGTTAAATAATGAAAAAGGTACCGTTTTTAATTTTTTTTCTCATAAGACATCATAGCAGTGCAGAAAACTCTGCTGGTATCAGACATATATTCACTCACAAGATGAATAGACATTTTGATTTTAACATTCCAAGTTGCTGGAGTTTTTAAACCACAAATAACCAAATTCATCTTGATATTAAAATATCATAAATGCTTCCTAAAATTGGACTAAAAATATAAAGTTTCTCCTCATATATACACTTTATGCTTCTTCTTAAATAAACATATAATATTCATGCAATAAAATAATGATAAAAATTAATACATTTTGATTATATTTTTCATAATTTATAAACATTATGAACATAAATATTAACAGACACTAATTTTAGAATATAATACCTGTATGGTAATTAAAAATTTACAAGCAGGGATTGGAGCTATAGCACAGCTGGTAGGGTGTTTGCCTTGCACGTGGCTGACAGGGGATCGATTGATCCCCAGCATTCCATATGTCCCCCGAGCACCGCCAGGAGTAATTCCTGAGCAAAAAGCCAGGAGTAACCCCTGAGCATTGCCGGGTATGAACCCAAAAAAGTAAAAAAAAAATTTAGAAGCAAAAAGAAAAAGTCATGTCACTATATAAAATAAAATTCCTGAGAGAAGAGAGATAGCAAGCAGGTAAGGCCTTGCATGCTTCTTTCTATTCAAGTTCCTTCCATACCACCACATCTGTCCCCTGAGCCCACAAGGAGAAATCCCTGAGTGCAGGGTCAAGAGCAAGCCCTGAATACCACCAGGTGTAACCACAATTGTGGGACATATTAACACCAGACTAGAAGTAAGTATTGAATGTACACAAAGTGATTTACATGATAATCCCTAAATGACTGAAGGGCAAGCCACAATGTGTAAGAACCAAGACAGAGAGAGAGATAGAGAAGAAAAGAAAAAGTGCCTGCTATAGAGGCAGGCTGGGGAGGGGGAGGGAATTTAGAGCCGTTGGTGGTTGGAACAGGGCACTGGTGGAGGGGTGGGTGCTGGAATAGTGTATTGGACTGAATCCCAATCATGAACATTTTTGTAATTGCATATCACCCAGTGGTATAATAATATTTTAAATGTAATAATAATAATAACAAAATTCCCTAAATCCTCACAATAACCAAAGCAGCTTCATTTTTCTTTCTGTTAATTAGTAGAACTTGGAAAATACTCATGATAAATAAATAATATATCTCTTCTTGTGAACAGATTTTTGTTCTCAGGGTCTGGCATGTATTAATTCATTTAGTCCAACAAAATTTCTAAAAAGTGGGATGTTACAATTATTAACTTTTTTTTACAATGGAAGGCACCTGAGAAACAGAGAGGCTAACCACATTATAAAAGATCATATAAATAAAAAGTGAAAGGTACAAGTAAAGTACAGGATCTTGAACGTTATCACTGTGATATTTCTACTGTTTATAATGATCATTTTAGTTGATCAATTAGGATAATATTCATTTGAGAAAATATTTCATCTTTTAAGAATTATTTTAAAATATTTTGTCCTTATTTACTATTTCATGAGCATAAAATAATATGCTGATAGTAGAGGAAGAAATCAGATGAATTTAATATAATTGAGAAAAATATGGAAGCCATTAGGTGTAGAAAATTGTTACATCTAAATCCTCAACTGGAGACAAATTGAACCATTGAATATAAGCCAACCGTCTGTGTGTTCAGTCATGAACAAAAACAACAGAATGAAATAACATCTTGGAAATGCAAGAAACATTTTATTGTTAGTTGGATCTCAAAAAGGGAGCTATTGAAAACTTCTGGAAAATGGCAGAGGGTATGTGAATTTGCATAACTCCTTCACTGAAGCATTCTGAAATTAACAGATTCAAAACAAGGAAAAGATGAATTGTCATGAAACTGAAGAATGACTTTATTATAACTTTGAAATACTATATGCAAGCATATATAGTATCATTGGGGCTCCAACTTCTGAGTGAAGGAATGTCAGAAATCCCAGACCTTTATCAAATAGAAAGTTTTGCAAATGACTCCATTTTTGCAGCCTTTCATGTCTGTGTCTACCAACTCTCCACTTCTCATAGACATGTCTGGTTCTACCTGGTTCCATACGTGCAACTGATGGTATGGGGTGAATATCTGAGTAAGAGTCATGTTACCTGTTGATTTATTTAGCAATTCTGTACAGAGCTCCCCAGCAGAAGCTCCGTTCATTCTCTGTTTTGTTCAACTGTGACTTTCAACTATTTTCGGTGAGATGCTTGTCAGCTTGTCATAGTGCAGAACTATCCACAGAAAAAAAAATGCCACTATCAAAGACATCATTTCTTATATCACTAGTCATCCAGTTGTTTGCCATGTAACCATAAAATCTACAGCTTAATAACATGCAGAATACATAATTCCTGGAGAAAACTCCTTTATTGGGTGACTGTTTTTAACAAGAGCAACAATAATTATATGGTTAATAATGATAGCAATACTTATGATGATAATAAATAATCATAAAACAGCTTCAATAAAAATAATTCTTCAATAAAATTAATATCAGTTACACATGAATGATAACTATGCATAGGGATTCAGACCTTTGGGATTATAAATCCTCTATACCATAGTTCTTATTTCTTCATAGTACTGATTTGTATCACATAAGACAGAAAAACTACTGTGATTTTAAAATGCATAACAATGTGCTTTGCTTCTAGAGTCCATGCAGATACACATGCCTGATACTTTCTACATCAGAATTTGAAGAGCAAGAAATTTGAGGGTAAGGGAATATTCTTGGTACCCAGCTGTTACCTTGTTTACTAGAAGATTTCATTGTACATTTTGATTTTGATGCCAAATACCACTTAGTTTTGTCCAGATAATTATAAATCAAGAACAACAGCTACTCTAAATTCACAATTTTCTTTTTTTGCTTTTTGGGTCACACCCAGCAATGCTCAGGATTACTCTTGGCTCTGAACTCAGGAATTACTCCTGGTGGTGCTTGGGGTACCATATGAAATGCCAGGGATTGAACCCAGGTCTACTGCGTGCAAGGCAAACACACTACACACTGTGCTATTGCTCTGACCCCAATCATTTAAATTGTATTAAATGATTTTCAGCCACAAGTTTTTAACTTGCAATCTTTCTAAAATTTATCATTCTATAATAAGTGGCTCTTAAGAAGACAAAACAACAAATGACCTCAACAGTCTCTTGCCTTTTGAATATAACATGTTTTACCTTATATTTTGAGTATTTTTAATATTATAATATTAAAAAAACATCACCTAAGTTTATTTATGTGCACTATAAGATATAACAACAACTCAAGCCCAAAGACAGCATTTTAATATCAATATGTAATCAAATATTCTATATATGTGAGATTTTTCAGATTACTTTGTGTCTAGCATTATGTGAGATATTAGAGATATAACTTGACTATTACTACAAATACAAGAAAATTTAAGAGTAATCAAGTCTCACTAAAAAAACAAAAGTTAAGTCCAGAGCATCAATTACTAAATCTACCAAACCTGGGGCCAGAGCGATAGCCCAGTGGATAGGGCATTTGCCTTGTACGCGGTCGGCCTGTGCAGGCCTGGGTTCGATCACTGGCATCCCATATGGTCTCCCAAGTACCGCCAGGAGTAATTCCTGAGTGCAGAGTCAGGAGAAACCCCTGAGCATTGCCGGGTGTGACCCAAAAAGAAAAAAAAATCTACCAAACCTTACAGTAGCTGCTGTGTAAACAATGACAGTTTCACAACTAATCTCAGAAGAGATGCAAGTTGAGCTTCCAAAACTCATGGGTACACCTGTTTTTAAGATTAAAACTTTGGGGCACCTTGTTAGAGGAGTGGGCCAAGAATAATCCCAGTTCCACTGAACCTGGAGTGTGCAGTTGCAACTAAGTTGTGTGACACCTCAAAATCCCACAATACTGACAGTCCATAAGGAGTACACCAATTATATGGAGATGTTGGCATTGAAGCTAACTATTCTGAATAAACAAAAACAGAAAACAAAAGGCTCAACTAGCAGCAAAACCCTTTAAACCCCCAGGCAATGATTTTAATTATCTAATTAGATATAACAATTTTCACAAATTTTCTTTTGCTTAACTATTTTTTTTGATAATTCCATTAGCTATTTTGTTGTAACAGCAATATAAAATATTTTGTGCTTGCCAAGGGGGTATATTTGGGGAGTGAGTTGGAAACTGGGGACAATAATGGAGAGAAGTTCACACCGGTAGTGAGAGTAGTGTTGGAATATTGAATGCCTAAAATAACTGTAAAATGAATACCTTTGCAAACATAGTGTTTAAATAAGTTAAATAGTCTACCAAACCTTCAAAGGTTTCTAGTTGCTAAAGTTCTCATGCTTTTTCATTTTTTGTTTTGTTTTGTTTTGTTTTGTTTTGTTTTTTGCTTTTTTGGGTCACACCCGCGACACTCAGGGGTTTCTCCTGGCTCTGCACTCAGGGAATTACTCCTGGCGGTGCTCAGGGGACCATATGGGATGCCGGGGATTGAACCCGTGCCAGCATGAACCAGCCACGTGCAAGGCAAACACCCTACCACTGGGCTATTGCTCCGGCCCCTCTCATGCTTTTTCTGATATTTGAAGAAACAGAATTGCTTTTGAAAAACCTTTATTGAGGTTAATATTTTACTAATATCCAAAGTAGATAAAAGCATTTACCAAAATAAAATTACAGGTCAATATTCTGGCTGAATATAAATGCTAAGGTCCTTAAGAAAAATCTTATAAAACTAAATTAAACAATATATAAAATAGGTTACACAACATGACCAAATGGGATTCCTTCAAATTATGAAATTATGCTTAACGACAAGCAAATAAATAATATCATATGATGATATTATGTATTATGCAATACATAATATCATCAAAAGGAAAGGTAAGCTGGAAGACAGACAATCCAGGAAAGGAAAGCTGGAAGACAGACACTCCAGATCCATAGCTACGCAACTTGGTCTCATAGTAGCGGCCCTATGGAGTTTCTGGAAGAAAAGTAAAAGGCTAGGCCAGGCCCTGGCCGTGTCCTAGATAACTCCTAGGGCTTGTTCAGTATGCAGGTGGCCATACCTGCCAGACTTGGAGTAGGAATTTGGGTGCCTCCACCCATTCCCCAGACTCTGGTTCCGTGGGTGTGACCCTGAGATCCAGCCACCACAGCCAATCACCGGAAGACAGATACTCCATATCCACAGCTGTGCAGGCGCCCGGCCACTCCATGGCCACATGTTAATCTTTGACTCTAATGTATTTTAGCACCAGGTCCTTCCCAGGATCTTTCTCATATATACACTTCAAGGATCATTCTATTTGCAACAACTGGAGAGGTTATGGGAAATGAGGAATTATGTCACACTAGAACTCACTCTTAAATATTCAGATAGAGACATCATACATGTTAGTATCCATAGGACAAGCCACAAGTGTAACAGAAGAGAGCGGAGAGAGAGAGAGAGAAAGAGAGAGAGAAATACAGGGACATAGACAAAGACATAGAGAAGTAAAATACGCCTGCAATAGGGGCTGGCAGGATTTTGGTGGTGGGGCATGTTTGGGATATTGGTGGTGAGAATGTGGCACTGGTGGAGGGATGGGTTCTGGAACACTGTATAGCAGAGACCCAATTATGAACATCCTTGTGATTGTATATCTCATGTGGTATAATAAAAATTTAAAAAATTAAAAAATTAAAAAAAGGAAAGATAAGTAAATCATATGATCACATCAATTTACACAAAGAAACTTTTGGAGAAAATTCTACATTCATTTACCATTTAAAAACTCTCCAGCAAAATAGCAATTGAAGGAACATACCTCAATACAGTAAAAGACATAGACAATAAAACCACAATAAACATCATACTGAATTGCAAAAGCTGAAGTCTTTCCTCTATGATAAGGGACAAAGCAGATGACTTTCAACACTATTATTAAGCAGAATTTTGGAGGTCTGAATCATATCCATTAGTCAAGAAAGATAAATTAAAAACACTGAAATTGGAAAACAAGTTAAACCCTGACTATTTGCAGATAACATGGTAATATATGTGGAATATACTATTCTTCACTAAAAGAACTTTTAGTAAAATAGGCCAATAAAATAAAGTAGTGGGCTACAAAATCAACACACAAAATCAGTTTCATTATTAAATGAAAAGAATGAACTTGAAAATAAAACCAATGTTAAGTCACATTTGTAATTGCTTCTATAAGACATCAAATAACAAGAAACTGACTTAACAAAACAGGTTAAAGACATACTAAAGATTTAAAACTAAAGCTAAAACTACTATTTACGGAAATTGAAGAAACAGAAACACTCCCAAATAGCTTCTTGAGGCACATATCTCTCTGATACCTAAAACAGACAGAGATGTCATGAAAAAGGAAAACTACAGACTATTTTCCTGATAAATACAGATGCTAAATCAACAATAATATACTAGCAAATAGAATCCAAAGAGTCATCATAAAGATTATACACCATTATCATGTAGGATTCATCCCAGTAATGCAAGAATGATTCAACCTCTGCAAATCAATCACATAATACATCATATCAATAAAAAGAAAATAAAACCCATATGATCATACCAATAGATGCAGAGAAAGCATTTGACAAGATCCAACTCCTCTTCATGAAAAAAAATTCTCTGTAAAATGGGAATTGAAGGAACCTTACTCAATATAATCCAGGCCATATACTACAAGCCCACAGCGAGCATTCTTTTCAATGGGGGAAAACTGAAAGCCTTTTCATTAAGATAAGGGACAAGACAAGGCTGCCTACTGTCACCACTTCCTATTCAATATAGTAATGGAAGTACTTGCCATAGCAATCAGGGAATAAAAAGACATTAAGGGCATCCAGATAGGAAAGGAAGAAGCCAAGCTGTCACTATTTGCATATGACATGATATTATAACTTGAAAACCCTAAACTCTACCAAGAAGCTCCTAAATAATATATTCCTATAGCAGAGTGGCAGGGTACAAAATAAATGCCCAAAAGTCAATGCTCTTCCTATATCCAAACAACGAGAGAGAAAAAAGGGACATTAAACAAACTATCCCATTCACAGTTGCACCGCAGAAAATCAAACACCCTAGGAATCAGTTTGACAAAGAATGTAAAGGATCTCTACAAAGAAATCTACAAAACATTACTTCAGGAAATAAAAGAGAACCTGAGGAAATGGAGACACATTCCCCTGCCCATGGATTGGAAGGATTAACATCATCAAAATGGTAATACTGCCTAGAACTTTATACAGATTCAATGCGATCCCTATAAAGATACCATGATGTTCTTCAAAGATATTGAACACACACTCCTGAAATGGAATAATAAGCCCCCATGAATAGCTAAAGCAAACCTTGGGAAAAAGAAGATGGAAGGTATCACTTTCCTCAACCTCAAACTCTACTACAAAGCAGTCGTAATTAAGACAGTGTTGTATTGGTATAGAATCAAACCAGTAGACCTATGAATAAAAGTAAATATTCTGAAACACACTCAAATAAAAAACCACTGAATCTTCTATAAAGGAGCAAAAAATATTAACTGGAGCAAAGAAAGCCTCTTCAACAAATGGTACTGGGAAAACTGGGCAGCTATGTGTAAAAAACTGAAATTATACCTCCTTCTAATGCAATGCAAAAAAGTCAGATCAAAATGGATTATAGCTCTCAACATCAGACATGAATCTATAAGGTACATCAAAGAAAACATAGGAAGAATGCTCTACGACACTGAAACTAAAATCATCTTCAAAGATGAAACACCACTGACCAAGCAAATGGAAACAAAGATAAACAAATGGGATTATATAAAATTGAAAAGCTTCTGCACCTCAAAAGAAATGGTTACTAAAATACAAAGACAATCAACAGAGTGGGAATGCATATTCACCAAATACCCATCTGACAAGGGGTTAATATCCAGGATATATCAGGCACTGGTAGCACTTCACAAGAAAAAAAACAGCCAATCCCATCAAAAAATGGGGAGAAGAAATGAACAGAAGCTTCCAAAAATAAGAAATTCTAGTGGTCTAAAAGCATATGAAAAAGTGCTCTTCATCATTGATCATCATGAGATGCAAATAAAACAACCATGAGGTGCCATCTCATACCATAGAAACTGCCACACATCCAAAACAGCAAGAACAACAGGTGCTGGTGTGGATGTGGGGGGAAAAGGGACTCTCATCCACTGTTGGTGGGAGTGCCGATTGGTCTGACCCTTTTGGAAAACAATATGGACATTCCTCTGAAAACTAGATATTGAGCTACCATTTGATCTAGCAATACCACTCCTGGGAATATCCCCTGGAGACCCAAAAAACATAGCAAAAAACACTATCTGTACTTCTTTATTCATGCTGCGCTATTCACAATAACTAGAATCTGGAAACAACCTAAGGTGCCCGAGAATAGAGGAGTAGCTAAAGTAACTGAGGTACATCTACACAATGGAATACTATGAAGCTGTCAGAAAAGGAGAAATTATAAAATTTACCTGCAAATGGATGGACATGGAGACTATCATGCTTAGTGAAATAGGTCAGAAGGAAAAGGACAGGTATAGAATGACTGCATTCATTAATAGGATACAAATATATACCAGTGTTTTACTAAATGTGGGAAATGGTAGTGTCAGACTAGAACTCACCATTGAATATACACAAAGAGACTTACGTGATAAACCCTAAATGTCTGCAGGGCTAGCCGCAATGTGTAAAGGAAGAGGGAGAGAGATTCAGAGACAGAGAGAGACAGAGAGAAAGAGAGGAAAAGGGGATACCTGCTATTGAGGTAGCCTGGTGGTGGCTGGAGGGTGTGTGGGTACATTGGTGGTGGGAATGGCACTGGTAGTGGGATGTGTGCTGCAATACTGTATTACCAAGAACCAATTATAAAATATAATTGTATTTCTCATAGTGGTATAGTAAATTTTTTTTTTAAAAACTACTGTTTAAAGAAACAATAGAGGATACAATAAAATAGGTAGTATTCCCTGTTCATTTACAAAATTTTATTAACAATGAAAATTATTGTTCATATAACAATGAAAATTTAAAATAATAAAAATGACCACACTTGTGTCTAGTTTAATGGAATTTCTATCAAAATCCCCCATGGGATTATTGAAGAACATCAAATAAACATCACTAAATTTTTTTATGAAATCATCAAAATTCAATAGACAAAGCAATTATCATAAAAACAAACATAGAAGAGATAGCAGTTCATGACTTTAAATTATACTATAAAGCAATAGTCTTCAAAACAGTGTGGTACTGAAAGAGAGAGAAGAGACAAAGTGCCTGCTATAGAGGCAGGCTGGTGGGGGCAATCAGGGGTCATTGGTGGTGGGAAATAGGCACTGGTGGAGGGATGGTTGCTGGAACACTGTATAACTGAAACCCAAACATGAACATCTTTGGAATTGTATATCTCATGGTGGTATAATAAAAAAATTGGAAAAATAAAACAAACTCTTGGTCCAGTGTAAAGTAATTGAGAAACCCAATGTGGACAGTTAACATACCAAAGAACCAAGTATATTAAGTGCAAGAAGGAAACCTTCAACAAATGTATGGGGGAAAAACTGAATAGTCACCTCAGCAAGGTGAATAATGGGAGTGAAACTGAAACCCTATCTCACTCCACACCCAGAGTTAATTTAAAATGGTTTATAAATTCAGAATACTGATATAATACTGAAATTTTAGAATTAAAAATAACCTACATCAAGATATGCTATTGCTAAATAGCCAAGAAAACAATAGTAAAGAATATTTTACTATTGGGCATTTCTAGGAAAGAGAAAACTGGTAACAGGTAAGACACCTTTAATTAGGTTATTATTACTCAATTCAACTGAATCTCCATGGCTAATAGAAGCAGAATGATGTTCTAACTAATAAGACATAAAATGGGGCCCCAAAATAGTACAACTAAAGAACTTTCCTTGTACACAACCCACCCCAGTTTGATCCCTGATTCCTGAGCATCACCAGGAGTAATCCCTAAGCCCAGAGCCAGAAGTAATCTCTTGGCATGCAGGTATATATGTACAGCTATGAGAAAAGAGAAAAACGTGTAGTTTATTGCAAATGGATAGAAGGAAGAAGTTTTGCTAACTGAAGTGAGTCCAAAAGAAAAAGGCCAATGCCTGATGATCACATTCATTTTTCAATATAAGGAAACAAAAATAGGGATTAGAAAATCCCCAGAGTGGCTGGAGTGATACCACAGTGGGTAGGGCATTTGCCTTGTATGCAGCCAACCTGGATCCCCAGCATCCCATATGGTCTCCTGAGCACTACCAGGAGTAATTCCTGAGTAAAGAGCCAGGAGTAACCCCTGAGCATCGCCAAGAATGACCGAAAAAGAAAAAAAAAAAAGACAGAAAGAAAATCCGCAGAGAAACCAAATCTTGAGAGAGACTTATTAGAACTATGCTTGAGAACACTAAGGCCTGGGAAAGGGGTTGGAATTGGGGAGTATTTAGGAGAGGGAGGGAAAAAACGAATAAGGGTAGAGGGATCCTGGCACACTGATGATAGAAATGTATGGGAGTACCATATACTCCCAAAAGGCAAGATTTTACCACTTGTTTTTGTGGTCTTACACAACAGTCTTTGGTGGCTACTGTCATCTCAGAGCTTAGGAATCACTCCTGGAAGTTTGGTGCCAGAGATCAAACCAAGAATTATGCTTGAGGACACTAAGGCCTGGGATAGAAGTTGAAATTGGGGGAGCAGTTAGGAAAAGGGAGGGAAAGAATGAATAAGGGTAGGGGCATCCTGGCACTCTGGTAGTAGAAATGTATGGGAGTACTCACGATCACGATCTTCCCGTTGATCATGTATTTGCTAGAGCGGGTACCAGTAATATCTCCATATGTCCTGTCTCATGCCAGTAGAGCCAAGGGCATCGGCTTGCTACAGGAACATAAAGAGCCTCAAACCATTATATTAGGTCATGGGAATGACCTAATATAATTGTTACTGGAATTTGGCATATCAAATACAACACGAGAAGCTTGCCAGGCTTGCCTAGCGGGAGGCAAACTCTTTTAAACACCTCCAAATAAAGCATTATTGATGAACCGCGTGGCCGCAAGCAGCTGCGCCGAGCCGGGCTGTGATGGGCTGGTCTGCTGGGTGGAGTTCTGATGAGAGTGAAGTCCAAATGTGGAAAATGGCAGCGCCCGTGGAGTGAGGAGGGGATGGTCTGGCTTGTTGTGAGGCTCTGCCGAGGTGGTGGGCCAGGCCTAGAACCCGCCATGCCTCCCGACTGCCTCATGAACGGCTGGGCACAGGGAGAGCAAGGAATAGCTCTGCCCCATGTCTGAGAGTCTCTGGACCAGCATACCTGGGTCGGATTGAGGAAAAAGCTACTGCAGGGTGGGTGTCAATGATCCAGGCTGTGATGGGCTGGTCTGCTGGGTGGAGTTCTGACAAGAGGGAAGTCCAAATGTGGAAAATGGTGGCGCCCCGTGGAGTGAGGGGGGTGGTCTGGCTTGTTGTGAGGCTCTGCCAAGGTGGTGGGAGTACTCATAACACAAAATTATTATATCATCTTATTGTACCAAACAAATAAATAAATAGGTTAAATTTTAATACATAAACAATGGTGTGTGTGCTCAATGAAATACTATAGTAATCGCTTATATCACTTGTCTTTTCTTGATCATTGATTTGCTCTAGTGGGTGCCAGTAACGTCTCCATTCATTGCGAATGAGGTCCATTATTGTTACTGTTCTGGCATATTGAATACACCACAGGTAGATTGCCCGGCTCTGTCGTGGCTCTAGGTACATCCCAGGGGGCCCAGTCTTTTCCTCTGTCAGACCATCAATGATCCAGGGCCCACGGGCAGAGCCCTGGGTGTAGACAAGCCTGTCTCCTGTCTGCCACCTGCCAATGCAGCCAGGCACCACAGTCACACCAGCAACACCTCGAGGGACAGGACCTGTTTTTGAAGCACAACATCAGCGCATCTGGTCCATAGTCAATACTGACTCAGCAAAGGAAGGGAGAAGATAATATGCCCTTAGCTTGAATTCTGCCTCTGTACTGGGCAGGTCTATAGCCCCAGGACAGAAATTTATCTCTGGGAGTAGGTCCCAGGTAGATTGCCCCAAGGAGGGACTTTTACATCCTCTCATTGTTAGGGTCCAAGTCCATCACCTTCTGCATTGACCAGGCCCCAAAGGTTTGGCAGAAATTAAAGAGCAGTCTTGACCTGAATAAAGGGGTAGAGCCTCTAACTAGGAAGAAGAATGTGGTCTTGTTCCCATATCCATCGGTGGGGAAACGGTCATAGCCCTGAATGCACCAGGGGACCCTGCCGAGCCCCACAGTACCCCAACACTCATCATTCACTATTAATTTACCATCATTTGATACAGGTATATTTAGGCACAAATATTTTTCAAGACTATAAATATGTGGGGACAAATGGAAAGTACAGCCAAAGGTGCTTGCCTTGCACATGGCTGACCTGGGTTCTATGCCTGATACCCCTTAAAGTCCCCAAGTTCTACCAGGAGTGACCAATCCAAGAAGATATAGCTAAGCATAAACTCTGAGCATTTCTGGATGTGACCCCCAAACAAACTATAAGTGTGATTCCTATTCAGAGATGGTATCTGGAGTACAATTTAAGTATAGGAAACTGAGTTCAATCCTTCAATCCCTGCACCTTGGCTCCCCAATTACTTTCAGTAGTAACCTCCTGACTATTAAGATGAGCACAATTTGTGAGGGCCTACCCTCCCAAACAGCTTCTTTAATAAACACAAACTCAAATACTTTTGTATGTGTGCCCTAATAAACAAATAACCTTGTTACTGGACGAAACAAGTGGGTCTACAGTGGTTGGCACTTATGTAAGATAGATATTGGTGATTTTGAGAGCTAGTTGAAAGAATTAATTATGAAAGCTGGTAAATTATTGATCCCTCTTTGAGATTTATAGTCAGGAATGTCTATTCCAAATGTACCATCAGCATATGAAAATGTAGAATATTAATAAGATACATATGTTCTCTATTTTGCTCACAGATTAGCATTGCATATTCTATTTAAATACTGACTTAGCCTTTCTGGTTTTTGATCTTTTGCAAATAATGTTTTGGGAGTTTTCTTTTTAATCTGCACAGGATAAAGCAATATATAAATTGAAGCTATTGTGGAACCACTGTCCTAACCTATATGCAGTCAAAGGCTGAAAGGCTGTAGATATATGTAGAACTGTCTGCAGTGTTTAGTTTTACACGGTAAGAATTTCTATGGTTTGATTTGCCACTGAAGTTGTAAGGTTAATGGTATCGACTAAATGAGATGAGAGGAACTCCATCTGACTGCATGATAATAAAAATGAGTTACTATTTCATCTAATACTTTGATTGTTAGGAATAAGGAGGATTTTGCTCTATAGAAAGTATTTCAAAAGAAGAAAGAAACTTGGCTACAAGTTCCAGATATTTCATTCTGAAGGATAATAATTCAAATGTTTAACTTTACTTAAAAGTGCCATATCAAACATATCTAACTAAAATTTGCCATGATAATGAAGTAATACTAAATAGTCATATCTGAAAATGACAGTATTTGCAGTTTTCTACAGAAGGTCACTTGCTTGTCTATTGAGTGGACTAACATGACCCTGACATATTTAAGAACTTTTAAAATGTCTTCTGAGGGAGCAAAGGTAGGATTATGAAATAAATTCAATGTTTGTATTTTTACCCACTCTTTAAAATTCTCTGAACCCCTTCACTCCAATGAATTTGCATGAAATAAATATTCATAGAAACCTCTCTTCTGGGTAGACTTCTCCTCTCCTATGGGTGGTACATAAATTACTCCAGAAGGAATTGAAATAGGATGTGAAAATATAAAACAGATGCCTAACCAAGCAGAACAAAGCTATGAAAAGACTTTGACTGGCAGACCTAGTGGGTACTTTTGTAATCACAGATGACGAGAAGAGACTATCAAAATATAGCCTGGTAAACATGGCGTGGATACATAGCAAATGCCTTTGGCCCTCTTTAGCTATTTTCTACATTTTATAATTTATGTATGTTTTCCCCATTCTCTATGAGTTTCTCTTTATTTTCTTCTCAAAAAGGATTTGAAAAATTTATGCCACAAAAAAAAGAAGGAAGAATATCCTGAATAGTGACAGGTAGGGTACAATTTATTCTCTCACACTAAATTTCTAAATATTAAAATCTTGATAGCTTTTTTCTCTGGTAAATACTGATTTGGGAAAATAAATTCTTCAGAAAGAAGGAAAGTGCTATAAATAAAATTTTATATATATATATATGTTTGCATGTATAAATAAAAATTTGTATGTATATAGAAACAGAGATTGGAAGATAAATAAATATAAAACAAGGTTTAGCTTCTTACCATGAATTTATCTGATACTAGTTATTTGAAATAATGGTACATTTTGTCATTATAGCCTATGAATAAGTGAAATAAATGATGGAAATATGAAAAACAACATGAGTTAGAAGTTGAACATATTATGTTGCAAGATACTCATTACCCATGAGGGTAGAAATTCTTATTTGAAACAAAATTGGGATGTGAGTGGTAACTCAACAGGCTGGATGCTCTGCCTATGGGATATAATGGTTTCCCCCTCAGCACACTGTGATCCTCAAACATCTCCAGGAGCAATTTCCTAGCACAGATCCTGGGGTAGACCTTAAGCACATCTGGTAGTGACCCCCAAACAAAACTAAAACAAAATAACAGTAAAATCAAATTACTTATAAGTATGTTTTACAAACAAGGTGAAAAGCTAAAAAAAATTAGGAAATAAAAGAGAAAATAAATAGCATGATTAAAACCAAAGAAGAAAAAGAAAATAAAGAGGAGCACAAAATTTTTTTAAAAATTACAAATGTGATTTGTCAAAAAGAAAAAAAATATCATTGACAAATTACTATATTCTGAGTCTAATACATTGGGAAAAATCACAGAAAACTCTCTGAGAGGTTGCCATGAAACTTGAACCCAAATGTGTCAGGGAGCCGCTGGGGTCCCCAACAGCATCAGGACAGAAGTTCTCTTCTACTTCTGAGGCCACTGGGGAACAGAAGAAAATTCACAAGTGGGGCAATTCCAAACGCTTTTAATAGTACAACAAGCTCTACCACAGCAATACAATATAATGGAAGACCTCTAGTTCTGATCAGAACTTAAACCATACACAAGAGCCCAAGTCTTCTACCTAGGAGAATTCCACCAGAGAGAGTCCCACCAAAGTGGATCCCACCAGAGAGGAGTAAGTACCTCAAGTCAGTCCCCTTATGTACACAAAAGTAATCCTAACTTCAGGAAGGGTCCTGTCAACAAACTAAACAGTTTCTAGATAGTAGAAGAATGCAGAAGGGTGGTGCCACACCATACTACAGATCTAAACAAATAATTAAATCAAGGACTAATCCCTTCTTCCAAGATTATCTCTTATGTAGAGCACTGGAGAGAGAGAGAGAAGAGACTGGTATAAATTAATACATCTTAATTTCATGGGCTTCATGTAATCTAGATGGTACCCATAGGTCCTTATTATTTATTATCTGCACCAGGGTGATTCTAAGTATCTTGTTCTCTGTATACTGAAAGGGTCATGCTCGCCTGCTTGAGGGAAAACTAGTATGATCTAAAACAATAGTCTCAATGTAGCCAGGATGGTAGTTTCCTGATAAATTCTAACTGTATCACACTGAAACCAGTGTATGTAAAGAGGAGCTGTGCCCAATCTAGATAATATAGAATTCTTAGTAGATATATAATAATAAGTCGGAAGTTACTCATTCAGAGTCCAGGTGATCTGTAACTGCCACATCCTCCATCAGTGTTTACACAGAAGAGAGATCTCATTACATAAAGCCTGTCCTAAGAGCATGTAAATGATTAAACTATGAGTGGATAGATGAAATAGATTAAACAGCAAAGCTCCCATGGTAGCTAGACTTGTCATCCAACACAAATATACTTTACTCTCATTGCTGTTCAGATCTTATAATACTGTTGTTGAAGTCATATACACTCAAGAACAAATTAGCTTTGTTTCTGTAATAGTAAGAGTCAAAAATCAAAAGAAGCTAGAGATTCTTTTATGCTGAGAACCTGTACTTAAATAATGATGAATACTTGGGTTCATTTGCATTTTTATCTAATATGACTTACTTTTCTTATTAAAGTATATATAATATGGTTATAATTGTGCTAAAATTTATGATCTTGTTACAGTAACAGTTATTGTACTATATCACCAGTCAAGTCCCCAGAACCCTCTATAACTGCCTTTATGTTACTTCTGGCTAATCACCTTCATTGAAGCAACCTACAACAAAAAAGGAAAGCAAGGCCAAGGTGAAAATGAATGATACTTAAACCCAAGAGAAAATACAATTTAATCTTAGCTCTTTTACTCATATTTCTGTGACTTTCAGAAAATCAGTCAAACTTTCTAAATCATATTCACCACATCTACAAAATGGGAGTGATAATCAAACCATGAAGTGAGCTTAAAACTATAGAACCAAATACAACCTGAAAGTCATTATTTGGTATTATTTAACTATATGTAAGATATATACCAATGGCATGATGATGCAGATAGAATTCAGTCTACATGAGAAGTAAGTGAAGAAATAGTCCATCTTACAAACTCTTTATAAGAAGAAAAATAACTTTTTTGCAGTATGCACATTTGAAATTCTGAATAACCTTAACCAAAGCCAGATTCAACTAAGTGAAATACTTTTACAAGACACTCCAGTATATTTTATTTTATTTCAGAATCAGAAAAACCCTAAAAGGTCTAGTATCACCTTTATGGATGAAAGGAAATTAAAATCAGGCACAGCATAAACTTGTATGCTGTCAGTTTAAGTTTTCTTTTAGGAAAGATTTAGTGATTATTGAACTTTCTTTGTCTAAAACACAAGAACAAAAGTAATGGTAGAAGCTGTTATTCTAATTATTAAAGAAAAATCATTTGAATAAGCTAGTTTTGAAAATCACCAATTACTATATATTGAAAAAAGTCACAGTGAGATTATAGGCAATGGGGTTACATGAGAATAGTACTTGGCTACCCACAGACAAGGTTAATAGAAAAGTAATTGTTAGATGTAGCACTATAGGCAATTGTCTACATGCAACTCAAATCAACAAATATCTATTAAAACTCTCTGAACTTCTTGAATACTGCCCGTGCTGTTTATTTGGCCCTTACCTTATTCAGCAATGCATTGTTAATTAACTTCCAATGTCCATGTGAAGCTCTCCCACAATTAAGTTGCCTCCAGACAACTTAGCTATAAGACATTCTACTAATAAGACAATCTCCCCAGGAAAGACAAAATTATAGCTTCCATCTTCATCATGAACAATGCCCACAAAAAACCCAAATCATAAGCTAACAAGGCTCCTGAATCTCAAGTATTCTCCTGGATGTTCAAATGTTCTCTGTGACTCTCCAGCACATTAGCTGAATACCAAGAGAAAGTAAAGGCAAATACCTCATGCATTTATTCTATCTCAAAAATTCTGATAAAAGACACCTGAACTTCCACATTGAAAACCCTAAAATGTAAGTGGATGGTTTTACGGCTGTTTCAGTTGGAATATGATCTCTGTAAGTTTCAGATCAAACGTTTCTCTGTAGAAAGATAGAGAGAGAGAGAGAGATTGGTAAAGATATACATATGCATACCCATCATACCAAACTTTTTGAAAAGTGAGTACTGAGTTCTGAAGCAACCATATTCAGTTGTATTAAGCACATTTATCTGAAAGAGTGACCTAGGTTATCTTAATTACCTTTTGTACATCTAATGTAGACCGAATTGTTTACTGTACTTTTTGAGGATGAAATTACAAAACATTCAAAACATGTATCAGGGATATAAAGGTATTTCACTGCTTGAGTATAGAATAAATAATAAAATTAATATTGAGAATTATAAACCTGTTCAAAGCACTGCCATAAATGCGATAAGACTATGCTGCCCTATAACTGCTGGAAAAAATATCTTTATCCCAGTCTACTTTAGTTTTCCAGAGTCCCTTGAGCTGTAAGAAATGATTGGGAATTAAATCTGACTTTAACACATGTTGCCCAGAGGGACATAAAGTATATATTGTTGTCTCGGGATACTGCCACCAGGCAAAGTTTAATGATATTCATAAAAGCAGAGTAACTGTTAAACATCTTTAGAAGAAAATCAAAGTAAAGAAATTAAAAAATGCATAAGTTGTGCCCTGAAAGTGGGGGCAGGAAATTATCAGTGCAATAACATTACTTTTTTTTCACTATTTCAATAAGGCTATGCAAGGAACTTTTAAAAATATAGATATTTAAATGAGTTCAAAATAACAGGGAGGAGGAATTGTTTAAGGGTTTTTTGATATCTTTCTATTATAGTTGAGCTTCTGATTCTAAGGTGAGGATAAGGTTGGATCCTAAGGATTGCTTTTGGAATTGCCATGAAAAAGGTAAGCAAGAAGCGGAACTTAAAGAGAGCCTGGATGAAGACCCCCACCAAACTTGACAGGGTATTATGACCTTGCTCCTAATTGGCCTTTGACATTGTTCCTGATGCCATCCTTCTGAGCAGCTGGAGCCAATGTCTGTCCTAGAGGCATTGGAGCAGCTTAGGACAGCATCCGCTGGATTGTGCTGTAGTTTCACAGAAACATTTACCATTTCAGAGCTGATGTTTGAAACATACTACATTTATCCAGATTCACCCCGTGAAAGCATAAAACACTTAAAGGACGTTGAAATCAGGTTCAAATCTACACAATGGAATACTACGCAGCTATTAGGAAAAATGAAGTTATGAAATATGCCTATAAATAAATGGGTATGGAGAGTATCAAGCTGAGCAAAATAAGTCAGAAGTAAAAAGAAGGAACATGCCTGGACGGCTATGATCCCTGAGTGCAGAGCTAGGAGTAATCCCTGAGTACTGCTGGGTGTGGCCAAAAGAAAAGAACAGAATCAACAAACAAAAAACTAGATAAATTAAATTGTCCAAGGCCTTAGGGTAATATAGTAAGAAATAATATAGATGCCTATTTTCATTACAGTTAGTCAACAGTGATCCCTAAGTGCCAGCTAATGCAAAGAGCCTTAATCAGCTGATGCTCAGCTCGACTTCTAGACAAAATTTGAACGTGATGAAATCAACAGAAAAGGAACTTCTGTTAGCAATACTCTGTGACTCCACAAAAAATAAATAATATTTATACTGATATCCATACCCTAAATTGAGTCTCGGTTCTGTTGCCTGATATTTTGCCTTTCTTCTATTTAAAGACCCAGCTACAATGTTGAATTCCAGCTATGAATTTTTTGATTTCTGACTTTATTACTAAGTTAAACCATCTGTACCTTCAGGACACTGTAGAGAGGTGGTGGGTAAGTTCTTGCACCAAGTCAAACCACTTGATCCTTGCTATTCACTGTTTTCTTAGCTGACTCCAACTATTAGCTTGCTAATTTGGGTTACTAAGGATCCACTGATCCCTTATTTTCTTTCCTGATACCCCCAAAATCCCCTGGGGTTGCTCCTATATCTGTCTTCACATTGGAGCTCCACTTGTCATATGTCTGTCTGCATCATTAACAGACAACTGTTGTCTAGACTCACTTTCCTCCATAACTATTTAACTCTAAAGCTATTGGACTCATTTGGGGCGAAGATATTTGTCCAGATGGCAAGAGCTACATTATTTAGCCTAGTCACACACAGTACAGCTGGATAGTTGAATAGAAAATCCACTAGAATGTTGAGCCTGAGAAAGTCTGACTTAATTGTCTTATTCACTGTCAAATTTTTAGTGTCTGATCAGAAGACAGATTAAAATTATTCACTTAGGAGACACAGAGACAGTTCAAGTGGTCCAGCATATTTTAGCATGTGTAAATTTCTAAGTTTGATCCCATGTCAGTTTTCAGCTGTGTAGCTGACTGACAGTTTTAGGTATAGAACCAGTCCAGAGGCTCTGAACTCCTTTTAAGACTCTTTAAACTATCTCCAAGCACTACCTTTAGGCAAGCTCAGCCAACCCTTCTCTTTGCTTCTCTGTCCTGCCAGGATCTCTGCTCCTCCAACTCACTCCTGCCAGCCTGGTTGAGAACCCAGTCTCAATTGTCTCCTCAACTGTTTTGTCCAACTCTTATATATCCCCATTATTTGGATATTGGCCTTCTCTTTAAGAGATAAAGGTTGTCACTTGAACTCTTAAAGGGAAGGGACCCCAGCAATTCTGACATAATTTATTCTGGTCCGTGAATAAAGCCTGTGATGGTGCTACTGCCCCAAGTCCCAAATGTCTATGCCACCTGATTGAGCATTTTCCAAGAGTGTCCCTAGTTCCCCACTCCAGCAGGGTGAAGGGTGCCCCATAAAAATAGTATTTATTGAATAATACATAGTAAAATCTCAATTTAAAATCATTTTGTTATTAAGTGTAACTAATATGAAGAAATACTGCCAAAAATTTAAAATGTTACATGAAGTGATGAATACAAGACGAAGTAAAAAAGAAATGATGCGAATAGATGCTACAGAGAATTTGTTGAACATATAAGAGTAAAGAATACATGCGGCTTCTGAGTGGTAAAAAGGAATGCAGAAGAAATTACATGTACGTAAAAAAGACTCAAGAAACAAAGAAATTGGACTAAAGGACAATTAAGATCTGTGTCAGAGGTAAAGAAAAATCTGTCTTTTCCTATTGATAATTCCCCAGAGCTCAGCTCTTGCCTTTAAGAGTTTTATTGCAGATCCTACTACATTATTAAAATCGAATGTGTGGTGTCATTCAAGTTGCTGTACCCCTTCCTACTTAAGATGTATCTAATTTTTCAGATGAGGCTATTTGTATTCGCTATGTCTTTAGGATCTGAGTGCTATGATACTGTCATTGCAGAGCTCAGTAAGTGACAGAGCCTTTATTTTCAAGAACAAGGACAGTGTTCTTCAGGCACAATCAATGCCATGGGGTGTATATTCTGGCTAATGAAACATAAAAATATATGTGGTGATTTTGGCCACTTTCAAGACACATGGTGTATCATTCTGGCTTGTGACTTCATTGGAGAAGCAGAGAAGTCATCGACGGTCTCTGCTGGACCAATAAGACTTGGAGATAGATGCACTTGGCCTGGAAATATATCAGATTCATCCAGAAAGTTGAGTCAAGTGAAATTCTAGCCTTTTAAGTATTTATTTATTGTTTGGCCAGATTTAATAGAACTCGGGGGCCTCTTAGAAACAAATACCTGAATTCTATTCACGATGAAAGGTCCAGCCAGATACAATGAATGGGAGCAAGAGGGCAAGAGGAGGTCAGG
Source organism: Cryptotis parvus (assembly GCA_021461705.1). Classification (NCBI taxonomy): domain Eukaryota; kingdom Metazoa; phylum Chordata; class Mammalia; order Eulipotyphla; family Soricidae; genus Cryptotis; species Cryptotis parvus. Next base: position 165,799 of record JAJIBD010022329.1, on the reverse strand, counting down.
ATGTAAGAAGGAGCAATAGGGCCCTGGAGAAAATCTACAATACAGGCAGGATAAGCCTAAATTTAAAAAAAAATAGACTTGGAAATAAAACAAAGGATTACAGGGACACAGGACTTCTAAGCATTCCTTTCTCATTATACTTATTTTGTGGTGTCTTGGGAACAAATTCCAAACCAGTCCCACAGATGTTGAATTTAACTCCAGGGAAGGACAAAACTACATTTTCAATATTCTCTTAAATCCTGTAAATATTAGATTCCAACTTATCTGGCTCTAGACTCCCCCATGCTTCCAAATTAGGAAATATATATTAAAAAGAGTATGCAGGGCAGAGCCTGACAAGCTACCCTTGTCGTATTTGATATGCCAGATACCAGTAACAGTTATAGACCTCATTCCTATGACCTGATGGAATGGTTTTGAGGCTCTTTATGTTCCTGGAGCAAGCAGGTGCCCTTGGGCTTACTTGCATGAGATAGGTCATATGGAGATGTTACTGGTGCCCGCTCGAGCAAATCGAAGATAAACGGGAAGACAGTGATACAGTGAAGACAGTAATATTAGAAAAGTGTGACTTTCTTTCTAGTTTTGCAAATAATTGTTTGAGCATCAAAAGCAGGTATGTCAGCCGAATCTTGTTATACATTGTTGGATGACAGGCTTAGCTAGCCTGGGAGCTTTGCTGTTTTACCTACTCACAGCTTAATCTATTCACATGCTCTTAAGCCAAGGTTTATTCTAATGAGATCTCTCTTCTATGTAAACACTAATAGAGGGTATGGCAGTTACAGAGTCACCTTGACTCTGAATAATTTATGACTTATTATGCAACTCCTAAGACTTCTATTTTTCTAGATTGGGCACAGTTCCTCTTATACCCAGTGCACCCAGCGTGGGACAGTTAGAATTTACCAGGAGACTACCACCCTAGCTACATTTAAACTATAGTTTAAGATTATAGGAAGAATCAAACTAGTCCACCCTCAAGCATGCGAGTGTGACCCTTTCCATATACAGAGATCGAGATACTCAGAATCACCCTGGGACAGATAATAAATAAAAAGTATCTTGAGGTTATCATCTAGATTACATGAAGCCCATGAATTAAGATGTATTACTTTATACCAGCCCCCTCTTTCTCCAGTGTTTTACATAAGAGATAATCTCAGAAGAGATTAGTCCTTGATATACTCTTTGTTTATACCTGTAATAGGGTGTGATACCACCCTTCTACACTCTGTTTAGGGTTCTTGGTTGACAGGACCCTCCCTATCAACAGATAGGATTACATTGGTGTATATAAAGGGGACGACTTGAGGCACTTGCCCCTTTACCTGCTCCTTCTTTTGGGTAGGACTCCTTCAAGGTGAGATTCTCTCTCTTTGGTGGGAGACTTGTGCTCTCTCTATTGTATGGTCTAAGTTCTGACCAGAACTAGAGTTATTTCGTTATATTGGATTGCGGTGGTAGAGCTTTTGTTAAAAGACTATTAAAGCCTTTTTGGAACTGCGCCGAACTCATGAGTTTTCATCCGTTTCTCTGGTGGCCTCAGAGTTAGAAGAGAACTTCTCTCCTAATACTATAGGGGACCCCAGCGGCTCCCCTACAATATATAAAAGTTTCTGGCTTAATTCCAGAAATACTGATTAAATACAAATGTAAATCTCTGAGTCTACAATGAAAAACAGTCCTAGTGATTGAATACCAAGCATTACGCAGTGAGTTTTAAGAAATGAAATAGGAATGCCTTGTATTCTTGTGTAGTTGACATAACAGCAGCATTAGCTTGGGAGTTTATCTAAAAGGTAGATTCTCAAACCTCACTCCAGACCAACTGAATCAGAGTCTGAATTGAACTGAATATCTCCAGTATATGTAAAAAAACTAAAGTGTGAAAAACACTTTATAATTTTAGAAGTTGGCTACCTTTTCTTCACAAAGCACTAGTTCTGAATCATTTCTTGAACTAGTATTATGCCCTGTAATAGTAGAAGATACATATAGAATAATATAGAAGGAAAACCACGTAGGTAGCATATGCACAGGACCACCTTGCATATGTTTAACATAGAAGGGATGGTAGGGCTGATGAAGGCACATACTTAGAATACTTGGGGATTCTAATGAATATTTAATGAGTGACTCTTCATGAAATAAGGCTTAATCTTTCTAACTATGAGAGAATATGATTAAGATTCAATCTTAGTTATGCAATTAAATTTGTATCCATAGGTTGTACATGAAGGCATTAGGATTATGGTATATAAAATGAATATTTGGCATTAGTAGCTCAGGATCCCAAATTTGGGAAGTCTTTTTCCCTTTAATTGTTTAATACAGGAATGAAAAGATGAAAATAAGTGAAAATAAATGAAAAAAAGATGAAAACAAATAAGGTTCTTTTAGCATAAAAACAAAATGATCAAATTGTATGAAAACTAAGGATGATTGCCCTCCATATGCATGGCTTCAGTTGAAGAGATCTGGCTTGCTCACTGATATGGGTTCTTATTACCACCAAATCATGACCAGATGCCCTCCATTTACTTATTTAAACACAGTTGTTTGTTTGTAGCTACTGAGGTTATTTACAGAGTCTGTCACTTTCTGTGACATTTTATTATCTGCCTAATTTTTCTACAAAAGAAAAAATACTGCCAGGAATCGTGGCAGAACAGCTGCAGCAGGCTACCCCTCATGTTTCAGAATAGTCAAGATGCTGGGAAGAATTTTATGCAACCACATCTATCTATAATACAAACTCCCCACTTTTTCTTACTAAGTTTGTCCTGTTTCTTCTCTATGTTCCATCTCACTTCATTTGCATCCTTCTTCCACTATTATTTATTTATTCAGGCACTGTTTATGTATTTAAGCAATGCACATAAATCAACTCCACAAAAATAAAGTAAGTACTATATCATCTCTTAGGATGATAAGTGACTAGGATGGTTCCTGGCTCCCCACTTCATGAGTAACAAAATTAGATTTTTTACAAATTCCTATAGTGAAACTAGTTGAAGTGGGAAGTGTTAGATATAAAGTATGAAGCAGAGTTATTGTCACTTTTCTCTAGAAATACAAGCTAAAAATATGGACTCCTTTCCTCAAACTTTATGAAAAATTCCAAAATGGTGAAAGCAGGGGCTGGAGATAGTACAGTGGGTAGGATGCTTTTGCCTTGCACATGCCCAACCCAGGTTTGAAACTTGATACCCCCATAAAGTCTTCTACATCCACCAGGAGTAAACCCTGAATGAAGAGTTAGTATGATACAAACAAATAAAAAATGGTGATAGCACCAGACTTTTGTGGGATGGAGCTGAGATCCGTGCCCTCATCTCTGCCCCTCCAGAAGGCCTGGTGGACTCGCCCATTAACTGCTTCCGGTGCTATTGGCCATGATCCAGAGAAGCAGACACACAGGGTAGAGATGCTACTGACTCTCCCCAGGGTGCTCAGCCACTTCAAGGCCACAGGATATATCAAAGCCTGGTTTATTGATGTACTATGTGTCCCACTACATTTCATAGAATTAGTTTGGGTCATACAATCACAAGTGTGAGGGCACAGTGTCTGGTCTGTTAAAACATATTGATAATTTCTTATATACTGGATCCAAATGGTACAATGGATCCAGTTGATATTTAATAACTTCTATCGACTTTCACCTAAGAGTATGTTCTTCAATAGGATTTAGAGAACTAGCTCCAACAAGCAATAGAGAATAGATTATTCAGTAAATGCTTAGGACAAGCTCAAACAGAAGTTGAGAAAAATTGGAAATAAATGTTATCCTTGGTGCGGTGGTAGAGGGTTTGGAGGTGATTAGTCGAAAACCACTACATTCAAGAAACTCACAGAGTGAAGGCAAGAATAGAAATTGGCCAGATTTGCCCCGAAAAACCCAGAAAAAAGTCATGACTTTATCAATACTATTCCCATATATATGCCTTAGTGGTCAATATAATTAGTGCTGGTTAAGGGAGCAGGCTCGGGGATGGGGGGATGGGAAATGAGGCTTTGGTGGTGGGTACACATTCATGGTGGGATTGGTGGTGAATGATGAATCTTTCTAATAAATGTACTGCCAAAAATGTTGTACTTTTTAAGTCACAGTGTTTAAATTAAAAAAAAAAACTAATTTTCACAAAACGCACATTTGGATTCTCTTAAATGTGGACACAAGCCAAAGAGCTGTAACATCACTATGACTTCATATATGTTGGAATGACTGTTTCATTGAAAATTTGGTAGTGGGATTAGAGGGACTTTTAGCAGAAAAAAGTCCACTTTGTTTTCTTAATATGGAAACAATAATTATATCCTATCATTGAATATAATTATACATAACTAGTATATCAGATGTAGCATATTCTATTAGTCACTGCTGGACAAGGAGACACTTGAAGAATGGAATGTGTTGGATGACAGATCTAACTAATCTGGGAGCTTTGTTGTTTTGCCCACTCCCAGCTTAATCTATTTAAGTCAAGGTTCATTCTAATGAGACCTCTCTTCTATGTAAACACTGCTAGAGGGTGTGGCAGTTACAGAAGTTACCTTGATTGAATAACTTCTGACTTATACATCTACTAAGACTTCTGTGTTTTCTAGATTGGGCACAGCTCCTCTTTATACCCACTGCACCCAGAGTGGGACAGTTAGAATTGACCAGGAGACTACCATCCTGGCTACGTTGAGACTAAAGGAAGACTATAAGAAGGATCATACTAATTTACTCTAAGCAGGCGAGTATGACCCTTTCAGTACATGAGAGCAAGATACTCAGAATCATCCTGGTACAGATAATAATAAGAAGGACCTTGTGGATACCATCGAGATTACATGAAGCTCATGAAATTAAGATGTATTACTTTATATCAGCCCTCTCTTTGTCTCCAGTGTTTACATAAGAGATAATCTCAGGATTAATTCTTGGCATAATCTTTGTTTATACTTGCAATAGGGTGTGACACTACACTCTGTTTAGAGTTCTTTGTTGACACTACACTCTGTTTAGAGTTCCTGGATTACTTTGGTGTATGTAAAGGGACTGATTTGAGGTCCCTTCTCCTTTTGGCTCTTCAGCTTTTGGCTTTTGGCTCCTGTGGCTCCTTGGCCTTTTGCTTTTTGGCTATTGGCTTTTTGGCTTTTGGCTTTTTGCTCTTTGGCCTTTTGCTCCTTCTTCTGGGTAGGACTCATCTCGGGTGAGATCCTCTCTCTTTGGTGGGAGACTTAGGCTCTTTTGTATGGTCTAAGTTTGGACCAGAGCTTGAGTTTGTTCATTATATTGGAATGCTGTGGAAGAGCTTTTGTACTATTAAAAGCCTTTTTGGAACTGCACCAGACTCATGAGTTTTCATCTGTTCCCTCGGCGTCCTCGGAGGTAGAAGAGAACTTCTATCCTGACACTGTCAGGGACCCTGGTGGCGTCCCCAACAGGAATGTGTCAAAAAGAAATTAGCTTGGCCTCTAGATGTTGATTTTAAATATTTTTAGAGTTATTTTAGATCTGACTCCACTCACCATTCTTCATGACACATCTCAAACATCTTTGACATATATTCAACATTTGCAGCATTTCCCTATAGCATCTCCCCAAACTCAAAGAAGGAATTTCCTGTCTGTAAAATGTCAATAATGAGCAATTAACACCTACTGAAATATCATTCTTTGGCATGTCAAAGTGGAGAAATATTAATCTCCACATTTAATCTAACCTCTAATACACTGATATAATAATTTTTTCAGATATGCATAGCACCTACCATTCTGTTCCTATTTATGCAGTGTCATAGTTGTTTAATATTTATCACTAAACACCATTAGAGGACTCTATTTGCCAAGACTTGATTACTACAAACTATTCATTGAAACATTATTTGCACCAATCTAGATATAAAATCAGAAATCTGGAGTCATAGTATAGAGGAACATGTGCTGGTATTGCATGCTGTGATCCAGGACTGAATCCCCATCACCGCACATGGTTTCCCAGCATCACCAACAGTGTGTAGAGCCAGAGTAAACAGTGAGCACTTCTGGGTGTGACCTAAAAAAAGAAACAAACAAAACACAAAACCATCATATCACTATCCTCCTGTTGATCATCTATTTGCTAGAGCGGGCACCAGTAATATCTCCATATGTCCTGTCTCATGCTAGTAGAGCCCAAGGGCATCTATTCACTCCAGGAACATAAAGAGCCTCAAACCATTATATTAGGTCATGGGAATGAACTAATATAATTGTTACTGGTATTTGGCATATCAAATGAAACAGGGCAGCTTGCCAGGCTTGCTATGCAGGTATCATACCCTTGTAGTCACCTCTAAATATAGCATTTATAGATGAACCACACGGCCACTTGCGGCTGCGCAAGACGGGCTGTAATAGACTGTCACTGGGTGGAGTTCTGACAAGAGGGAAGTCCGGATGTGGAAAATGGCAGCCAGATGGAGTGGGGGTCATCTGGCTTGTTGTGCAGCTCTGCTGGGGTGGAGGGCCAGGGCTAAAACCCCGCCATCCCTCCCAGGTGCCTCGTGAGCTGCTGGGCACAGGAAGAGCAAGTAGCAGCTCTGCCCCATGTCTGTAAGTCTCTGGTTCAGCACAAAAATAAAAGAACACAACACAAAACTAAAGAAAACAAAATATTTAGAAACATTTAAATGATTATAAATAAATAAATGCGTAAAGAAACCTTGATACAGTGTGCCCACCCAGGGATGCCAGATTTCTGAAAGCTGCTAGGGTTCCCAATAATATCAGGGAACGAGTTCTCTTCTACCTCCAAAGCCAGTGGGGAATGCATGAAAACTCAGGAGTTAAGCACAGTTTTAAAGGCTTTACTCTCAAAGATTCTGGTATACAATTCAGTAACAGGAAAACCGTGACTTTGGTTCCTAGCTGTGCCCCAGCCACATGTAGGTTTAGAATCTTAGGCCAAGATGGCCACTATCATGGGTTAAGGCCCAACAGGGAAGAGAGAGAGAGAGAAGGAGAGCAGAGGCAGAGAGCAAAAGTAGAGTCAAAATGGCCAAAAGCCCTTTTTCCTTTCTCCTTGATCACTTCACTTGATCAGTTGAATCCTGTTATTCATCGATTTGCTCGAGCAGGTGCAGTAACATTTCCATTGGACCCTATCATGTGCGAATGCAGCCCAATAGCATCTGGTTGATTCAGGAATATGAAGAGCCTCAAACTGCTCCTTCAGGGTCTTGACAAGGAAGTCTGGCCATCTTGTAGGTGGGCGGCCACGTGATCTTTTGGCATCCCGTGGGATCCAGTCAGTAACAGCTCTAGTCCAGCAGTTGTCTCCAAATTGCATTACATGTCCAGCCCATCTGATTTTTGATGCCTTGGCAAACGAGACAGCATCCCTGATTCTGGTTCTTGTTCCTTTCTCCTAGCTTATTTTATAGATAGAAGTCCACCAAAAACTTCCAAGCCCAGCCCATTGTGGGCTGGGTTATCTAGAGAGAAATGACCCTATTAAAATGCAGATCTTCAGGTGGACCCAGAGGCTTCACAATGCCAGAGCTGTCTCCCTGAGATAATACTTTCCTAGCAGAGTAGGGAGGGGGTTGCATCTCTGAACCAGAAAGCAGTTCAGAATGTAATTTGTAGAGAATGGCATTAATACTTCTTACCATGAATATATAGGCAGCTGATTCCAGACTCTAGATCCCACTAAGGCCAAAAAATACATCAGAATAATTCACTTTGACATTGCCCTTTGAATCAGAGACACGTCAGTTTGCCTGAAGGCATACTGGCATATCTCATTGAACTAGGATAACTGATTACATTATGGTTGATCCAACGTGGGCAAGTACTCTTAGAATATCTACATGTATGTCCCTCACAGGAGCCCATGGAAGTAGGAGGGACAAGCAAGATTCATAACATTCATGATAAAATATTTATGACATATAAAATTATGAAATCTATCCAATTCTACCCAAGCTCCCATTGTGTCTGCTCCAGAGATTCACTAAAAGCAGGGGGTAGCTCGTCACATAAGCTAAGTGTACTGAGCCTATGGCTAAGTAGGGTGTGTCACCCAACAATACAGTAGGTAGGGTGCTTTCTTTGTGCACAGCAGACCAAAGCTCAGTCTTCGGTAGCACTAATGGTCCTAGGAGCATCACTAGGAGTGATTCCTGATGGCAGAGCCAGGAGTAGGCCCTGGAACACAGCTGGGTATTGCTTCAAAGCAAAAAATAAAAAGATATAGAAAAGCAAAAACAGAGAGAAGGATATGGTATAAATACAGAATAAAAAAAATAATACTGCTGCAACCTGATTAGAACTGGAAGATGACTGTATCACTGTCTTCCCATTCATCATCGATTTGCTTGAGCGGGCACCAGTAACATCTCCATATGTCCTGTCTCATGCAAGTAGAGCCCAATGGCACCTGCTTGTTCCAGGAACATAAAGAGCCTCAAACCATTCCATAAGGTTATGGGAATGAGGTCTATAATTGTTACTGGTACCTGGCATATCAAATACGACACAGGTAGCTTGCCAGGCTCTGTCCTGTGGGTAGCATACTCTTGTAGTCATCTCAAAATCCAGCATTTATTGATGAATGGAGCAGACGCGTGGCTGCGCAAGCCGGGATGTGATAGGCTGGTCTGCTGGGTGGAGTTCTGACGAGGGGAAGTCCGGATGTGGAAAATGGAGGTCCTCATGGAGTGGGGGGTCATCTGGCTTGTTGTGAGGCTCTGCTGGGGTGGCAGGCCAGGGCTAGAACCTGCCATCCCTCCTGGGTACCTCATGAGCGGCTGGGCACAGTGAGAGCCAGTAGCAGCTCTGCCCCATGTCTGTCACTGGATCAGCATACCTGGGCCGGATTAAAAAAAGACTACAGCAGGGTGGATCTTGATGAGTCAGGCTGTGATAGGCTGGTCTACTGGGTGGAGTTCTGACGAGGGGGAAGTCCTGATGTGGAAAAATAGGTCCTCATGGAGTGGGGGTCGTCTGGCTTGTTGTGAGGCTCTGCTGGGGTGGCGGGCCAGGGCTAGAACCCGCCATCCCTCATGGGCACCTCATGAGCGGCTGGGCACAGTGAGAGCCAGTAGCAGCTCTCTGGAAGATATGCTGAGAAAAGTAAGCCAGAGAAGAAAGACAAACATTGAATAATCTCACTTATATGTGGTGTGTAGAATAACTGTATAAGAAAATATAATGTAGTGCAGAGGGGATGTCTTCCCTCCAGAGTTCAGAGGAAGGAGAGAGAGGGAAAGAAATCAAGGAGAGAAGGAGTAAGATCAGAAATGGAAGTAATGGGGAAACATGGGTTAGAACTTTGACCATATTGCTAACGTGAGAAAGTGGTATAGCTATGTACCCAAATTATGGACCCAACAGTGAAAACATGAGATCTAACTTGCAACCATCAAACTTTGCAATGTCCCAATCAAGGTAGGCAGGATGAAATTCTCACAGGTGGTCATATGATCCCCAGTTGAGAAATACTGACCTAGAGAGTATTATGCTTAATGAAATTAAACAGATGGGGAAAAGACCAAACACCATCTACTCTCACTCATAGATGGTCACGATCTCACGATCTTCACGATCTTCCCGTTAATCATCTATTTGCTAGAGCGGGCACCAGTGATATCTCAATATGTCCTGTCACATGCTGTAGAGCCAAGGGCATCGGCTTGGTACAGGAACATAAAGAGCCTCAAACCATTATATTAGGTCATGAGAATGATCTAATATAATTGTTACTGGCATTTGGCATATCAAATAAAACACGAGCAGCTTGCTAGGCTTGCCGTGTGGGAGGCATACTCTATAAACACCTCCAAATAAAGCCTTTATTGATGAACCGCGCGGCGAGCCAGGCTGTGATGGGCTGGTCGGCTGGGTGGAGTTCTGATGAGAGGGAAGTCCAATGTGGAAAATGGCAGCGCCCATGGAGTGGGTGGGGGTCGTCTGGCTTGTTGTGAGGGTTCTGCCGGGGTGGTGGGCCAAGGCTGGAACCCACCATGCCTCCCGACTGCCTCATGAACGGCTGGGCACAGGGAGAGCAAGGAACCGCTCTGCCCCATGTCTGAGAGTCTCTGGACCAGCATACCTGGGCCGGATTGAGGAAGAAACTGCTCCAGGGTGGGTGTCGATGATCCGGGCTGTGATGGGCTGGTCGGCTGGGTGGAGTTCTGATGAGGGAAGTCCAATGTGGAAAATGGCGGCGCCCATGGAGTGGGTGGGGGTCGTCTGGCTTGTTGTGAGGTTCTGCCGGGGTGGTGGGCCAAGGCTGGAACCCATAGATGGTACATGAATAAACAAGTCAATATGATAAATGAGACAAAAATAAAATTTTAGGCCAAAAAAAGAAAAAATAGTTTCAGAAATGAAGGGGAGAAGTTTGAAAGAGCAGGTATAATGATCAATTTTAATATACATGAAAGAATAGGTATTTTAGTTGTAAAATTTATATATATATACATATATATGTATATATATATATATATATGCAGATATTTCTTGTCAATGGTGGTGACCTAAAGCATATTATAATGAAATGTAACCTCTGGGGTACGCTCCCCCCCACCCCCACCCAGAAAAATATCATTGACATGTTTTTTTTTATTTAAATAGCTGAAAAAGTCTAAATAAGGGTTTTTTCATGATGGTGAAGCCCATGTTATCTCTTTAACATGTGTTGTCCTTTCTTTGTCTCCCCCATACATCACATTTCTCTAAGTAAATTTCTTTAAATGAAACTGTTTTTCTTTAGTAAAAAACAGAAAGAGTCAAAATGTAATATTTTATGTCTCATCGGAATATGTGAAATTTTATTCACAATACATTAATATCTTCTGGAAGACAGATGTACTATTCTTTAACATGTGATCTGTATTTACTTTGGCCCTTAGACACAGCTGAATGCTTGAGTCTTTTTGACGTGTTTTTGTTTTGCTTTGGGGCTAGATCCGGTGGCATTCAGGGGATATTCCTGACTGGACTTGGGGAACCACATAGGATGCCGGGAATGAGACTAGGTTACTATAGAGGATGTAGGGGATTGAACCTGGATTAGCTGCATGCAAAGCAAATGTGACAGAAAACATTCTGCCAACATCTTAAATATTTGCTACATCTTCTCAGAAAGCGATTTCTTATCCCTGTTTCTAGATGAGGACTATCTCCCTCTTTATCAATGAATTGTCTTTTCCACATTGCTTTACTTGCATTTATTTGCTTATTGAAAACAATATATATTAAAACAGAGACAAAAGGTGGGTGGGATATAACAGTGGCTTGGTTGGGTTTTATTTTCTGATGCAACGTTGTCCCAGATGCCCATTCATCATCCCAGGACCATTCTTGAATTTTAGTCTTTCCCATCTATATTACTTTTTAGACCATGACAATTGCTTGAAATAAAATATCAAAAGACTAGAAGATAAACAAAAAATCCAAAAAAATCTAAAAACTATCAGAGTAATATAGAACTCATAGTTTGGGACTAGTACTATATTTTAAAGAAGCCTTTTAAAATGTTGCAATATTGATAACCACATAACACGTCAGGTTGACTAAATTCCCTTAGAAATTTAATACCAGATTCCAGGCATCCTAACCTTCCCTGACAAATATATAGAAAAGGAAAAGTTATAGCAATTTGTTCCTCATTTACCTACATGGATTTCTGTCACTTCCTCAAAATCAATGACAGTGTGATATTTTCACTTTTATAGAAAATAATTTAACTAGCCTTCATTTGCTTTGAAAAAACACCAACTTCAGGTTACTGTCAGAGAGAAAAATTTTATTCAAAGGTTCTTACAAACACAACTTTCTCATGAAAACACTGACTTTTAAAAAGATTCATCTTTAACTGCTTTATATTAAAATTAGTATTATAAGCAAATTATGCAAAAAAGGTTTTCCACCTAAAGAAAGTAGTTTTGTTATCTCCACTTAAACAAACTATTGACCTACATGATAGTATGTTCTTTTTATTCCCCAGAAAAATAAATACCATAAAATTTCTCCTAAACTATTCTAGTTGAAAAAAATAGTTTTACATAATTATAATAAAATTTTCTAAGTGTCATAAAACTATGTTTGAACACTTCAAGGAATATTGCTTCTTTTGAAAAAAAGTTTATAATGTAGAGGCTACGCTGGCCCAATCCAATGATTCTATCAAGTCTCTTAATGGCTGACAAAAGAACACTTCTACCTAAATGAGCCATAAAAAGTAAATCAATGGAAAAGCTAGAGATCCAGGGACAGAAAATAGCCGTAAGCCAATGGACATTGAGCAGCACAGGCTTAGCCCAGGTGAGGCTATTAAACTAGCCTAAAAAGGGTGCCGTTCTGGTGGAGTCTTCCAGAACTAACCAGTCTGTGATGATATGGCTTATGTCCCCTCAAAGTTATACACTAAAGATTCATTCCCTGGTATTTCAGAATGAAGTTTCTTTTGAATTTAAGATTATTTCTCATGCACTTCTAGTGATGTGTTTATTATTTTAATATAGCTGCTATCCTTATTAATATATATTTATTATTAAGATATAAAATAGTTTGTATTGAGAGGATGTGAGAACAGAGAAAAGAGAGAGAGATAGAAAGAGAGATAGAGAGGGAGGTAGAGAGGGAGATATATGTTCAAGACAGAACACAGGGTTCTCCAGAGTATGACCTGGAGATGTATATTCTTTGCTACCAAGTGAGAATGCCATGTGAGGAGGGGCACAAAAGTGAGGTGGTGTTTCTACAAGCAAGAATTTCCAGAAATTTTCTGGAGGCTACCCTAGGCAGAGAGGAATATCATATATTTCCTGTCCTCAGAAGAAATCACCCATACCTACATTTTGATCAATATAGTCAGTCTCTGTTTTCAGGATAGTCAAAATGATAAGCTTTCAGCAAGCCCCTTCTCCTCCCAAGAAAACTCATTCAGGTCCCACAAAAATTAAGTGCCAGAATGTTCCCCAAAAGATATCAGTTCTACATATGATTAGTAATATAGAACCTCCAAGTGGGCCAAAACATGAGAAACCTTTAAAATCAACCACATGCTTCAAAGGTGTATAGTCATTTTTTTCTAAGTGCTTCCTTTCTTATATTAAAAATGATTGTGAGCTCCAGTACATAAGCAACCTGTGATTTAGAGTACATATAATAAAATATACTAAGAACTCAGTACTACCTTTATAAATAAATGTGTACTTAATAACCAAAACCAAATAAATATACATTGGCAAAGGATTTTACCTATCTACATGAGACTATTTATTGCATCAACAGATCATGTTTATTTGATGTAGTGTTTTGCAGACCCTTTGCAATAACTTGCTGTAACCTGGAGTCTCCTTGGCTTATCCCCAGGGGTCTATAATCCACAGACTTGGAACTATTGTTTTCTCATGTAACTGATTTATTGGAAAGGCTTAATTCTGTAAGAGTATAAACATGAAATGATTTTCTTTTCCTCCAGTTTTTATTTTCAACAGTGTTTTGCTAAATCATTCTTTTCTATCTTTTAACAGCTTGGGAAAAAAAATCCTTTCATTTCATTGCCTTTCATTTACAGCAAGTTCAGTTTAATTTCCAGCATCAATCACAGATTAATTTGTCTCATCTTTTCCAGTTCCCTCTGCAAGGTTAATAGAGTCTAACTCTGAGAAGTTTCCCCCTCTTCCTCTACAATTCAATGGCTCAGTTCTCTGGAGCTTTGAGACTGAGAAAAGGTGGAAAAAGTGACAAATGCTTCATTTCTTATGTGGCTCTTCTCTACTGACTCCTTGTGGGCCTAATTTCCTAACCTGGGACACACCTCTGCAGCTTCCGCTTTTCTTCCTCTCTGCACATGGTTCAATCAGTGACTTCCCTATACCTGTTGCTGAAGCCAGAAATTGACAAGAGGACAATCACCTTAAGTGAAAGTCAAGAAGACTTTTCAGGCTCTCCCCACCAGGTGCGTTCCCACGGTGGGCACTCCCTGAGGCACTCAGTTCCAGGTTAAAGGGCTGGAACTTTGGGAAGGGGATCAAGTCACACCCAGCTTCTTTGCATCCTCCTCCCGGACGACTTCTGCCCAGACCCCTGACTCGGGGAACCACCCACCGACACCCCAAAATTCAAAACCTTGTGGGCGCACACTGCGCGAATACCTATCTACCTGAGATACCACTAAACATTTGCCCCTACACTTTTTGCTTTCCATCCCTAACTGCAAAGTAATTTAGGCAGCTACTAACTCTATTGACTACTCACCCGGAACACACATTTTCAACCTATGATAGTCATTATGGTAAAGCAACACAGAATTCCCTTCAAGCTCAATGATTGAAGTAATTAATACAGATGAGTCAAGCAATAACGATGAGCTATATAACCTTTCTGAAAAGAAATTTTGGAAAGAACTGTTAAAGATGCATAAGGAACTCAAAGAAACAATGGAATACAAAGTCAATAAAATACAAGACGACATGAGAGCAGAATTGAGTAAATTTCAGGCCAAAGTACAAGCAGAAATGACAGACATTAAAAATGAGGTAAGTGAACTGAAAAACACAGTGGAAGGCCTCCAAAGCAGAGTAAAAGCTACTGAAGAAAGAATTAGTGATCTCGAAGATGAGGTTCAGAGATTCTCTAGACAACAACAGAAGTGGGAAAAAAAACTCACAATCAACAAACAGACTACCAGAGAAAATCAGGATGAAGCCAAAAGGAACAACATATGCATCATTGGGGTCCCAGAAGGGCAAGAAGAAAACCCTGATGAAGAAGAAACTGTCAAAGCCATCATTGCTGAGAAGTTCCCAGAACTGAAGAAAGCATGCTCCCAGATACAGGAGGCCCGTAGGATACCAGCTAAAAGAAACCGCAATAAGAATACTCCAAGACACATCCTTATTAAAATGACAAAAATGATAGAGATAGAGTACTGAAAGCAGCAAGGTCAAAGAAGGAAATCACATACAAAGGAGCATCCCTGAGATTTATAGCAGACTTCTCAGATGAAACACTCCAAGCCCGAAAACAATGGTGGGATATTGTGAAAAAACTCAATGAACTGCAGGCCTCACCAAGAATTCTTTACCCAGCTGAACTTCTTTTAGATGCAAAGGAAAGATGAACAACTTCATGGATAAACAACAACTCAGGAAATTCATAGACTCAAAACCAACTTTAAAAAGAAGGATTGAAGGGTCTTTTGTAAAATAAGACAACCCAAAACCACAACAAGTTTAAACAGAAAGATGGCACAAAATCCAATTACAATAATCTCTCTCAACGTCAAAGGTCTAAATGCACCAATTAAGAGACACAGAGTGGCAAAAGGATTAAAAAGCTGAATCCAACATTCTGCTGCCTACAAGAAACACATCTGAATAATCAGAGCAAACACAGACTCAAAGTCAAAGGCTAGAAGACCGTTCTCCACACAAACAACTCCGTCCAAAAAAAATAGGAGTGGCCATACTCGGATCTGACAATATAGACTTCAGGCTGAAAAAGGTTAAAAGGGACAATGAAGGTCATTTCTTAATAATTAAGGGGTATGTATACCAGGGAGAAAATCACACTACTATTCATATATGTACCAAACGAGGGGCCAGCAAAATACTTAAAACAACTATTAATAGACCTCAAAGAAGACATTAACAGTTGTACAATAATAGTCGGATACTTCAACACTGTGTTATCGATGATGGATAGATCGATGAGACTAAAACTCACCAGGGAAGAAATGGAAGAGAGCTGGTTGATATATATGGGGCTTTTCATCCCCAAAAAGCTGAATACACATTTTTTCCAGTGCACATGGAATATTCTCCAAGATAGACCATATACTGAATCACAAATCATACCTCAACAAAATAAAAAAAGATAGAAATTGTGTCAACTATCATTTCAGATCATGATGCACTGAAAATTGTAGTTAACCATACACAGAAGCAGGGAGTCAAACCAAACACCTGGAAACTGAACAGCTCACTGCTAAACAAATGGGTCGTAGAAGAAATCAAACAGGAAATCCAAAGATTCCTGGAAACAAATGGCAATGAAAAACCAACTATCAGAACATGTGGGACACAGCAAAAGCTGTGTTAAGAGAAAAAGTTCAGAGC
Organism: Cryptotis parvus; assembly: GCA_021461705.1. Taxonomy (NCBI): domain Eukaryota; kingdom Metazoa; phylum Chordata; class Mammalia; order Eulipotyphla; family Soricidae; genus Cryptotis; species Cryptotis parvus. Next base: position 149,684 of record JAJIBD010022329.1, on the reverse strand, counting down.
TCTGCAAGCATTCATAAGGAAAGAAGAAAGGGCCCATATAAATAACCTAACCTCACAGCTGAAAATATTAGAAAAAAACCAATAAAATAAGCCCAAACCAGGCAGAAAGAAGGAAATAATAAAACTTAGGGAGGAAATCAACTCGAGCTGGAAACCAAAAAAAAACAATCTAAAAAGATTAATGAAACCAAGAGCTGGTTCTTTGAAGAAATAAACAAGATCTACAAGCCACTGGCAAGACTTGTAAGGACAGGGAAAGAGAGAACCCAAATAAACAGAATCAGAAATAAAAATGATGACATCATAACAGAAAAGACAGAAATTCAAAAGATCATCAGAGATTACTTTGAGAACCTGTATGCCACAAAACATGAGAACCTAGAAGAAATGGATAAATTCCTGAAGTCCTATAACCTCCCACCATTGAAAGAAGAAGACCTCCAATACCTAAATAAGCCTATCACCATCGAGGAAATTAAAACAGTAATTAAAAGTCTGCCCAAACACAAAAAGCCCAGGTCCAGATGGGTTCACTAGCGATTTCTACCAGACCTTTAAGGAGGACCTACTGCCTGTCCTGCTAATGCTCTTCCAGGAAATAGAAGAAACAGAAACACTCCCAAACAGCTTCTACGAGGCACATATCACCCTGATACCCAAAGCAGGGAGAGACAACACAAGGAAGGGAAAATTACAGACCAATCTCCTTGATGAACACAGATGCTAAGATCTTCAAGAAAATACTAGTAAACAGAATTCAAAGACTCATCAAAAAGATCATACATCATGACCAAGTAGGATTTGTCCCAGGAATGCAAGGATGGTTCAGCATTCGCAAATCAATCAACAAAATACATTATATCAATAAGAGAAAAAATAAAAACCATATGATCCTATCAATGGATGCAGACAAAGCATTTGACAAGATCCAGCACCCATTCATGATTAAGACCCTCCAGAAAATGGGAATTGAAGGGAAGTTTCCTCAAGATAGTCAAAGCCATCTACCAAATGCCCACAGCAAGTATCATTCTCAATGGGAAAAAATTGAAAGCCTTCCAATTAAGATCAGGAACACAACAAGGTTGCCCTCTTTTACTTCTTTTATTCAATATAGTACTGGAAGTACTAGCCATAGCAATCAGAGAAGAAAAGGACATAAAGGGCATCCAGCTAGTCAAGGATAAATCAAGCTATCATTATTTGCAGATGACATATTATACTTAGAGAACCCTAAAAATCTTGACCCCAAAAACTATTGAAAACAATAGATATTTATAGTAGAGTAGCAGGGTACAAAATCAATACCCAAAAGTCAGTGTCTTTCCTATATACAAATAACTAAAGAGAAGAAAGGGATATTAAGAAATTGATTCCATTCACAATTGTGCCACAGATAATCAAATACCTAGGAATCAGCTTAATCAAGTGTGTAAAGGACTTATACAAAGAAAACTACAAGACACTGCTTCAAGAAATAAAAGAGGACACGGGGAAATGGAAACACATTCCCTGCTCATTTATGGGGAGAATTTATACTGTCAAGATGGTAATACTTCCTAGAGCTTTGTACAGATTCAATGTGGTCCCTATAAAGATACCCATGACATTCTTCAAAGAAATTGACCAAACACTCCTGAAATTCGTATGGAATAATAAACCCCCAAGGATAGCTAAAGCAATCCTTGGGAAAAAGAAGATGGGAGGCATCACCTTTCCCAACTTCTACTGTACTACAAGGCAGTAGTGATTAAAACAGAGTGGTATTGGAATAAAAACAGACCTGTGGACCTATGGAATAGAGTTGAGAATCCTGACACCCACCCTAAAAGACATGATCAATTAATCTTTGATAAAGGTGCAATGAGTCCGAACTGGAGTAAAGAAAGCCTCTTCAACAAGTGGTGCTGGGAAAACTGGACAGCTACATGTCTAAAAGTGAATTTGGACCTGTGTCTAACACCTTGCACAAAAATCAGATCAAAATGGATTAAAGATCTCAATATCAGACCTGAATCCATAAAGTACATTGAGGAAAATATAGGAAAAACCCTCCACAACATTGAAGATAAAGACATCTTCGACAGTGAAACACCATTAACAAAGCAACTAGAAGAAAACATAAACATATGGGACTACATGAAACTAAAGAGCGCTGCACTTCGAAAGAAACAGTGACCAAGATAGAAAGACAATCCACAGAATGGGAAACAATATTCACCCAATACCCATCTGATAAGGGGTTAATATCCAGGATATATCAGGCACTGGTACAGCTATATAAGAAAACAGCCAACCCCATTAAAAAATGGGGGAGAAAAGATGAACAGAAACTTTAACAAGGAAGAAATTCGAATGGCCAAAAGTCATATGAAAAAAATGCTCATCATCACTAATCATCAGAGAGATTCAAATCAAAACAACAATGTGATATCTCCTCACACCACAGAGACTGGCCCATATCCAAAAGGGCAAAAGCAACAAGTGCTGGCATGGATGCGGGAAAAGGGGACTCTCATAGATTGTTGTTGGGAATGTCGACTGCTACAACCTTTCTGGAAAACAATATGGACATTCCTCCAAAGACTAGAAATTGAGCTCCCTTTTGACCCAGCCATACCACTCCTGGGAATATACCCTGGAAAGCCAGAAACACACAGTAGAAACATAATCCACACTTTTATTTTCATAGCAGCACTATTCATAATAGCTAGAACCTGGAAACAACCAGTATGCCCGAGAACTGATTACTGGATAAAGAAACTGTGGTAAATCTACACAATGAAATACTATGCAGCTGTTAGGAAAAATGAAGTTGTGAAATTTTCCTATAAATGGATAGCCATGGAAAGGATCATGATGAGTGAAATTAGTCAGAAGGAAAGAGCGAGATATAGAATGACTGCATTTATTTGCATGATATATATATATATATATATATATATATATATATATATATATTATGACACCAAAATCCAGTGTCAGGCGAAACGTGATCAGGTGGTCTTACCAAAAGTGGAAATTACCGCAAACATATGGGAGTCAGAGGTTAGATAAGACAGAGAAGGGAACATGTGTGAATAAATGTCAAAAGGGTTAATACCAACCTAGAACTGAGCATTAAATACAGGCAAAAAACGCACACGATGGCCTCTAAGTGTATGTAGTGCAACCCACAATGTGTAAGAGAAGGAAAAGAGAGAGAGGGAGAGAGAAAAGAGATAAAGAACCTGCCATTTAGGCAGGCTATGGGAGGGGGGGGGGAGGAATTGGGGACATTTGTAGTGGGAAATGGGCATTGGTGGAGGGCGGGTGCTGGAACACTATGTCACCGAAACCTCTAAACATGAGCAACGTTGTAATTGTATATCTCATTAATTTAAAAAAGAAGACTTTTCAGTTTTAACTGCTAGCTAGTCCTTACTTCTCATCAGTATATTTGAACTTCAAATAGGGAAATATATTTCTTTTTCCTGTCGTGGCTTCTCAGTTGTTTTATAACTCAGATCAAGTTGGCACATTGGCTGTTTAATATGCCTGTTTAATATGTATCTTGTTAGGGGTGTGTGTTGAAGAATGCTGTGTTTCCCAACAAAGTCCAGAAGCAGAAACAGGAAGTCTCTGTGGAACCCCCACTTGTTGGAGAATCCTGGGTTCCTGAAAAAATCCCGGAGTAGGGTATAGGTCCCCTTCTGCCACAGGGAAGAAGGTGAAAGACCCACGAATTCAGGGAAGTTTCAGGTTTTTCTCACAGTTCAACAATAAGAAAATCCCAGACTTTAGGCTCCTGGCTGGGCCCAGGCCATGTGTAGGTTTAGAATCCTAGGCCAATATGGCCACTACCTGTTGCTGGACACCTAAAAGCCTAAACGCCTCTGCATCTGCCCTGGATTGCCTCCTGCAGATCATTTTGTAGATAGGGGGTAGTTTAAATGTGGCAGTTTATGTGACCATGTATTCTGTACTAGCTGGTATAAATATTCTCTCATGCTACTACAATCAACGTGGGTCTAGCTAGATCTTACCAGCATATTTGCCTGGCCACATTGGATCTCTAAGTAATTAGCCCAGAGTGAAATGCTGTTTGCCTCCAAGCAAGCAAGCATGGCTCCCTGATAACTCAAAGGCAACTAAAATACAAAACTATCGTGAAGTAGAGGAGACTCTTGTGAAGGCTTGGAGAAATATTTAACTGGCATTAGTATAGTCTTTGGTACAGAGGCATGCCATTTCAGAAACCCTCTTCTCTACCCTATGAAGGCATTTCCAGGCAGATCTTGGCTAAAAACATTAGCATATAAAAGGGCCTAGGTGAGGTGCTGGGAGAAATTACCTGAGGGAATTTGACCCTCCCTGTTTCCCATAATAGTGGGAGGTCTGAGTTGCAGGGTATGAAATTAGGCTGCTTCCTCTCTTGCTCTCTTTTGTGGGCTCACACTCTTCTTGGGAGTCTTGTCTTTGTCTCCTCATTACAGGGCCTTAACACGTGGTGGCTGACCATCTTACATGTGGCTGGGGTTCTAGTCAGGAATCCTGAGCACAGGGTTTTTCCAATTGCTGATTTGTATGCCTGAAACTGTGATAAGTAAAGCATTGTAAAACCTGCGCCAGATTCCTGAGTTTTTATCCATTCCCTGCTGGCTTCGGGAGTAGAAGGGAACTCGCTTCCTGGTACTGTCGGGGACCCCAGCAGCATTACCCAACAACTACCAATGCTAAGGCTCAACAGGGAAGAGAACAGAGAGGAGAACAGATGCAGAGGGCTAAGAGGAAGAAGACAAGAGGCATGGAAGAGAGCAGACTTTATATCTTTTTAGCTCTAACCAGCCTGCATCAACAGAAAGCAGTTAGGTCAATCTCCCTCAGATAAGCTTCTGCCAGGACCCTAGTCTAATTGAGATGTTAATATTGCCCCAGACAAGGCTGCAGGCCCTTGGTTTTCCAGAAGGCCCTACGCAGATGGTGGGGAAGGGCATGTATCTGTACTAATGGATATCCTACAGCCAGGTATATATTTCCCAAGCCTTCATAAGATTCTCATCTTTACTCCCTAGTTGTTATATTTAGTATTTAGGCCATAGATAAATGCTGTTGGCATACAAGCAAGAAAGTGTGGCTCTCTAATAAGTCTAAAAGCTAATATACAGAACAACTATGAAGTTGACCAGGTAAACATATTGGTAAAATCAATCTAGTCCCACAATGACTGTGGTAGCATGAGAAAAATATTTATACCAGCTAACATAGAATTAATGGTAAGATATACTGCCACATAAAGTCACAGATTCAAACTGTCTTCCTGCCCCTATGTACAAAGTAGCCTGTAGGAGGAATCTCCAGGCAAGATGCAGAGACACTTGGCAATAGTGTACTGCAACAGTACACAAATACATGTATTGGTCAAGTCATATCATTTGCTTAAGATGTGAGTATTTTACTCTCTGGAAATCATCCCTAAATTTATAAGTAACAATGTTATGTGAGTGAATGATAAACAATGATTAATTATTTAGTAATTAAAACAATAGACACTTCTTTCTAAAAAATCCGAGAATTTCTTTGAACTTTCATTTCTTGGCTAGGTTTCATAGGAAAAGATGATTAATCTCTTATACTTCCTTCCAAGTCCCCCAAGTAGAAAACATGAAGTGGAGAGCTTTAAAGAAACCAGGTCTGACTTGTCATTACTTTATCTCACAAACAATGATTAATCATAGTCTGTGTGCCACAATCCGGCTCCACACCATGAAATTTATGAAGAATAATCACTAAAATTGTTAAGACTAGGGTATTGCCAACTCATAGATGAATGTACAGCAGTTCGGATGTTCTCAGAACTAGACACATTAAAGGCTTTTCTCACAGTAGCAATTTTCCAAGTAATCAGAAAATTATAGTAGCAGTTGTCAAAAGCTAAGATAGAGAAAGCACAGATGTATATAGAACACACAGGAGAGAAGATGAGCCAAAATTGGGAAGAATTGCAGAGTTTTGAGGATGGCTTTAAAGGGCCTTAGATTGGGCCAGAGAAATGGAACAGAAGGGAGGGTTCATGCCCGGTATGTGATCAATCCAGTTCAATCCCTGGAATCCCTTAAATCATCTAAGCCCCTCCTGATCTCAGGAGTAAGACTTGTGTAGCACTTGGTGTGACCTAAAACATAAACACAGCAATGTAGGCTACAATAAGAACAATATATTCTAGGAGGAAGACCAGAATCACCGTATTAGTTGCATCATACTACTATAACAGATTAAGCTAAACCTTTTCACTGTTTGGCAGTTCAGATACATGAAAAGATACCATAGTCAAGGTTAGATCCTTCTGGGTGCTCTGAGGGAAAGTGTATCCTGTGCCATTTTCTTTAGCTTCTGGTGGTTGCTTATAAACATGGTTGCCATGTTGCATTATTCGTTCCTATCAGTCATCACATCCCCTCACCCTTGAATATCTCTGTTCTATTTTCCCTGTTTGTCTTTAGACAGGCACCACCCCTCAGATTTAGAGCCCACTTGAATCTAGAATGATCTTATATCTCTTAATTAATTGTGCCTGCAAAGACCCTCTTCTCCAAAAGGTCACATTTTGAAGTTCCAGGCAGACATGAATTTTTGGAAAACAGTCTTTAACTTGACATAATCACTACAATGTCTGTGTGATATATAACATATTTTTGCCACATTTTTTTCATGGTAAAACCTCCTTCTAAATACAGTTTTTCATATTGTTATAATTAATGATTTGAAGGCCTGTCAGCCTCCATAATAATGTTAGCTTCTAAACACAGAAAATGAATAAGATAAACCCAGTAACTAACTCAACTAGACATTATGAAAAAAATTTGAGATATATAAAAAAGCATTTTACCATAGGTTTTATCAAGAGTGTTATAGCAGAGCATGCCTTAGTCTGGGATACAGAATTACACAAAAGCAAGATTCTGAAGTAAGAGAAACTTAACTTTGAGATGTGGTTAAGACTCTTTCTTCATACTGAAAATAATTGTCACTTTTATTTTTGTGATAACAGTTATTATGATAATGCTCAAGCAACAGCGATGGGCTAATGATAGTTTATAGACTTTGCTGCCACACACTCGCTTTCTATCATAATTGCCAAAATCTTTTGAAACACTGATTTTCTGTATCAAGTGAAACTTTCTTCACTAACCTTAGTAAGGTTCTATAAGAAAGTACTGATTTAAAGACATTTGAAAAGTTAAGAATAAATATTGTGAACTGTAGAACAAACTCACTGCCATAAAGTAACAGTTTAGTGCAATTTTATAATATGAATGTTTATGAATTACTTTTTGACCATAGCAACTATGCCCATCACACATTTTCCCTATTTCCCACCTCCTACAAATAATCTCTTTGTGTAACAATCACAAATCAATCTGTTTCAAGTTCTGTTCGAGGGGGAATTCCACATTTAAGTGAAATCATGCTGTTTTTGTCTTTCTCTGTCAGACTTATTTCACTTAGTTATTAATGCTCTCAAGTCTTATATAACCATAAATTGTAGGGCATTTTGAGTTAATGAATAGTATTTCATATATAATATATATGTGCATAAAGACATATTCAATCACTTATAAATATACATATGAATTTTTATATATTATTAATACTTATGTTATGGATATTTCTGTCAGTTCCATGCTTTTATTTATTATTTGTTTATTTTTGTCTTTTTTTGTCACACCCAACAATGTTCAGATGTTACTATTGGCTTTGCACTCAAAAATTACTCCTGGCTGTTTTTAGGGGACTATGTGGGATGTTGGAAATCAAACTTGGGTCAGCTGCACGCAAGGCAAATGTCCTACCTGCTAGACTATTACTCCAGTCCCTCAGTTGCATGTTTTAATTACCTCAAATAATGCTAAAATAAATTTGTGTGTGCAGATATATTTTCAAGTCAGTAATCTCTCTGTCTCTCTCTGTCTCTTTGTCTCTCTGTCTCTGTCTCTCTTTCTCTCTCTCACACACACAAACACACATGCATACTCACACACATATCAGGTACATAGCCAGAAGCAAATTTGTTGGATCATATGGAAATTCTATTTTGAATTATTTCAGGGACAGCAATACCACGGTCCATAGTAGTTGCATAATTTATATTCCTATCGACATCACATAAAAATTACCTTTCTCAGTCACCTTTCCAAAATGTGCTATTTCTTGTTGTCCTTTTAATAATAGCAATTTTAGCAGGTGTGAGGTAATATATCTTATAGTTTTAGTATGTATTGCCCTGATATCAGTATATGTTGTGCCCCTTGGATATCTTCTTTGAAAAGATGTCTGTTTTTCCCTCTGCTCATTGCTAATCAGATTTTGTATTGGGTTTTACTGCAATTTAATTTCATTATTTGCTTATATTTTGTATATTAACCCCTTGTAGAGCCCAAGGTAGAGCCCAAGGGAACCTGCTTGCTCCAGGAACATAAAGAGCCTCAAACCATTCCATCAGGTCATGGCAATTAGGTCTATAATTGTTACTGGTATCTGGCATATCAAATACGACATGGGTAGCTTGCCAGGCATACTCTTGTAGTCATCTCAAAATCCAGCATTTATTGATGAACCGCGCAGCCACAAGCGGCCCTTGGGCTCTACTTGCATGAGACAGGTCATATGGAGATGTTACTGGTGCCCGCTCAAGCAAATAGAAGATAAACGGGAAGATAAGATAAACAAACCCCCTTGTAGACATATGATTTGCATATATTACCTGAGAGTCAATAGGTTTCATTTTATTTTCTCAGTGACTTCTTTTGTTATTCTAAGCTTTACAGCTTCAAGGAGTAGCTTTTTTTTTTTTTGCATCTGTTACAGTTGAATTTGGCATCAATTTTTTTTTAAATATGCGTTAATAAGATCAATGTCAAGGGATTTTCTACTTTAAAGGTTTTATATTTAAGAGATTACTTTTTTGAGCATTTCTTTCTATAATATAGCTCAGGGGTCAAGTTTCATTCTTTCTTGTATCTGTCACTTTATAATTTCCCTTGTAGTTTCACATATATCATCCTTTGGACCTTCATAAATATATCATAAGATACAGCAAGTTTTTGAAATAAGATTTTCTAAATATAGAGTATAAAATGGGGGGTTATATGCAAGTGATTTATTGAAGGGGTTTTCTGAGAAGAGGTTTATAGGAAAAAAGGAAGCAAGAACACCCAGAGGTGGGAGAATCTTGGTTAAAAGGGAGCTTTGAAGAGTGAACAGAGTTACCAACCTGTTTTATTTTTTTAAACAAAAGACCAGGATTTTTCCTATCACCTTAGTTATTGGCAATTCGCCTATCACTCAGCAGACATAAATTGCTGGCATTTGGAGAGAATTGGCTCACATTTGCCAAAGGAAGTTGTCTGGTGAAACTGTAGTTCAAGATCATTAGCAGTCAACCCTTAGTTATAGCAGTATTTTGGGGGCAAAGCCAGTTATAAAGAATCTGGGCAATTTACAACATCTAACCATCAAATATAGTACGTGCCCAATTTACAAAAGTAACAACTCTCTTCTCTCTTCTCTTCCCCTCACAGAAAGCAAAAGGAAAAAAAGAAAAAGTAACAACTAAAACCCAAAGAAGTTAAGAAAATTTTAAAGTCTAAGGGACTGGGCGGGAGCAATAGCCCAGCGGGTAGGGCGTTTGCCTTACACGCGGTCAGCACATGCCGGAGGCGGTTCGATCCTCAGCATCCCATATGGTCCTCCGAGAACCTCCAGGAGTAATCTCTGAGTGCAAAGCCAGGAGAAACCCCTGAACATTGCCGGGTGTGACCCAAAAAGAAGAAAAAAGAAAAAAAAGTCTAAGGGCCTGACAAATGTCAGAATCAAAACTTGAGTTGAGGTCTGGCTTCACCAACTTATGCTCTTCATATAGTAAGTGGAAAAACCTTTCTGATCAATGTTTCACATGCTCTCTGCTGTTGACACAAACCCGCCTAGCAAGAGCAGGAAGTTTCATTCTGAAACTAAACAGTCTCAGTGTCTTACTCCAGTAGCAACTTATAGTGGCATTATCTATAGGTCCCGTTTGTACACATGTTCAGAGATTTATTTTTATTTTATACTTCATAATCACTACTTAATTTTATTATATACAATTATTTTCCTTTCATAAATATTTTGAAGTTTATGTGCCACCTAACTTGTCACTTGTATCACTTGTCTTCCCATTGTTCATCAATTTGCTAAAGTGGGCACCAGTAATGTGTCCATTCGTTGGAAATGAGGTCCATTATTGTTACTGTTTTTGGCATATCAAATCCACCACGGGTAGCTTGTCTCTGCCATGGCTCTGGGTTCATCCCAGGGGACCCAGTGTTTTTCTATGTCAGATCGTCAACCAACCAGGGCTCACGGGGCAGAGCCCTAGGTGTAGACAAGCCTGTTTCCAGTCTGACAACTCCAACACAGCCCGGCACCGCAGCCACACCTGCAACAACTCAAGGGCTAAGCATCTAATTACCATGTTAAAAGTAGAAAGCTGGCCTCAAATAACTCAAAGGTAAGCTATAAAGTTTTTTCTTCAAATTATTATTATGAGTAGTTAGAAAATTACACTCAACCATATTAACACAGATCTACTTTTCTATTCTAGCATCATATTCCTTGTCTAGGTAGGCAAAAAAAATTTTTTTGAATATCTGGCACTTTTACTAGAGCACCTAGGAATGATCTTGAGCCAGGTGACATCATTAGACCAAAAATAAATAGAAAAAATCTGAGAAGAAGCATTATTTCTTAGAAACATCATTAAAAATAAATTCATGCAGTGTTCTCTTGCAAAGTAGCTTACAAGTTCATTCTGGCACTTTGGAAATGAATCACTTGGTCTGATGCTTCATCTAGGAACTTGAGTAAATTATCCAGCTTCAGAAAAGTGGCTAATATACAGACAAGAAAAAAGCATACTTATTCAAACAACTTTATCTCACTCAATTAGATTAGTGATTTCCTTAGCCAAGTCTAGGGATTTCATTCCAGTTTTAAAGATAATTAAGCAAAAATAGGTTACAACACCACTTTAAGGTTTTGTAAAACATAATACAACTTTTCTATAAATTATACTTATTATACTATCTCTTTCCAAGACATTATAGGCCTTAAAGTTAAATGTTTATATGATTTACTAAAAAAATGATCGAACTATATTTGAAAATAACTTAATTTATGTGTCAGACATACTTCAACCCCAATATTACATTTGTGATAGAGCATTTTGGCAAGTCTAACCTGCCTAAGGGAAATATCCCTGGTACTAATATTTTCTATATATTCTACTGAGAACTTAGATAAAATTTCCTATCTTAAAATGATCTAAAAGTAATTTAATTAAAATGACACTAAGTTGTGCTTAGGAGAAAGAATATGTGATTCAACTAAACAAAGCTTTGCAGCAAAGTTCCATTTAAAACTCCGTATCAGGAGATGTAACCAATTTTAAATTAATTTGCCACCTTAAAAGAGAACTAGTTGAAAAGACAATTTAATTTTATGCTAAAGTGATAACATTCCAATAATGTAAGGAATCATAAATACATTTATTTAAAGATGAATTTTGATATCTATCATTTAAATAAAAGTGCCAATAAAATGTAGAAACACTTATTTTCTTTCCCTGCAAGAGAATTGGAATGTGGTAATCCTTACTTATAGAGGTTTAGCTAATTAATGTTTGCAGACTGCTTTGAGTTCTTGCAATGATGATCTCCATAGAAGGATGAAATAGGCTCTTATGAACACTTGAATGTACCGACTGAAAATACTGTCATAAAACCCAGTGTTTCAAAAACTAAAAGGAAAATGGTACATTTGTGGTTTATCACAAAAGAGGCTTCCAATATATCACTTCCAATAAAAAATTACTAAAAAATAGGAATAAAGAAGATATTTGCATCAGCACAATCTCACATCCTTTAGAGAAGCAAAAAGCTATACTAGTGATTTTTTTTTTTTTGCTTTTGGGTCACACCCGGCAATGCTTAGGGGTTACTCCTGGCTCTGCACTCAGGAATTACTCCTGGCAGTGCTTGGGGACCATATGGGATGCCGGGAATCAAAACCAGGTTGGCATGGACTGGCCGCGTGCAAGGCAAACGCCCTACCAGCTAGGCTATCACTCCAGCCCTGTTGGGGAATGCCACTGGGGTCCCCGACCTTGTCAGGACAGAGGTTCTCTTTTACCTCCAAGGATGCAGGGAGAACAGATGAAAACTCACAAGTCCGGTGCAGTTCCAAAAAAGGCTTTTAATAGTACAAAAGCTCTTCCACAGCACTCCAATATATGAACAAACTCTAGCTCTGGTCCAAACTTAGACCATACAAGAGAGCCTAAGTCTCCCACCTAAGAGAGAGGATCTCACCCAAGCTGAGTCTTACCTAGAAGAAGGAGCAAAAGGCCAAAGAGCAAAAAGCCAAAAGCCAAAAGCCAAAAGCCGAAAGGCTGAGGAGCCAAAAGCCGAAAGCTAAAAGGCCCAAAAGGCAAAAGTGAAGGGGCCTAAGTCAGCCCCTTATATACACCAAACTAATCCAATTGGGAGGGTCATGTCAACAAAGAACTCTAAACAGAATGTAGTGCCACACCCTATTGCAGGTATAAACAAAGGTTATGCCAAGGTCTAATCCTTTCTACCAAGATTATCTCTTATGTAAAACACTGGAGAGAGAGAGGACTGATATAAAGTAATACAATCTTAACTTTATGAGCTTCATGTAATCTAGATGGTACCCAAAAGTTCCTTCTTATTATTATCTGCACCAGGGTGATTCTGAGTATCTTGTTCTCGTGTACTGAAAGGGTCACACTCGCCTGCTTAGAGCAAACTAGTATGATCCTTCCTATAGTCTTCCTATAGTCTCAACGTAGCCAGGGTGGTAGTCTCCTGATCAATTCTAACTGTCCCACGCTGGGTGCAGTGGGTATAAAGAGGAGCTGTGCCCAATCTAGAAAACATAGAAGTCTTAGTAGATGTATAAGTCAGAAGTTATTCAATCAAGGTGACTTCTGTAACTGCCACACCCTCTAGCAGTGTTTACATAGAAAAGAGGTTTCATTAGAATGAACCTAGACTTAAATAAGATTAAGCTGGGAGTGGGCCAAACAACAAAACTCCCAGAATAGCTAAACCTGTCCTCCAACACAGCCCCAATGATTTATTTTTTAATGCATTCTAGTGGTTTCTTTCACTAAGATAGATGTTTGAATATTATTTATTGATAGCTTGTTAATATATAAGGGTGGTGTTCTAAAGGTGTTTATATCTGAGAGGCACAAACGTCACTCTTTGATATTTCTTTATGGGATATAGTTATCATTGTTAAGTCTCTCATTCTAGATATATACAGAGTCATTATTATTGCCCACCTCTTGCTGATTATTCTGAGGGATGGAAAACAGAGTTACTGATGTATGTGACAGGTTTTGAACAGAGAGGATTTATTGATCTTCAACAGCAATCTAAACATATCTAAACATTAGATGCCTCTTTTTATTCCACCGTTCTCTGATCCCATGCCATTACACTCATTTCAACTTCTGTTCCAAATCAAATTCTTTCTATATGGAGAGAGTATTGTGAGGGTGAGAAAGCCCATTGCACACAGATTTAATAGCAGACAACTGCTTCACAGAGCAGAGTTCTGGACTGTACCTCGGATCAAGCTAAAATCACCAATTACCAGACTCTCTGGAGACCAGACCTTACAATGAGTTTTTTGACCCCAGGAGGATTTAGATAAGCTCTGGATAACTTCTGTTTTGTGACATGAGCACTGAGTTGCTTAGCAGTAAAAATGTCTTTCCTCTCCAACACCTCTGTCAACATTTCCCCAGAATTTCTGCAGAGGGGACAGGGCTTGAGTGCTGAATGTCTCAGGGAGAGAAGCCTGTGCTTATTTTACACTACATTTTAGAGCCTACAGCCATTGCTACCCCCTTCTAAGTCCCTGAATTTTAGCATCCAAGGATGAAAGGTACTCCACAGGTGATTTTTCTTTTCTCTTACCCAATTGGTTTGGTGAACACCAGCCAGGGAGCGCTAGGAGAGGCAAAGTTCTCAGAAGCCTTATCTGCTGCCTATGATAGACTCTGAAGTGCCTATAATAAAAGGCCTTCTCTGCTACCTATGATAGACCCTGAAGTGCCTATAATAATAAAGCAATATATTATCTATTAAATTTTAGAAGAGAGAAAGAGGTTGGGGGTTTCTCAAAACTATTGACTCTGAAATTGAGTTGCCTGGATTCAGATCCTAGTTCTGGGTATCCTCGTAACCTCTTGAGCCTCTGATATTCAGAAAGTTATACAATAGACTAGCATGATTGGTGACTAAAAACATTCAAGGCTGAAGAGATAACACAGATGGTAGAACACATGCTTAGCATGGCGCATGAGTGGGAGTCCTAGCACTGCATGGTCCCCGAACACAAGTCGGTGTATAATAGCCCTGGTAGTCTCTGAGCACCACCCAGACGGCTCTGTGGACGCTGAAGAACACTGCCTGATGCAAGAGCACTGCACCACTGACAAAGGGATGGACTATCAAACTCAGACCACTGGGCAACACACTGCTGGAATTGGCCCTTATTTAAAATAAAAAGAAAAGGATAGTTCAGCAACTTAAAATATCTGGTATATTAGAGACTTGATAACATTTAACAACTATGCAAGAAAGACAAATGTTGGTGCCATTATTCCCCATTAGAGTTGAAGGAACAAAGTACTGAACATGTAAACTTCTGGGAAGCAAGATATGTAGCTAGTTCAATGAAAGACTTAAATGAAAGAGTTGACCCTGAGTGAAAGCTTTCTTCCATGTGTTTAGGTTCAAATCATGCTGATGCCGTTGGTAGACTGTGTTACATGTCATGCAGTCACAGTTACCCAGCCTCCACAAAATCATAATCAAAAGTAAATAGGTGAAAGGATATATTGTGCTTGCTCTCAACTCTATTTTATGATGCAATTTCTCCTGGAAAGGGAATAGTTAAGGGAAGGATAAGGGAATTGGCATCACTTATGACACATGCTACAATCTGGGCCACAGACTTTATGTGCATCATTTCATCAATTCCACACAATGATGTCCAGGGTTGGTATTAGCATCCTTATTTTCTGGCCAGGAAAGGGAAAGTTATGGGCATTTTACTGGGGAAATGATGCTCTGCCCAACCAGTTCTGCTTGTTTCTCAGTTCTCCAGACTCTTCAAGACTGCTCTCTGTGAATTTACTCTCTCCATATACTAATTTCATAATGGACCTAAGATTCAATTGTTTTATCCACAATCTGGCAGTTGCAATTGTAGCCAGACATTGGGCTTTGGGGGAATTGAGCAGGAGATGGGAGTGAAGGATCTGAAAATACAGAGAGGGGTTGGAGAGCTTGTGAGACAGGAAGTAGCCCCACCCCCTTACTGTGAGTCTTTGGATATCAATTATTACAGGTAATTTGCCCCATTGGATACTTGATTTAAGAACAAGAACTTAGGGTTGGAGAACTAATATAGGGATTTAATCAAGTAGCTTCCATGCAGTTGGTCCCAGTTCAATTTCTTACACCACATAGTCTTATAAGCATTGTAGTATACAACACTTGAGACCCCAACCAGAGCCAGGCTGGCTCAGGTGATTCCCAATATGTCCAAGATTTAAGAAGGATCACCCCTTGGGCCCTGATATTGAACTGCTAGTCTACTTGATTAAGAATTTCTGAAAAGGAACCTGGGACACCTGAGCACTGTTTGGGAGACTCCCTCAAAAAAAAAAAACAACTAAAAACCAAAAATAGATTTCACCATTAGTGTATTTCTGATTAATGCCTTCCACTCTGTTCAGAAGTAAGTTCATTTTCTTTTCAGAGGATTCGCACCTTGGAGATTCGATAAATATAGCTCTTAATTTCACTCCTGAGGAGGAATGCAACATCTCTTTCAGTAAAATTACTCCCTTTTAGAGGCACTATCTCTCCCAGGTTGCCACTGCTTCCCTGAGCACTCATTAGCCTTCCTCTGGATAGGAAATGGTTTTGTACAAGGTTCCAAAATACTAAACGTCCTTAGGTTGAAGGGCATTTGTTCACTGAGCCTGTCTGACTCAGCAGTGATGTATGTGCCTTGGAAATCTTTCTCTGCCTGTCTTAGCTTTGCTCTCATTCCTCTTTCAATTGAAGGAGTGTGATTTTTTCTTTGCTACTCAAGTCCTATTCAGAAAGCAAAGGAAGTGCATAATTATTTGGTAGTCCCATACATGCCTCTGCTGCACATTTCACAGGAAATCTCATTATTAAAAGAACACCATTATTCAGAACCCATTAAAATAAATTTGGATTGGTCAGAAGCTATGGGTGGGGAAGGAAGACTAAAAACTGCATCCTGCAGCAATGAGGTTCATTTTGCTGAATTACAGCATGGAACATGTTGTCAATTGAATGATGACTGGGGCAATAAATTCTGGGGATTCTTGGGAGAAAGTGTTTCTTATCACTCTTGGTTTGAAAGGCTGATGGTGTTTCAGGGTTTTCTTCCGTCCGTCGCCTTGAATGATTAAAGAAAATGTCAAAGAACTTTTGGGGAGTGGGTGCCAAAGCTTTCCATAGAGGCCTTTCCAGCTTATGCCTGATTGACCCTGTCATGGGGGTTGTCAGGCTATGAAATGTTAGTTCCCATAAAAAAAAAGGGGCCAGGCCCTGTGCAACTTCTTTTCCCAACCCTTGTAAAAGGAGAAATCGAGACTCCAGTAGCATCCCATCACATAGTGTGTGACCCAGAAAGATCAAACTAAACACAGGCTGGCATAGCCTCTGGCCTTCTTTTCAGATCTTGTATCAAAATAATTAAAACAATCATCAATCTCCATCTGCTTGGGCCTTGACCTAAAAGTGAGAGGCGAGCAGCAATCAATGCCAGTTCCTCAATAACGCAGAATCACAGCAACCTGAAATAATTGTGATAACCAAGTTTTGACTTGCCATAGTGAGAAAGAAAGCGATCCAAGAACCCTAGCTGCTACACTGAGAAAGCCAGATGCAGTCTTGCCAGACAAAATGTGGTTCTGTCTCCAGATCTCACTGGAAGAGATTTGCTTGAATTGAAACAAAATAGAACGAAATGAACAAAACACTCCCCCTACATTCAATATATCCCCAATGCAAGGGAAAATTCACTGTTTCCCATCTGTGTGACTGTGTGTAAATTGTTTGAATTTATTGTTCCTTAATTTTGTTATTGTAAAGTAGGGTTAAGAATATATTTCCATGACCCCAATGATAATCCAGTGGGTAGGGCACTTGCTTTGCATTTGGTCAACATGAATCTGATTTCTGGAACTCCATATGGCCCCAGAGCCCACCTTGGAGTGATGCCTGAGCACAGGGCCAGGAGAAAATCCTGAGCACCACTGGGTGTGACCCAACCTCTCCCCAAAATGAATGTGTGTATGTATGTTTGTGTATATATACATATATATGTGTATACATATATGTATATATATTATATACATAATATATATATATATATAACATTCACCATTCTGGAGGACACCTGCATCTCAAACTGAGAGGTGTTATTATTTTCTTTTTACTTCTTCATTAATATTACCTTTAAACAAGATTACAACTCATTCTTGGTTCTCACCCCCACTGAATCCCAACATTTTCACTTGAATTGTTGTCTCTGTCTTTCCATTCACTCCTCTCATTATTTCCCTACATAAAAGTAATTTACCTCAAAAATTATATATATGTATATATACATATATATATATATAATATATATTATTTTAGGACAGAAGTAAGAACTAAATAGGTATGTGCTCTTGGGCTTAGTAGCTAGCTCTTTAAGTGATAGCTACTACCATTAATCTTTCATATTGAGCTTTGTGGTTGGCCTCTGTAAACACATGTGAATGACAGTGTAAGTCTCCACTCATACCTGAATCATTCACTCTCCACCCAATTTTTCTGTCTAAAAGACTTTAAGTTCTATATTCCTCATTTTGTAATAAACAGAATATACCTGTCGACACTACACAGGGATATGATACGATTTACCCAGGTGACTCATGCTCTCTGGAATGGTAGATGTAAAAAGTGTTCACTAGATTCGAAGGTCAACGTGACATAGGTGCTGACCATATTCTTCATAAAAATATTAAAAGCGAACCGCAAAGGGAAAACTGTTTTTAATATATTTTCATTAAGCTGTGGCTTTGCAGCTTAAAAAATTCAGTAAACTTGACCATATCAAGCTCACTGGTCAGATTTGTGTTGTTATTGTGACTTGAATTTTTGTTCTTTCAAAGCTTCTGTGTTTTCTGTGCTGCAGGCTAAGTAAATGTTAGCTTAGCCCTCCTGTGCACTTGCCCATCTAGGGATTTCCTGAATCACTTAGTGCCTGGGGCTCAAGGAAAATGGATTTATGAATTTTCTGTAGCTCTACAGTAGCCAACTAAAGCTGTGTATCAAAGGGTCCTATTGACAGATAAATTAACCAGCCCCCAAGAAGAGGGTTGTGGGGAAACTGTATAGGGAAGCCGCAGAAGATGTGCAGTTAAAGACAGAAACATAAGAAAATGATTGCATAAGGGTTTTTCTTTATTCCTACTAGTCAAGCCTCTGGAGACTGAATAAAAGGTGAGAAATAGGGAGCAAATTCAGCTAAGTCAGCACAACCCAACAACCAAGGCTACAGGTGCCTGTCACGGCTTGGTGCCAAGAGCTAAAGGGACTTACTTCATATCAGAGAGGGTTCCCTCCACATAGGGAAAGATCCACAAAGATCCCTTTGTTTGAGGGATCCACATCAGAGAGGGTTCCACTGTGAGGAACCGCTGTGAGGATCCACATCAGAGAGGGTTCCCTCCACAAAGACCCTTTTGTTTGAGGGATCTTGAAGTCAAAATTCTAGTCAAAGTTCCCAGCAAGTATGATCAATTCCAGTGTACATAATATCTTATTTCTTGAATGATCAGGGATAGTCTCTTCTAGTTGAAAAATAGCACCATATAAAGGACATTGGCTACTTGCTCTCCCTGTGCCTAGCTGCTCGTGAGGTGCCCAAGAGGCATGGCGGGTTCTAGCCCTGGCCTGCCACCCAGCAGAGCCTCACAAAAAGCCAGACCACCCTCCCCTACTCCATGGGGCCCGCCATTTTCCAATCCGGACTTCCCTCTCATCACAATTCCACCCAGCAGACCAGACTATCACAGCACGGATCATCCACAGCCACCCTGCAGCAGTTTTTTTTTTTTTCAGTCTGGCCCAGGTATGCTGAACCAGAGACTCTCAGACATGGGGCAGAGCTGCTACTTGCTCTCCCTGTGCCCAGCTGCTCGTCAGGTGCCGGGAGGCATGGCGGGTTCTAGCCCTGGCCTACCACCCAGCAGAGCCTCACAACAAGCCAGACCACCCTCCCCTACTCCATGGGGCCCACCATTTTCCACATCCGGACTTCCCTCTCGTCACAACTCCACCCAGCCGACCAGACTATCACAGCCCGGCTCACGCGGTTCATCAATATATGCTTTATTTAGAGGTGACTACAACAGTATGCCACCTGCAAGGCAAGCCTGGCAAGCTGCTCGTGTAGTATTTTATATGCCAAATAAATACCAGTAACATTTCTATTAGGTCATTCCCGTGACCTAATATAATGGTTTGAGGCTCTTTATGTTCCTGGAGCAAGCGGATGCCTTTGGATTCTACTAGCATGAATCAGGACATATGGAGATATTACTGGTGCCCACTCTAGCAAATAAATGATTAACGGGAAGATAGTGATAGTGATAGTGATAGTGATAAAGGACATTAGCACACACGCACACACAAACACAGTCAGTCGCACACATACAAATATTACCATAATGACAGTACAACAGTTAGGGCACCTGCATCATATACAAATGACTGGTTTGATTTCTTACATCCCATATTGTCCCATGAGCATGACAGCAGTGATTTATGAGCCCAGATCCAGGAGTAAACCCTGAGCAAACACTGCTGGTTGTGACTCCACCCCAAAACCAAATCCACATATTCAAGATGTAGGAGTACAGCTGACCAATATAATGCTACTAAAAGCAAGAACTTCTAAGACAAGTAGTTTCAATACATAAAGGCATACATTATTGATGGTGAAATGATTCCATTGAGTTGCTCTTAGCACTCTATTTTTTCCTCTATTGGGTCTTTTATTTGTAATATCCTATTCATTACAGTTTGGGGGAGGCTGGCACACATAGCTATGCTGGTGGCTTTTTCTGTTTTAGTGCTAGGAGTTGCTCCAGCAGGTTTAGGAGATTATTAGGTGCGGGGGTTGGAGCAAGGCCTCCCTACGTGCAGAGCATGTATTTATCCTTACAAGATATCTCCCTGGCCCCGGGGTCAATTTTGTGATTCACTCAAAATCTTTAGCCAAGACATACGGACCCTAAAGTTTGGGTTGAGAGTTTAATGGGAGCTAAAGCACCTAGATCTGAATCTTGGGTTCCAGTCCTGTCACCTAACTGAGTACTGCATAAAGTTAATAGAATGGAAACATGCGCCTCATGATCATCGGCAGTATTCTCACAGAACCAGAGCCAATATGTTGAATATTGTGATTCTGTGCATTATTGGGATTTGTAGAAATGTACAGGACTAGAGCTATATATCAATATTTTGGGTGTTGTGGAGATGCTTGGAGGAAACACAGAGGAAAAGAAGAAAGGGAAGAGGAAAAACAGAGGAAAAGAAGAAAGGGAAGAAAGAAAAGAAGAAAGTGAAGAAAGAAAAGAAGAAAGGGAAGAAAGAAAAGAAGAAGGGGAGAAAGAAGGAAAGAATGAGCGATGGGAAATAAAGATTTTGAGGCTGGAGAGATAATATATCACATAGTGCACCTACCTTGCACATGCTGATGCTGGTTCAATCTACTCAAAAACTCTGCCAGGAGTGATCCCTGGATACAGAGCCTGGAATAAGCCCTGAGGACTGTCTAATGTGCCCCCCTCCAACAAAAAGATTTTTTGGTTATTCCAATAACTAACATCTCGCCAAAACTGTTTTCTTTTCTTGTTTTAAATAAGTGCTTTAATTTGGGTCTGGTAATTGTGTTTTTTCAGTAAGATGGAAAAGATGAAGGAACACTAGCCTTAAATATAATCTGGATGCCCACTTATTATATTATTTCTATCACCCTATATGTCACTTCTTCATTTTATATAGGTCTTTGCTCTCCACACTACTACTAAAATATGTACATCCCCTCTTCTAATTATCATTATCAAAATTAAATCAACACCCCAAAATTCTATACATAACACACAGAGACACAACACACACAAGCACACACCCCTACACACAATCCATTTGTTAGCCATTCTTTGAGAATCAGTTGTTTGACAGACATCAGAGTTTTAACATATGAAATAAATGTTTAATACATCTTGTAATGTTCATTAGTCTCTCAACTATGTTTGCAATGTACTCAAATCTAATCTTTGCATTATTAGAAAGAGAATAATACAGAGTTTGAGCTCATGAATTTCACTGGCCTAAAAATGCATAAATATGAATAGAACATGGCACTGAGATGTCGAAGTGAGAGAAACAGAAAGGGTTCCCAAGAGAGCAACTCACTCGCACTGGGAAAGCTAGACAAGGTCATATCACTGTTCTTAAAAGAAAATTGTGGCAGTTTGCAATTGGAGAAAAGTTAAAATAATTATCTCCACAAAGGGAAGGAGAAAGAAGAAAAATAAAATTGTCATGATGGAGCAAGCATGAAACTAGGCAGTGTTTGAGAATTGCCGTGATAAACTTTCCAAGGCCTTAAATCACACATTAGTTGACTCTGGCTGAATGAGTCCAAGCATGTGAATGTGAAGATCTAACAACTGTAGATTGTAGAATAGCAATTTTATTTATCCTGAAAAATCCGTATGTTGCTAATCATGCCACTACTTGAGAGGGCTGAGAACTCTGCCCCACTCAGAACTTCTGAGCTCTTGTTTTGAAGGTTTTCATGGAAAAGAGGCAACTACTTTGTAACTAGAAGCTCTGGGATCTATGGAACCCAACTACTAAGTGCAGGGGAACGTGAGAAACGAAGAGGCAGTAAGCAAATAGTCATGATAAAATACAAATACTATCCATGATGAAATATAAATACAAATCCATGGAAAAATGTGAGGAGTGAAGGGTAAGCAAATACCCATGAAAAAATAGGAACCTGCTCCTTGTGCCAATATTGCCTTTTAGATATTACTTTTGTAATCTTTATTTTCACTTTCTGCTTAGGTCTTACTTCTTAATATTTTCCACAAATGTTATGTTTTCACTTACTCTTGGAATTTTTCTGGTATGGTTGATAGAAGTTTCACTTAGCAGAACATTTACTTGGCAGTCAGATAATGGGAAGGGATCTAACACCTTAAGATGTTGCATTTTTTCTGTGAATTTGGTGGTTTAGCTTTAGAGAGTAGTGCTTTGCCTCATCTCCTTTCTCCTCCTCCTTTACCATCTAATTCTTTGACAAACATTTTTCACTTAATTTGTTCCCATCTAGAAAGAACTGGAATTTCCCTAGAATGTAAACAAACATTGGTCACTTGTTTAATATAATTTCCTGTTTTCACTTCAGTCCGAATGTTGCAGATTTGCACTTATTTAAGGCACCCTATTGAAATGCTCTTTGTTTCCAGAGCACCAGCTCCACCCATTCCCCTCTGGCCTTTTCAGTTACCATAATGGAGTGGCCAACATGATAACCCTATTTAATTATTGTTGTTCCCAGAGTTCTGCCATTGCCTCAATTAGTTCATTGACGATCAGAATATTATCACTGTGCTTAAAATATTTGTTATCCTCATTTAGATTGTTAAAAATGCAGTGTCTGGTGCAAAAGTATCCATTTCTCCAGTTGGCTGTCTCATCCACTAGTAAAGTGACAGAAAAAAACAAACACATACATTGAAGAAATATTTGACTTTAGGCACAAAGGATTGGGAAGGGTGAGAGCAATAGTACAATGGGAAGGTTCATCAACAGAATTTAGTCCACAGCGTCCCATACAGTCCTCCGAGCACTGCTAGGAGTACAGAGCCAGGAGCAACCCCTGAGTGAGCACTCCTGGGTGTGTCCTCAAAACAAATAAATACTGAGCATTGAAAGTAGGCAAAAGATATACATGATAACCTCTAAATGTATGTATTGCAAGCTACAATGAGTAAGAGAAGGGAGAGAGAGAGCGAGTGAGCGAGAGAGATATATTGAGAGAGAGAGAGAGAGAAAAGAAGTGAAAATTGCCTGCCAAAGATGCAGGCTGTGGAGGGAGGGAATCAGGGGACATTGGTGGTGGGAAATGGGCACTGGTGGAGGGATGGGTGCTGGAATACTATATGACTGAAACCCAAATATGAACACTTTTGTAACTGTATATCTCACAGTTTATTTATTGGTGTTTTAAAAAACACCAATAAATAGATAAATAAAAAAGGATAAGGGATTCTTATTTAAGAGGTATCTAGTTTTAATAAACAAAAAATGTGGGTTTTTAAGGAACTCAGTTGAAAACTGGTTAGATGTCAAGATACTTTGGAAAAGAAAGAGTCAACCCTGGATAATTAGAAATATCATCAGCAGCACAGACATAGAAAACAGAGCTTTGTCCTTGTAAGGACATAGCTAGGATATGGGATTTTAAAGACAGCCAGAGTTACTGTGCCCTTGTTAATCTGGAGATAAAATATAGCAGGTATGAAGATTATTAGTAACAGAGGATCTGAATTACTAGCGCAAACAGGGAAGAAAACGACTAGTTAAATGTATTGACAGATGGAAGATAAGGAAGAGGTCAAGAATTCAAAAAATATGAGTGTACCTATGCAAAATGGGTGACTAAGTTGTCTAGTCTGAGAGAAGATGCCTCAAACATAAGTGCCTGCTATAGAGGCAGGCTGAGGGAGGGCAAAGGGAATCTGGGGACATTGGTGGTTGGAAAAATGCATTAGTGAAGGGGTTGGTGCTGCAGCAAGGTATGACTGAAACCCAATCATGAACAACTTCGTAAATGTCTATCTCACGGTGTTAAAATAAAAAAACATAACAAATCACTAGATCACTAGACATCCTTGCATTTGGTCAACATGAATCTGATTCCTGGAACTCCATATGGCCCCAGAGCCCACCTTGGAGTGATGCCTGAGCACAGGGCCAGGAGAAAATCCTGAGCACCACTGGGTGCGACCCAACCTCCCCCAAAATGAATGTGTGTATGTATTTTTTGTGTATATATGCATATATATGTGTGTACATATATGTATGTATGTGTATATATATTATATACATAATATATATATAACATTCACATTTGACCTTATCACATGCCAGTGTAGCCCAATGGCATCTGGTTGTTTCAGGAATACGAAGAGCCTCAAACCATTCATTCATGAACCGCTCATTCATATTTATAATAGACAGACAGACAGACAGACAGATAGACAGATAGACAGATAGACAGACAGACAGACAGACAGACAGATAGACAGATAGATAGATAGATAGATAGATAGATAGATAGATAGATAGATAGATAGATAGATAGATAGATAGATAGATAGATAGATAGATAGATAGATAGATAGATAGATAGATAGATAGATGGATGGATGGATGGATGGATGGATGGATGGATGGATGGATGGATGGATGGATGGATGGATGGATGGATGGATGGATGGATGGATGGATAGATAGATAGATAGATAGATAGATAGATAGATAGATAGATAGATAGATAGATAGATAGATAGATAGATAGATAGATAGATAGATAGATAGATAGATAGATAGATAGATAGATAGATAGATAGATAGATAGATAGATAGATAGATAGATAGATAGATAGATAGATAGATAGATGAGGTAAGACCCTCAGAGTGATGAAAATGTTCTGGTATCACAATTAAAAACTGTGATTTAAATACACACAAATCTTTGTGGGGGGGCAGGGAATGAGATCAAGGAATTCCCATAAAATGTTATCATCAGTGTAGTCACCAAAACAGTTATTGATCTTGCCCAGTGAAAGAAACCAATAAGCCAAAGAGCAAAAGCTACAGAAAGAGGGAGACTGACCATATGATAATGTGAGATTGGGAAATTATCTGATGTGCCTGTCCTTACTCAGTAGAAAATGAGTTACATTTAAATAAATTCACATTTAAATATTATCCCCCTACTATATATTCAGGAGAATCACTTCATGGTGTCAAGTGTTATAGTAAGTTATGAGTTCACACAGGCCAACTCTCAGTAGATTTTAGGGAGGTATAGAGTGAAATATAAAGAGAGTGAATGATATTTTGATACATCATCTTCTCTCTCAAGATTCAATGGGAATAGGGCAAAGAGATATTACAGCAAGTATGGTGATAGTCTTGCATGCAGCTAACTGGGGTTCAACCCCAGCACCCCAAATTGCTCCTAGAGCACAGCAGGAGTGATCCCTGAAAGCAGAGCCAGGAGTAAGCCCTGAGCACTGCTGAGTGTGGCCCAAAAATGAAACAAGAAAAGAATAAGAGTCCTTGGCAATACTCTCCTTTAATCCAATATTTCATGCTTAGTTTAGCTCCAAGGAATAAATCTAATCCCTTCTTGGAATTGTACCATCACCTCTTTTCAAAGACACTCAGAATGTCTTTGCAATGAGAAGAAATCACTTAATTTTTTAATTTATTTGGCTTCCAGTATTATATATATACATATATATACATATATAAAACACATATACACACAATTCTCAACTGACTCTTTTGTATTCAGAAGACAAGTATATCAGTTTCTTTTTCCAGCATACATTTATTCCCCTCCTAGTAAACAGAATTGTAATTAGATTGAACAATTAATTAAAAAGCATTTATTCACTTCCTGCTGTGAAGGATGCAGAGAAGCTTAAGACTATAGCAACAGCAGTCTAATTGTTGGTGGCACAGGAGACATTGTGCTGATGTTTCTAGACCAAAGACAGCACAAGTAAAGGAGAAATTAAAGTCCAAGCCCTAGGATAAGTCCAAATTGTTAATGCATCTAAAGTGGTTAGTTCTTCTCATAAAAGGAGGCACATGTTCACTTCTGACATCCTTTCCATTCTTATGCACAGCAAGGTGACATGAGAAACACGGTGACATCTGGGATTGGGGTGGCATTTGGGCCACAGAGCAATTGCACACTGGGCAGACCACTTGAGAAACATTGGCATTAGCACATCAGCATCTGCCTTTGAAGCATAGCAATGTTACCAGATGTTGTTTGCGAGATAATCACTCGTAACCTGACATTTGTTTCCTACACTCTATAACTGAACCCATGAACACTCATAGTAGGAAGAACTGAGCCCACTACTGATAAGTATGTTTCAGGAAAAGAGAAATGCCCAGGAAATCATTTTAATGTTGCTTAGTCTGTTTTTATAATTCCTCCTTTGAATATGCCAAAATAGCTCTGAAAGTTTCTTAAAGCAGTATATTATTTATTTATTTAATAATTCACCTTCTAAAACAGAAACCATTACCAACTTTTATCTAAAAATAACACTTATTTCCACCTTTGACAAGACCTCCTAATACATGTGAAACTATATTATTAACTGTACATTGATGCACTCTTTACTCACTTTCACTTGATCACTTGAAATCCCATTATTCATCAATTTGCACAAGCGGGCGCCAGTAACATTTCCATTTGACCCTGTCATGTGCCAGTGTAGCCCAAGGGCATCTGGTTGCTTCAGGAATACAAAGACCCTCAAACCATTCGTTCAGGGTCTTGACAAGGAAGTCTGACCATCTTGTAGGTGGGCGGCCATGTGATCTTTTGACATCCCGTGGGATCCAGTTGGTAACGGCTCTAGTCCAGTGGTTGTCTCCTAATCGCATTACATGTCCAGCCCATGTGATTTTCGATGCCTTGGCAAATGAGACAGTGTCCCTGACTCTGGAATATTTATACCAACCTAGAACTGAGTATTAAATACAGGCAAAAAGATACACATGACTTTAATGTGTACACATACACGTACACTTTAATGTATGTTCTGTAATCCTTAGAATGGAAGGGAAGGAAAAGAGAAAGAGAAAGGGAAAGAAATAAAGAACCTGCCAGGGAGGGAAAGAAATAAAGAACCTGCCAGGGAGGCGGGCTCGGGGAGAGGGGAGAAAACCAGGGACGTTTGTGGTGGGAGATGGGCACTGGTGGAGGGATGGGTGCTGGAACACTGTATGACCAAAACCCAAATATGAACTTTGTAATTGTATATCTTTGTTATTGTATATCAAAGTGGTATAATAAAATAATTAAAAAAATAAATTTTAGTTAAAAAAATAAAATAAAAATAACACTTAGTGTCTATAGAACATTTTTAATTTGTGTCATTCAACATTCATTAATTTACTTATTCTAACAAATAAGAGTATGCAAATATCAAATAATGAATCTGATTCAAGAATATTGGGGAGTATACACAAAAAAGGTGACAAGACCACAAAAATAAGTTGACCTTTTTTAAAAATAATGTATTGAGGTGGTTACACTCGTTTTCAAGAGTGTAAATGCTTGTTTAAGTGCACAGTGTTGCTGCAGGCACCATACCACAAGAGTTCCCATTTCCCTCCATTGCTGTCTATAGGAGCCTTCAGCTCTATACACTCCTCTTTGTAACCTCATTTCTGTCATTAAGTTCTAAGGATTTTCTTAATTTACTGTGTCCATTGTATATTCATGCTCTATCTGAAAATGAAAAGTCACTATCTTCACTATCATTATCTTCCCGTTCATCATCTATTTGCTCGAGCGGGCACCAGTAATATTTCCATATGTCCTGTCTCATGCTAGTAGAGCCCAAGGGCGTCTGCTTGCTCCAGGAACATAAAGAGCCTCAAACCATTATATTAGGTCATGGGAATGACCTAATATAATTGTTACTGGTATTTGGCATATCGAATACAACACGGGCAGCTTGCCAGGCTAAATGGCCACTGATAAAATTCCTAGTGATTAACAAACAGTAGTGAACAGAGTTCTAGCCCTGGCCCGCCAGCCGCAGAGCCTCTCAAGAAGCCATATGACCCCCCACTCCATGAGGTCCGCCATTTTCCACATCCGAATTCCCTTCTTATTTTATACCTATAATGCTGCTACACTTTGCTCACTACTCGAATGTTAATTGCCCTCCAAGATCCTCCTATCCTGACCCACTTGTCATACTCAGTTCCCAGTCCTGTTGGCAATATTTCTAGTTTTTTTCCATTTATTTATACTCCACATATGAATGAGATCATCTGATATTTGCCTTTTTTTCCCTGTGACTCCTCACTTAATGTGCTTCACTCCAACTTCATCTAAGTTGTAGTGCATGACAAGATTCCATCTTTTCTCATTACTGAGTATTGCTCTATTGTGTATACATACATATTCTTTATCTACACAGGTGCTGTTGGATACATGAATTGTTACCAGACATTGGCTACTGCATGCTATGATGCACTGAGATGTCCCTATATCCACATGATTTAATATTTTAATGTTTTAGGACTAGATGTGCACTAGCAGGTTAATAGGGTCAGATGGTGGAAGCTCTATAGTTAATACTTATGAAGTCTTGAAACCATTTCCTATTAAGTCTGAATTAGACAATAGTACCACCAATAGAGATCTCAAGTTCCTATTTCACCAGCACTGATTATTTTTCAACTTTTTTTTTTTTTTTTGCATTTTGGGTCACACCAGGCAATGCTCAGGGGTATCTTCTGGCTTTGTACTCAGGAATTACTCCTGGAGGTGCTTTGGGACTATATGGGATGCCAGGTATGGAGCCCAGGCCGGCATGGGCCAGCCACGTGCAAAGCAAATGCCCTACCTGCTGGACTATAGCCCCGGCCCCTATTTCTCAACTTTTTAACATAAAATAGTTTTACTCATATAACTTTGTTTTTTATTCCCCTGATAATCAGGAAAGAAAAACACTATTTCATACATACATATATGTTGGCCAATTGAATGTCTTCTTTGAGTTAGAGTCTAGCTTTTCTCGTATTTTGATATGTTATTTTTTGTTGCATTTTGTAACTGAATTAAATATCTTGGATATTAATGCTTTTTGACGAAGTACAATGTGTGAATATTTCTTCCTTATCAGTAAATTGAATATTTACTTTAGTCCTCATTCATTTCACAGTATGAAATTGCTTTTCAGTTGGATGCAATGCATTTGTTTATTCCTGCTTTTGTTTTGTCTCGAGATTCTACTCAGATGAGTATCATAGAGAGTGCTCCCTATGTTTCATAAAAAATATTTTATAGAAGCAGGTCTGATATCAAGGTTTTAAATCTATTTTTAATTAATCTTCCATTCCCCTCATTCCTTCCTTCCATTCATATTTTCTTTCTTCATTCCTTGCTTTATTTGCCTTATTTGGCTTATTTATTTATAAGCCTAACTAACTTTGCAACACTTTTTCTTGAAAACTTTTTACTTGTATTTCTTTACTTAGTCCCTTTAGCATAAAATTACTGTCCATAAATATTTAAGTTTACCTCTAGGCTTTTAATTCTATTCAATTGCTCAGGCAATCTGAGTTAGTTCCCGTATAACTCTGCTCTCTGAGACACTTTTCCTTTCTATTTACTATATGGGCAACTGAAAGGACAAATAATTTTCTTGTTTGCAGCACAAGAAATGTTTGCAAACCTAGAAAGTTACATAGACATCATAAAATGTGATAAAAACAAGATTCAAGCATATAGGCCCAGAAAAGTTATATTGAGCTGCTTATTGCATTTGATATTCCACATACCCCTTCGCAAAATATTATTTTGCAATTTCTGAAAGTTTGAGGTAAGTATTAATTCTAATTAGAAGAGTACAAAACCAATCCTACCTGATTGGTGATACAGATTTTAGAAAGTTCCTACTGAGTGTACAATAGTATATATAGTTTCAAGAGAAATACAATATAAATCTAAAACACAGATTTAATGGCATATAGACTAATTGTGAAAAGATTAACCTTGATGGAAAGTCAAATTATTAAAATAACATTTGATAAGAAGACCTAGGTATACTCAAATCCTGTCCTCGGGTTATAATTATGTATTGATGTGTGACAAACCTTTTAAAAATCTGTAAAGGAAAGTAACAACCATTTTATAATTCTCATATATTCTGTTAGGTATTTAGCCAGAACTCTCTGTGGATAGCTTGCTTATATTTCTTAATGTCTGGAGCCTCATCATTGAATACTGAACTCATTCAGATTATGGTGAACTGGGACAATCAGGTGTATATTTGACTGAGGAACCATGCACCTTCCCAAGATATCCAGGAAAGGCTTCCTCAAGATGTTCATAACAAGTCTCCACAAGATGTACAGAACATGACTTTCCAAGAAGTCACTTTTACAGATAGATTATGTCAAGCTGGGGACAATCAAGACTTCACAGACTCATAATAAACATGTTCACACTTTCTAGAATAATAAACTTTCAGGCATCACCATGAATTGGGAGTTTTAGCAGAAACAAAAATTTTATTAAATAAATCTCTGTCATAGACAAAGGAAATATCTAATTATAGAACATTACAGCTTAATCAATAACTCACCCTCTATGTTGTCCTCTCTTTGAAATCCAAAACCACTATTCCATTCCTTAATTCAAGTTACATACTCCATTGCTCCCAATCTCTTTAAATTTCATATATATATATATATATATATATATATGTTATATATATGTTATATTTTTTTAATTTAGTTTCATTATTAATCTGCCAGATATTAATTTGATGACTCCATATACCCAAGAACCTGAAGCCGGAGGGAAATTCTTATTTTTTGGGGGGAACAGAGGAGAAACACCCAGTTGTACTCAGGGCTTATTTCTGGCTCTGAGCTCAGGGATCATTTCTAGTGGGTCTTGGGAGATCTTACACAGTACTTGGGATAGAACTCTGGTCAGCTGCTTGAAAGTCAAGGTCCTTCTCCAATGTAGTATTTCTCCAGACACAAATAAAATCTTAATTCCTCCTTAACTTTGATTTCTCCCTAATATCTGGTGAAATCGTCTCCAAGACTGGAGTAAACTAGGACTTTGGTCACACTCACACATACTGTGACTACTATACATGATTTCCTTTGCTAGACATAATTCCACTTCTGGTTTACAAGCTGGCAAATATTATGTGGTTCAAAACACTTTATTACAAAGTCACACTTTCCATTCCTGTAGACATAAAGGGTGAGAAATGTATTTTTTAAAGTAGGTAATGAAACAAAGACAAGTACATTTGTAAAATTTCTGTTGGAAGAGTTGAAGTTTTTCTAGAATATAGAGTCTAGTACAAATAAGTAAGAGTCTAAAGATTTTTCTTTGAAATTGGGACAAAAATCATGGAAGCTACTGATGGATTTCAGGAAACCAAGCGTGTTGTCATGAACAATGAGATGGACATCAATCTAGGTTCAGAGGAGCCTAAGACTTAGGGAAAATAGTGTTCTTCCTGGTTCAAATAAACAAATGATGAGCACTTCCAGAGGAGAAAGTCATTTTGTTCTCACTCATAGAGGTGGCGTGGTTGGAGCAATGGCACTGATCTTAGCTCCCATTGAAGATGAAGATGCACAGGGCACACCAATCCTCTTTTTCCCTTCCTTTATACTTACATTTATATGAGAGTCATTCACCGCTTCTCTTACTTAAGCATTTTCATATTTAAAATGGAGCATACCTAAACTGAAACCTATACAGTAAAGAAACAAAAACTGGCAGATTTCTGTGACTGTAGCAAAGGTGCTCCGAACAGCTGTCAAATATTCTCCACTGTAGCCTGAGGTTTACTTTGAACCAAGAGCAACAAAGACCCTTTAGGTTCATGTGAAGTTAATTCCATTTCTTTAAGAGACTAGAAAAATGAAAATTAGGAGTATTAAATAGGTTTATGGTTATTTCCAGATAGGCATTTCTTTTGGAGAAACCTATCTATATTGACTGGTTAACTATCTAAGTACAGGCAATAAATGTCATCTGTAAGTCTCTGTGCATCACTGGAGTCACCCCTTTTAGGCTTGGAGCTCAAGATCCATATCCTATTCTTTGGTTCAGTAGATGGCTTTTGTCTCCCCCAATGCAAACAGAATTCCCATTATCTTTGTAATTCTCTCTAGGTATAGGATTTCATGCATATGTTTAGCTTAGGAACCAATCTGATTTTAGCTTTTTATTATTCAATGCAGTCAAGAAGAAAGGTATTACCATGCCATAGAACATCACTTGCCACTTGTCTTCCTGTTGTTCATTGATTTGCTCAATCAGGCACCAGTAACATCTCCAATCAGTGGGAATCAGATCCATTTTTGTTACTGTTTTTGGCATATCAAGTACACCACGGGTAGCTCTGCCGTGGCTCTTGGTTCTTTCGGGGGTGTCTTTTTCTATGTCAGAACATCAATCATCCAGGACACACGGGGCAGAGCCCTGAGTGTAGACAAGCCTGTCGCCTGTCTGCCACCTGCTGACGTAGTCAGGCACCGCAGCCACACTTGCAACACCTTGAGGGACATGATTTACCAAAATAGTTAAAAAAAATAGTTTTGGATTTTGGGTCACAGTGAAGATGCTCAGGGGTTACTCCAGGCTCCACACTCAGGAACTACTCCTGGCATAGATAATAAAAAGAAGCAATTCAGACCCCTGAAGCTGTAAAATCCCTGAACAAGATAAGACACCAATACAAGAAAAATTAGAACAGTAAGAGCAGACATACTACCCTCAGTCTGGGAGTTCCTAAAATACAGAGGACAAACAAAAAGACTGTTTTCTACTCTCTAATAGCATTTAGCACCTTGAACACATGTATTTAGAGTATGGATATTTCAATTATGATAATATGATGTGATTTAGAATACCTCAATATCCTCTGACAAATTATACCTCTGCCCTCTGGCAGACACTATATTTCTGTAGCTTACATCTTAATTCCAGGCATTAAATTCACTGGGGAAAGCAAATATTTTATATCAATATAGAAGCAAGCATATAGAATGATAGAACTATAGGCTTTAGGGTGGTGCTCAGGGCTTACTCCTGGCTCTGGTCAAGCTTCACTCCTGGTACAGCACTGGGGACTACATTTGGTGCCTGGATCAAAATTAGTTAGCTGCACACAAGGCAAGTACCCTTCCAACTGCACTGCTGTTGTATTCCCCTCTTTAACTTTTCAAAATGTCTAGGTCTCACTTCTTGATTCAATAGGTCAGTAGTCAGTTGGAACTCACAATAAATTTAATCTGGCTGGTTTTGATATAAATGGTACAGAAACCATTTCTTTGTATTCTTCAATGGTCAGGTGTGTTTAAGAAAGTAGAAGGAAGTAAAATATGTCACCCAAAAATTGGCTCTTGTTTTGAGAGTTATATTGAGTTGGTTATTATCATTTTATTGTAGAGATAAAGAAAAAAATCAAACTATTGCTCTTCTTTTGTAAGAAATATGTAAACTTCTAAGGGAAAATTCTCATTTGTAAAGTGTAGGATGATCAATTTCTAGGCACTCTTCATTGAAGAAAAGATCACTTGATCACTTGATCTCTTGATATCCCGTTATTCATTGATTTGCTCAAGTGGGTACCAGTAATCTTTCCATTTGACCCTATCATGTGCCAGTGTAGCTCATTGGCCTCTGGGTTATTTTTTGGGAATATTAAGAGCCTCAAACTGTTCGTTCTGGGTCTTGATAAGGAAGTCTGGACATCTTGTAGGTGGGCAGCCACGCGATCTTTTGACATTCCAATCAGTAATGGCTCTAGTCCAATGGCAGTCTCCGGATAGCATCATATGACCAGCCCATCTAATTTTTGATGCTCTTGCAGAGGAGACAGCATCCTTTATTTTAGAATAGCGACAGAGGTCAGAACTCCTGATTCCTTCTCTCACTTGAGTGAGGCGTGATATTCCAAGCATGGCTCTTTCCATTCCTCTTTGGGAGACCCAAATGGTATTCTCATCCCGCTTTCGTAGGGCCCAGGTCTCTGAGGTATATATTAATGCTGGGATGACAGTGGAGTCAAAGAGATGTGCCCGGAGCTGGGGGTTCTTTGTTATTTTGGCTATTGCTTCGATGTTTTTGAAGGCAGTCCATGCCACTCTTTTCCTGATGCGCAGCTCCCTGTTTTTGGTCATTCATCATGTTGATCTCTCGACCTAGGTACACATAGCTGTTGCATTCAGAGATGTTTGTTCCGTTAAGAGTGAATGGGGTCTCCAGAACTAGTTCATTTTTTTTTTGCTTTTTTGGGCCACACTCGGCAATGCTCAGGGGTTTCTCCTGGCTCTGCACTCAGGAACTACTCCTGGCGGTGGTCGGGCGAACATATGGGGTGCTGGGGATTGAACCCAGGCCGGTACAGGCCGGCCGCATGCAAGGCAAATGCCCTACCTGCTGGGCTATCGTTCCGGCCCTAGTTCATTTTTCATGAACGTAGTTTTGTGAGATTCAGCTGTAAACCTATCTTTCCACATTCTCGGTCGAAGTCAGCCAACATTTGTGCTGCTTGGCTGATGTTTGGTGTTATTAGAACGATGTCATCAGCGAAAGTGCAGCTGTCTGCTGTCTATCTTCACTCCTATTCCTTCCCATTCTAATTGTTGCATGATGTTCTCAAGGGTGGTGCTGAAGAGGTTTGATGAAATGTTATAACCTTGCTGAACCCCTCTTTTGACATCTATGATCACTTGCCTGTAGAATGGTGAGATCCTGGTGGTGAAACCATAATATAGCTCACTAAGGATCTTGATGTATTGGGTTTGAATGCCCTGTTTGGCTAGGGCTTTGATGACTGCTTCAGTCTCCACAGAATCAAAGGTTTTCTTTAAATCAATGAACGTGAGACAGAGCGGCATCTTGAATTCTCTATAGACTTCAATGAGTTTGGTAATTGTGTGGATACGGTCGACTGTGCTGAATCCTTTCCAGAAGCCAGCTTGCTTGCATGGCATGAAGAAAAGATGGCAATTTAAATTTTCATTATGAACTTATAGTGGCTATTGTGGTTTTCTGATAATCTCATAAACTGACATTCTCTGCCCCACAAATGCTTTTATCTTTAGCTTAAGCTGTTATTTAAGGTAATGGCATTGTTGATTTTAGAATTCTTTTCCTGGCTCTCTACTGTAAACACAGGAGACACACGTGTTTCTAAACTTATATGTGCTCTACTTTTACCAGTCTTTTAATATGAGAATTGCTTCAGTAAGAACAAGTGAAAATAAAGGGAAAATTACTTTTTGCTTTCTCCTCTCCTCCAAAATAAAATTTAAGTTATCTGAAGCTGGATTTTAGAGGGGAGAGCTTATGTAAAAAAATCGACTGAATAGCCAAGTTTATATTGAATGGGTACTCAGGTAGGAGAATTTAGGAATGAATCTGGGTGAAGTATTTAAAATTAAAATATGACTTAACATGCTGCCTCCAACCCATTTTCCAGCACAGAAATACAGGGTTGGATCCCTATGGAGATGAGTCCCAAGAAATAATAAGGCCTAGGAGGACTTTGACATGAAAGCAACCCATGGATCTGACCTCCCAGTAAGGGGCTCAGCCAGCCCCTGGCCGAGTCCAACATTGCTCCAAGGGTTTGCTCACTCATGCAGGGGAGGGACCAGGCTGGCCGGACTCGAGTCAGGATTTGGGCTCCACCCTTTTCTCCACCTCCATGCCAGCTACCCCAGAAGAGAGACCCACCCATGACAGATCCACAGCTCCTTTGGTGATATTCTTAGATAATACTGATTTTAGGATAAGGTCCTTCCCAGGATCTTTCACGTTTATACACAGCTCTAAACAGGTCCTAACTGATATCCGTCATCCCAGTAAGCCTAGCAAGAAGCCGGAGCAACCCACATATCATGAGTTCAGTTATTCTTAACATCCAGACTCCACAGTTCCTCAGAGCTCTATCCAAGAGAAAACCTGATTTTTCCCTTTAAGTTTCATCAGTAAATACTTGAGATAAGAGCCTTCTACTGAGAGTATACCATCTATACAGAAGAGCCTGGCAAGCTACCCGTGTTTTATTTGTTATGCCAAAAACTAGTAACAATTATGGACCTCAATTCCATGACCTGAAGAATGGTTTGAAGCTCTTCCTGTCCCTGGAGCAAGCAGATGCTCTTGGGCTACTCTTGCTTGTGACAGGACATATGGATATTTTACTGGTGCCCACTCGAGCAAATCAATGAACAATGGGAAGACAGTGATACAGTGAGACAGGAGGACTTTGAGTGATGCCAGTTGGATATTACTGGACACACTCAAGAGAGGAAAAAACTCAGAAATTCTGAAACCACCAAAAGTTCTAAATGCTTTTTCCTTCAAAAACATATTCTAGCAAAGCCCCCAGAAAGGGATAGCCTAGAAAAGGAATTATTGAACCAAATTTATAAAATCAAGGGGTGTGTTATTTTATTTTGAGCTTTCCACATCCTTCTCTAGGTATGTAACTTCTCTCCTTTACTTTATTGTACACTGCTACTGGCCACTGGCTCTCCCTGTGACCAGCCGCTCACGAGGAGCCCGGAAGGGATGGTGGGTTCTAGCCCTGGCCCACCACCCCAGCAGAGCCTCCAACAATCCAAACGACCCCCACTCCATGAGGGCCTCCATTTTCCACATCCGGACTTCTCTCTCTCGTCAGAACTCCACCCAGCAGACCAGCCTATCACAGCCCAGCTCATCGAGTTCCACCCTGCAGCAGTCTTTTTTTAAATCCGGCTCAGGTATGCCGGTCCAGAGACTCACAGACATGGGGCAGAGCTGCTACTGGCCCTCCCTGTGACCAGCCACTCACAAGGCGCCCATGAGGGATGGTGGGTTCTAGCCCTGGCCCACCACCCCAGCAGAGCCTCGCAACAAGCCAGATGACCTCCCACTCCATGAGGGCCTCCATTTTCTACATCTGGACTTCTCTCTAGTCAGAACTCCACCCAGCAGACCAGCCTATCACAGCCCGGCTTGCGCGGCTGCTTGCGCACGCGGTTCATCAATAAATGCTGGACTTAGAGATGCCTACAAGAGTATGCTACCTGAACGGCAGAGCCTGGCAAGCTACCCGTGTTGTATTTGATATGCCAAATACCAGTAACAATTATAGACCTCATTCCCAAATGGATTGAGGCTCTTTATGTTCCTGGAGCAAGCAGATGCCCTTGGGCTCTACTAGCATGAGACAGGACATATGGAGATGTTACTGGGGCCCCACTCGAGCAAATTGATGATGAATGGGAAGACAGTGAAGACAGTGACAGTGATACACTTCATTGAAAGGTTGCCCACATATAACTTGGGATATGTAATTCCTTGCACTTACTGTATGAGATGTTCTCTCCTCTCTTATGTTGTCTAAATGCTTTTGTCTTTCTTCTCTTGGGAGAAAAAGAATTTCTGCATGCATATACAATGAAACTTGCACTAGGTGGAGATCAGGAATTTAACACTCATACACCACAGGCGCTTGTGTAGATCCTTATGATAATGACCTCCACAGGTAGCTCAGCCAGTGGCAGCCCTTTCTCTTAGAGTTTCCTCCCTACTATGGCTCTTCAAGTTCTATCCATAACCTGTAACATTCTGGTTGAACCTCCCCACATGTATTTCCCAAGAAGAGTCAGAATGGATAGAAATAAATTCCAAACAAATTTTCTACAAGAGGATTTGAACGTGAAGCATTGAGTAGAAGTTTCTATTTATTATTTATCCAAAATCTGACATTAGCAGTTAACCTCTACTATGAATTAAACAATGGCAGAAACTCCAGCATATATCTCTTCCCTGTATCCAATCCTGAGAAATGAATACTTTTAAAAAAAAAAATGGAGAACAAAAATTCAAAGAGAAGATGGGGACCAGCTGGGATTTATTTCTGTGTGTCAGCTTGACATAAACATGGGTGAAGGCCAGATATGGATTGGTGACTCACCCACATTTAGATGCAGTTTGTATAAAATGTTTTCATTTCCGCATCATGGAAGCAAATCTGAAAGCTTTCACTCAAACGTTGGAATTAAATTTCTTGCAACAAAAGTGACCCACCACCCAAAACAGCTTTTAAACATCTCTCTTTAACTCCATCATAGTTTGCAAATGTAGTTTAAATAGTTTGCATTTAATTTCAGCAAAAGAATCAACCTAAATCATGGTATTTTTCCCTGTAGGTAATTTTCTGCCCCTGCATGTATTGTTTTTAAATAAGAAGGAATTAAATGTTGGCTAATCTTCAGTACTAATAATCTTTTTAAAATAGACTCCAGATAATGCATTCTTTTGAAAAACAGAGATAGTATAGACTGAATGTCTATTCTTTGAGGGCTCAACTGAGATCAGCCGATATAGCAACTCACTCTGAATATTAATTTTTAGAAGCCATTTTAAAAAATGAGGCTTTTTACAATACTTTGCAAGAGGCAAAAACCAAACTATTAAGAAATTATCCAATGCCCCGAGACAGCATTTCCTATAATGTTTTGATCTTTAATCATAATAAAATCAATCTATAGGAACAGTTTTTCTGATCTCAGATATATATAGACATTGCACATTTTATATGTACTAGTAGTCATCATAAAGCATAAACCTGAAAATCAAAAGATTCCTGACCATCAAGAGAGATAAGAGTAGTGAATGCCTATTCTAGTTCAAAATTGTTTTAACAACTTTATTGAGGTTTTACTGACATAGACAATTCTATTGCGTGTATTTAAGGTCACTGTTCATTGTATCACTGTTTTCCCGTTCATCATCGATTAGCTTGAGCTGGCGCCAGTAACATCTCTATATGTCCTGTCTCATGCAAGTAGAGCCCAAAGGCATCTGCTTGCTCCAGGAACATAAAGAGCCTCAAATCATTCCATTAGGTCATGGGAATGAGGTCTATAATTGTTAATGGTATTTGGCATATCAAATACGACACGGGTAACTTGCAAGGCTCTGCCGTGCGGGATTTAATGTGAATTTAAGGTATGTTATTTACCTTATATAATGTAAATTTAAGGTATATTATTTAATTATTCTGCTTATTATTTGGCTTCATTACATGTATTCTAGACATAGTATTTGGTCATGTGTTACATCTCTAAAATACAGTGATCTTGCATAATCATGGTTTTGCTCTATGGTCAACATCACCACATTTGTCCCCCACCTCCCTACCTGACAACTACCACTAAATTCCAACTTCCATCACTTAACTATTTTAGATTACACCTATAACAGCTCACTTATGAATTTCCTCTTCTATATTTGGCTTGTTTCACTTTTTTAAGTTGAATAGTATTACTTTAGTGTGTGTGAGTGTGTGTGTGTCCGTGTGTGTGCACATGCACATACACATGCTGAAAAAAAGACATATATTTATATATATATACAAATATATATATATATATATATATATATATATATAAATATATTTGTCCACTGTGGATGCATTGGCTATTTCCTTAACTTTGTAATTATAAATGAACAAGGGAGAGAGAATAACTCCAGAATTCTCTCCAGTTTCTCTTCGATTAGACACATGCTCAAAAGTGGAATTGATTGATTATAATAGTTTTGTTTTTATTTTTAATAGATGACCACACTGTACTTAAATGAGTAAGCTATTACAAAAAATATTTGAAGGTTTGAAATAATTTATTGATCAATTACTGTAATCCAGGCTTGAGATATGAGTTCAATACCTACCTGGTGACCTTTAATAGTTTTAGTCGTCAATTTTCTTTTTAGACCTCAATCGTTTTAGACATCAATTTTCCTGTTAAGAAAATTTAAAGTGTTTTTAAAAAATTTCACTTAAAGAATAATCTGGAACCAACATGCAATAAAATTAAAGAACGTCTAATCCTTCTGGACTTGCACCATTTATACTCCTTATAATGTTGCTGGTTATAGGCAAGAATTTATTAACAAAAACCTTCACAGAATAAAAATGATCCTTATTTAAAACTTTCAGGGTTTATCATGCTTTTAATCACAATTTACCATAATCTCTTCATGTTGTAACTATGTTTTCTTTTTCCTTTTTGGCTTTTGGGCTAGGCCCAACATTGTTCAAATACTACCCTTAATTGTGTACCAAAATTCATTTCTGGTGAAGCTTGTGGGAACCATGTTTGGTGACAGAGACTGATCTCAAATCAGCCACATTTACGGCAAATTTTTTTTTTACCAGTGTATAATTTCTCTGGTCCTTTTCTTATCTTTTAAATCTGACCAATTATAAGGCCGCTCAGCAGACCTTAGTGAAAAATTATTTTTTACATTTTTCTGTTAATATCTTTAATTAGAAATAAACGAAGACATCGCTGTCATTAAAAAAGTAAACCAATCTACCTGGAAGAGAGAAAAGGGAATCATTTATAGGCACACAGGAGAACACTTATGTCTCCAAACTAGATAGAAATGCAGCACATTTCCTGGGAAAGGATTGTATTACTTCTCCAGGAGCTCAGTGTTCTGATTCTTAAACTTAAATTACCAGACTGCAATACGAGTACAGCCTAAACAAATTTCATGAATCATGAGAAGCTTAAGAATTCTGAGAACAATTTTAAAAGGAGCAGATAGGAATTCCATTGCATTTCACAAGTACTCAGTGCTCAGAAAGTAAATATTTTCAACATCTAGATGGAAGCTAAAGCCTGATTAACCTAA
Organism: Cryptotis parvus; assembly: GCA_021461705.1. Lineage (NCBI taxonomy): Eukaryota > Metazoa > Chordata > Mammalia > Eulipotyphla > Soricidae > Cryptotis > Cryptotis parvus. Next base: position 108,935 of record JAJIBD010022329.1, on the reverse strand, counting down.
TGGCATCAGTTTTGACATGTGCAGCCTCTTAGGACTCTGCGCTATCTGGACTACAAATCAAGGATATCCTTGACTCAGCTTGAAATCAGTCTCCAGCCTTAGATTTGGCCTTACTTTTCAACCACTGTCTTCAAAGTTGGTTCCCTCATAACAGGCCAAGATGTTAAAGCCAGATAGAAGAGACAAAGTGAAAATCCACCAATTCCCTAATCTTTTTCCATCCCACCTATAACTTCCTTGACACAAGCCTCTGTCCTTGACACAAGCCTAATCCATTTAGAGGTGAAAACAATGAGCACTTGAAACAAATAAATGTGGGCCAGGGGTTCAGTCATTACAAAGGTATATTCAATGAGTCTTTACTGAAATGCAAAGCCTCTCATGAGACATGAAGATGCTCTTAAGTTCTGCTTACCATGTTTGTGAAGTTTCTATACTTCAAATGATTGTCTCTGGTTCTTGACAAGTCCTCTTAGACTATCAATTCCATGAAAAGGAGAATACACTGCATTTTTTTTTTTTTTTGCTTTTTGGGTCACACCCGGCGATGCTCAGGGGTTTCTCCTGGCTCTGCACTCAGGAATTACTCCTGGCAGTGCTTGGGGGACCATATGGGATGCCGGGGATCGAACCAGGGCCGGCACAGGCCAGCTGCCTGCAAGGCAAACGCCCTACCCGCTGGGCTATGGCTCCGGCCCCTACACTGTGTTTTATACACTCCTTTATGAAGTGAGAATATTATGAAGTGAGAACTGTCTGAATGTAAATCATGGAGTGGGTATCAACTAGTACTATCAAGAAAGAAATTACCTAATTATTTAACCAGAAAATTTGAGTCTAATAATTCTAAGATGCGCTTCTATCTCTAGAGGTGGAGAATCCAAGATAGTGAATAGAAATAGAAAATATGAAGTTGTATAAGCTGGACGATCATATGCCCTGGTTCTAGAACCCAGACCTATGAGAAAGTTATACTTTTCAGGGGTTCACGGTACCTCCAGATTGGGTAGCCATAATGATATTTGATTGACAAGTTGATGAAGGTATTGTTACGTAGAGTGAACTATTACTGGAATGAACAGTGGTGCCAGGGAAGAAACACTGTTAGACAATTTCAAAGAAATGACAAGACAGGAAGATACAAAATTTTAGAAGGGTGCTTTCCAGACTCCAGATTCTATTCCTTATTGTCAGAGGCTAACAAAGACAGCTGGAAAAGAAAACATGTTTGCAAAAAACCTGTCCCAGAACATAAGCAAGCATCTGGAACTAGAAGAAGCTCTTAATAACTGGCATAGTCTAGGGAGCCTCCAGTCTCTTCATGACTCCTACAGCAGGAGGTCCCCAGAAAGACAGAAGCTGAAGTGCTCATTAAACCTTGGCTTTGGTAGCACTCTGACTCCTGCAATGCTATGTATGAGTCCTGTTTATTTCCAAGCTGGCTTCAGAAACAAGCCAAAAGAAGCCTAAATTTTGTAAACTTCTCCTGGACAGTTATACCTATAAAATTCCCAAACACTTGCCAAGATTTCAGGAACAACCTCAGGTATCAAGGAGACACTAAGACAAGTCCTGATGACTTGAGCCAACTGTAATCTAGAGCAAGAAGACTTGAAGCATGTGAATCTAGCTGTGCATTTATTGCAAAATAGTGTCTTCCACCAGTTGATGTGTATCATTCCACAGTCTCTTGTTACAACAAAACTGAATAGCTCCTTATTGGTTCCTAAGTTATCATATGCAGCATTAGCATACAGCATTCCAGCTGTTTATGGAGTAATATTTATTTAAATGCTTTAATAAGGAAGTTTTGGTCTTTCAATGTCCTTTGTCATGACCTCATGCTGGATTCTCAGTTGTTCCCACTAGTTCCCAGTGTATATTGCCCTTGCTTCATGCTGGTCTTGTTGTTTCCATCCCTACATATCTAAGCACTCTCAACAGCCCAGTGATCTGTTGCTAATGCTTTGTGGTCTCCTTCTCCTTGCTGATACTTGCTGCTCTTCTTCCCGTTGGCTTTCTTTCATTCTCTGCCAAGTTCTCATGGATTAGAATGGCTTCTTTTCCTCTCTTCCACTTGGAAAGTGCCATATGAGGGTGCAAACCAATGTCAAAGAGTAAGTTGCATGACCTGCAATCTCCTAAGTGTGACTATTCCCAGTCCATGGTCATTTGTTATGTGTATCTTACCAGCAACTGTACTGTTGGTGAGAGCTAAAATGACCTGAGCACTACCAGGAGTAATTCCTGAGTGCAGAGCCAGGAGAAAACCCTGAGCATTGCTGGGTGTGACCCAAAAAGCAAAATAGATAGATAGATAGATAGATAGATAGATAGATAGATAGATAGATAAGATGATCAGCAGTATTTCCTACTTTGCCTGGTGTCCCTCACTCTCCATTTCTACCTGAACCATTGATACTTTGAGTAGATTTTCCCTGACCTTGCCCATGAAAGGATTTGCTTGGGGAAGAAATCTCTGTGGAATTCTTTCATGTTTCACCAAGAAAAAGGATCTCAACATAGAAGGTGTCCTTATATACATGTGACTGATGTCAACAGAAAATATGAAGTCTCAAAAAGTTGACACAACAGATATGGCTCAAAATACTCATACTCCAGGGAATCAGTTTTCTGTCTTCAATGACTCTTGATCACTTGATCACTTGAATCCCGTTATTCATCGATTTGCTCTAGCGGGTGCCAGTAACATTTCCATTGGACCCTATCACGTGCCAATGTAGCCCAATGGCATCTGGTTGATTCAGGAATGAATCAACTTCAATGACTCTAGAGAGGAAATTTTAGAATTTTCAGACTTCCTGTTGCAGCAAAGGAGCCTAGGGAAATTGCCAATAACAAAACTGAAAGAAACCTAGTGAGTCAGCTTTATGTCCTTTACAACTTGCACAGTGTTACAGGCATTGTATAGTTTTGTGCTTCTGTGTTACTGCTGAACATTTTGACGAGCCTACAACTCCAATGAGTCTACTGTCACAGAAAACCAAGTGGCATCGAGTGACTAATAGGTGCCTTTGCCAGGTTAGCAGGAACATCTCACATACATATTGATAATTCTAGGTCCCAGCACCACCAACCCCTTAAAATGCCATTATGCCCTGATTTGATGGACTATTGACCATGTCTGTGTCTAGATCTAGCAGTAAGAAGCTTCATATTTTCAGTACCTTTCACCCCACATCCACACCAGCATTTGTTACCCTTGTTCTATTGAATATGTGCCAGTCTCTGTGGTGTGAGATATTTCATTGTTGTTTTGATTTGCATCTCTATGATGATTAGTGATGAGATGATGAGCATTTTTCATATGCATTTTGGCCATTCGAGTTTCTTCCTTATCAAATTTTCTGTTCATTTCTTCTCCCTGTTTTTTGATGGGGTTGGTTGTTTTGTTCTTGTAAAGTTATACCAGTGCCTGATATATCCTGTCAAATGGGTATTGGGTGAATATTCTTTCCCATTCTGTGGACTGTCTTTGGATTTTGGTCAGTTTCTTTTGAGGTGTGGAAGCTTTTTATTCATGTAGTCCCATGTTTATCTTTGCTTCTAGCTGCTTTGTTAGTGGTGTTTCATCTTTGAAGATACCTTTAGTATCAATGTCGTTGTTGGTGGAAATGTCCTGGTACAGCCTTTTTTGGAACACAACATAGACATTCCCCAAGACTAGAAATTGAGCTCCTGTTCGACCCAGCCATAACACTCCAGGGAATATAACCTGGGAAGCCAAAATACACAACAGAAACACCATCTGCACTTTTATTTTCAGAGCAGCACTATAAACAATAGCCAGAATCTGGAAATAACCAAAGTGCCCAAGAACTGATGACAGGATAAAGAAACTTTTGTACATCTACACAATGGAATACTATGCAGCTGCTAGAAAAATGAAGTTATGAAATTTAGCTATAAATGGATGGACATGGACAGGATCACATTGTGTGATATTAGCCAGAAGGAAAAAGACAGATATAGAATGACCACATTTATTTGAATGATATCTCTCTATCTCTCCATCTCTATCTCTCTATCTCTCTCCCTCTCTATCTATCTATCTATCTATCTATCTATCTCTATCTATCTATCTATCTATCTATCTATCTATCTATCTATCTATCTATCTATCTATCTATCTATCTCTCTCTCTCTCTCTATCTATCTATCTATCTATCTATCTATCTATCTATCTATCTATCTATCTATCTATCTATGAAATGAAGCCAGTATCCAAGGTCAGGCAAAACATGGATCAGGATATCTTGTCAAAGGTGGAATCAACCACAAACTTGTGGGAGTCAGAGGTTAGGTATGACAGAGAAGGGAACAGTATGCTAATAATTGTCGAAGCGATAATACCAGCCTAGAACTGAGCATTGAATACAGGCAAAAAGATACATATGATAACCTCTAAATATATGTATTGTAATCCAGAATGTGTAAGAGAAGGAGGAGAGAAAGATAAAGAACCTGTCATAGAGGCAAGCTATGGGAGGGGGAAGCAATTAGGGACATGGTGGGGAAATGGTCACTGTGGAGGGATGGGTGCTGGAACACTGTCAGACCAAAACCCAAACATGAACTTCTTTATAATTGTATATCTCATGATGGTATAATAAAATATAAAAAAGAAGCTATATATTTTCAAAGTTCCCTAGCTTTAGATAATCTTTTCTTTGCAGTTATTAACATTTTGTTTTTTGAAAAGGACCAGATACAGCAGTATTTCCTTCTCTTTCTTAATATGCACTTCAGCACATGCTTTTTTGAGTGTACGACATGTGAAAAATAATAAATATCAACCATGGTGATTATTAATCATGGTTGTATATATTTTAATAAGTTATAATATTTCTCTAACTTTGTGCTAACTTCTTTTACATACATTCAGTAATTCAAAACATTATGCTACTAAGTGCAGTATAATCATAGATAATCTGGTATGAAAATGCCTAATTGTTGATTTTTCTAGTTTATCAACATGGTGTCATTATAAAAGTCTTAGATTTTAGACTTCAGTGCACTGAATTATTTTGTTATTCAAATAATAGATTAGAGACCTTAACATTATAATTACCTAGTATCAGAACTATTTTAAAAAGTACTTGCATAAGAAAAATTGCTTCTCCATCATGCCTATTGAACAGGATGGTTCCTTTTTACTACCCACATCAGTAACACTTTACTAATGTGAACAGTGTTTTATAAGTGGCATGAAATGTCAGGCATTCATACAACCCTAAGACACACACACACACACACACACAAAAGCATTCACATAAACTATACACATTCCTAATCATAAACATATAAGCATAATGCATTTTTGAATAGTGTAAATCAATAAAAAATCAATTAAGCAGAGAGACAGAAAAATGGAGGAGGCAAAAAGTCATGGCTATCTAAAACCTGAGATGTACAAATTCAGGATGTTTGAAACCAAAATACACACACACACACACACACACACACACAAACACGCTCATACACAGTCAATTCCACCAATTTTCCTACATATTTTTTGAAGATACCTATTTCTTTATTCAAGTTCTGACAATTTCATACATGAGCTTTTAGAAATATTTCCTTATTACTGCTCCATCAACTTTATAATTGGTGACATTTCCTCTAGATTCAGGCATCAAACTGTCGGTCTCTGTTCCCTGTGTTGCTATGAGTGTTTGCCTTTTCTGTTACTTCAGGCATACTTTAATGAGAATTTCAGAGCAGTCATATTGGTATCTCCTAATAAATTCTATTTTGGATTAGCAATTTAATGAAAAACCATACTAATCAAAAAAAGCATTGATCCTTTTTTAAGCCTAAGTAAATAACAAAATAAGAAAGCAGGAAAAGTATTGTTAAGAGGATTTGAATAAATGGAAATATAAATTACATCCCTTGATAAAAATTTAATAAAATATTGCTAAAAGTCAATTTTTCTCCAAACAATTAAGTGTTCCCCTCAAAATTTTTATATGTATGTATTTTAAAAGCTGACATCTTAGAACTAGACATGATTGAAAAATTCTTAGTGCTGGTAACTGGTAGAACATTTATTTGCCTGACATGTATGAAGCTCTGTACTCAATGCTGGGACCACACAAAAATACACTTAAAATAAAATAAAATAAAATAAAAGACCTCCCCTAAATTTTGGTCCAGAAACTAGTCCAAAGTGCTGAAATGCAAACTTTGTATGCTGGAGTATTGGGTTTAATCACTGGCGCTATATGGTTTCTCATTATAAGCATTACATGGAATGAATTCTGAGCTCACACCAGGAGTAATATGAGTACCATTGGGTGTAGATCAAAAGTGAGAAAGGAAACAAAAAATTAAAGGGAAGGAAAAGAAAGTAACGAACACTAAGTACACACAATTTAGAACAATTGTAAAACAGTAGCAAAAATAATAATAGGATAGAACATAAAGTTCAAATATTATAATTTGATAAACAATAGTTTTAATTCAATAAGTATAAATGGTTTATTTTTAGTTTTTGAGTCATTTCTGGTGGTACTCAGTGTCTGTTCCTCATAGGGCTCAGGGGTGAGGGAGGACTGTATGGGATGCCAAGATTGAACCTAGATCAACAACATGCTAGGCAAGAGCTCTGTTCACTGTACTATCTCTCCAACCATTCCCATGAACTATTTTAAAATTGCATAAGTCCACATATAATTAAATAACATTATTTTTGTTAATCCATCCAGCAAGAAAAACTCAAAGTAAATTGAATATTTAATGTGATATAGAAAAAAGAAACAAGTGAGCTGAAATGTGTTACCTACATATTTATAAATATAGACAAACACTTAAATAATTTTCAAGTGGGGAAAAGTTCTTCTAAATATGCTAACAAGAACAAATGCAATAAGATAATTAGCCTGTATAAAAGTAGCATTTTTGCACAGCATTAAATACCATGAACAAGTGAGGACCATAAAAACAGGTATTTGTGTAACATATGATAAGTAAGCCATAACCTTCTTTTAAAAATGCTAATATAAAAATTTAAAACTGATAAAGTTACCAATTTGTCCAGGTAAATAGGCCCTCAAAGTGAAAATACCGTAAACTTCTCAGATTGGGGGAAATAGATTCCCCTCCTTTTTGCATTGGCCCAGCAGCACCTACACCCAACATTCTCAGACATAAAAATGGCCTAGTTCCACAATTCATAGATCATGTGGCCAGTCAGGTTCACATAAAACCCCCATATTTTACACTACTGATAGTCCAGTAGAAGCACAGTGAATTTGATGAATGTTGCATATAAATAACCCAAGTTCAATTTGCAAAAGTAATAATATGGAAGACTTAACCAACTGTAACTAGCTCAGTAAATCTTCAGACAATGACATTCACAACCCCACTGTGAAACATTACAATTATCACAAATTTACTTATTTTTTTTTTTGATAACTGTTTTTGCCATTGTGTTCTAACTGACAATATGAAGTATACTGGTTTGTGACTGCTCACTGGGCAGGCTTGCGGGAGAGGGATGAAAAACTGGGTATAATGGTAGACGAAGGTCATTGGGTAGGTGGAACTAGTACTATAGCACTGAATGCCTGAAACAACCATATTTATAAACAACCTTTTAAATCACAATGCTTAAATAAAAAAAAAGTTAAAAACTGACATCCCAATGACAGAAAGGGATTTTTAAAGACATTTTAAAAATCACTGTATAGAAAATATGATTTGTCAACAAGTCATATAAAAGCTATTTGATCCCTTCCCTTACAGAGGAACATTCACATTTTAAAAATATGAAGTAATATTTTATTTCATACAAATAAAATTATAAAGCAATACCATCCTGAATTTGAAAAATATGAAAGTAATGCAAACCATTTAAGAATGTTTACAAAAACATGTTCTTTACTCCTGAAATATGCTATAAACTGAAAAAATATCTTGAGAGGAAAGTATGCATAACAAAAATTTTAAAGCAAGCATACGCTTTGGGCCAGCAATTCATCTTGTTTAAATGTATTCCAAGGAATTATGGTAAGGATATTTTCACATAAATGCTCTTTCATTATAGCAAAGTTGTCATTATAAACAATATAAAATTTGGAATCCTAATATTTAGTATTTAAAATTTTGTGGCATATTTTATCTGTGTTTCTAGAACTATATTGCCTAATAACTTAATGGGAAAAGATGTTAAAATGCCAAATTTAACCACACATCACTTCTTCTGAAAGGGCTATTATTCATCTATATCGATGATCATCATTATTAGCAAATGCCATCTTTTATTTTTAAGAAGTGATTTGTGTGCAGTTATCTTTCTGCATTCTAAGAATCACTGAATTAAGGAAGAGTGTTCACTCATTAAATTGGTAAGGCACAACTTTCACTGACCTTCAATGATGTTCATAACATCGATAGCTTTAAGCAAGACAACACACTGAACTGATTCTTTTCTCTTTTATCAAATAGTTTAAAATGCCAGATAAAATTCAACATAAAAGTCAGTACATGTATAACTTACATCAGAGAACATCTCTAGCAGTTAGAGAAGGCCCACAGTTTAAAAATCATTATGGCAGTCACAAAGCAGATGATTTTCTGACATTAGAGATTTGATCGAGTGGTTCTTGTATGTGAAGGGATAAAGCTGTGGGAACTGCTTAGAACTTAGGAGAGTGACTTTGAGTTTTTTGGTTCTTAGAACTGAGATCCTACATTAACCCTGAACTCTCAGGTTATGTTTCCTATATGTAATGTGAAAGACAAAAAAAAAATGTAACTAGCCCAGAATAGTAGTAAAGTAACTGCTTAAGTCAGAACTTTAGTGGAACAGAGGCTGCTGGGTACCTCTCATGAGAAATCAAAAATTTTAGCTTGAAACAAGAGTGAGCTGAAACTTGGAATATGAATGGCATAAATCCTGTGACAGGAAGCTATATTAAAAAGTAGTCTAGAGATGAGGGTGATGAATCAATCTAAGCAGAAACAAAAGCAGAACAGTGCTGGAATGATATTTCCTAACTATTGTAAAGTATTACCACAAAGAAACATAATGAACTAAATTTACAATAAAAGATACAACCCATGTAAGGAAATAATCCAGAATGAAATTTTGTTGCAATGCCAATACAAGAGATAACCAGGATATACCTGAAGTAAATAGTGTAAATAGGACAGTGGTGTAAGCGAGGAGATAGTATAGCACCTACGGTGCTTCTTTGGGAATGTGACCAACTAAAGTCCTCACCAGACACCACAAATATCCACCCCCTATTGAGCACCTCTAGGAGTGATTTTGTGCACAGAGCCAAGAATAGTTCTATCTTTGGCCTGCCACCCCAGCAGAGCCTCGCACAGAGGAACCCCCACACCATGAGGGCAGCCATTTTCCACATCCAGACTCCCCACTCATCAGAGCTCCACTCAGCAGAAGAGCTGACCACAAGTCTGGCTTGTCAGAGACTGACTCTACAGCAGTCTCTTTCAAGCCCAGCCCAGGTATGCCTGATCAAAGAAACTCACATACACAGGGCATAGCTGCTACAGGCTCTCCCTGTGCCCAGATGATCACAACGTTTTTCAATAAATGCACAAGATTAGAGGCGACTACAATAGTATCCCACCCTCACGGCAGAGCCTTGCAAGTTACCGTGTCGTATTTGATATGCCAAATACCAGTAACAATTATAGACCTTATTCCCATGACCTGATGGAATGGTTTGAGACTCTTTTATGTTTTTGGAGTGAGCAGATGCCCTTGGGTTACACTAGCATATGACAGGATGTATGGAGATGTTACTGGTGCCTGCTCGAGCAAATCGATGATCAATAGGAAGACAAGTGACAAGTGACAAACTCTCTCCAAAAGGAAATCAAACAGTTAAATCTAAAGCTGTAATGCGAATGCATTTCAATAATATTATTTTGATGATTTTTATTTGGTTTGTACATTCAAATCTGGTAGTTAACTTCAGAGAATTCCTGGTACTGTGCTTAGACATTACTCCTCAAGAGGCTCAGAAGATTTTAGTGGTGCCAAGGATTAAACTGCAAGATAAGTATACTAACTATTGTATACTACCTACATTTCCAGTAGGATGCCAATACAAAAGATAACCAATACAAAAAATACAAATAAGATACAAAGGCAGTCCACAGAATGGGAAAGAATATTCACCCAATACCCATCTCATAAGGGGTTAATATCCAGGATATATCAGGCACTGGTAGCACTTCACAAGAAAAAAAACAGCCAACCCCATCAAAAATGGGGAGAAGAAATGAACAGGAACTTCAGCAAGGAGGAAATTCGAATGGCAAAAAAAATATGAAAAAATGCTCATCATCACTAATCATCAGAGAGTGCAAATCAAAACAACAATGAGATATCACTTTACACCACAGAGACTGGCACATATTCAAAAGAGCAAGAACAACAAGTGCTGGCATGGATGTGGGGGAAAAGGGGACACTCATCCATTATTGGTGGGAATGCCGGCTGGTACAGCCTTTCTGGAAAACAATGTGGACATTCCTCCAAAGACTAGAAATTGAACTCCCATTTGACCCAGCCATACCACTCCTGGGAATCTACTCTGGGAAACCAAAAATATGCAGCAGAAACACCATCCCTACTTTTATGTTCATAACCGCATTATTCACAATAGCCAGAATCTGGAAGCAACCAGAGTTCCCAAAGTTCGATGACTGGATAAAGAAGCTTTGGCACATCTACACAATGGAATACTATGCAGCTGTTAGGAAAAATGAAGTTATAAAATTTGCCTATAAATGGATAGACATGGAGAAGATTATGTTGAGTGAAATTAGCCAGAAGGAGAGAGACAGATACAAAATGACTGCATTTATTTGCATAACATAAATATATATGTACATAGTATGATACCAATATCCAAGGTAAAGTGAGACATATATCAGGAGGTCTTGTCAAAGGTGGAAATTATCACAAGCGTGTGGGAGTCAGAGGCTAGGTAAGACAGAAAATGGAACAGTGTGCTAACTATTGTTGAGGGTACTAATGCCAACCTAGAACTGAGCATTAAATAGAGGCAAAATGATACACATGATAACCCTTTAATGTATGTTCTGTAATCCATAGTCTGGAGGGGAAGGAAAAGAGAAAGAGAGAGAAAGGGGAAAGAAATAAAGAACCTGCATGGAGGAGGGCTGGGAGGGGAGGGAACCGGGGGTCGTTGGTGGTGGGAGATGGGCACTGGTGGAGGGATGGGTGCTGGAACACTGTATGACCAAAACCCAAATATGAACTTTTTAATTGTATATCTTTGTAATTGTAAAAATAAAAAATTATAAAAAAAACCCAAAAATACAAATAGGTATTTCAATAATTCTAAATTTTAGGCCTCATTCCCATGACCTGATGGAATGGTTTGAGGCTCTTTATGTTTCTGGAGCAAGCTGGTGCCCTTGGGCTCTACTGGCATGAGACAGGACATATGGAGATGTTACTGGTGCCCGCTCGAGCAAATCCACGATGAACGGGAAGACAGTGATACAGTGATTTCAATAATTCAATGAGTAAAAAGTATAAAGCAACACCATCAGAAATCTCATAAACCAGAAATTTAATATTAAGTCAAAATTTGAGGGTAAAAAAACATTGTCTTAAATGATTAGTGAATCATTCAAATCCTTACATTAGGCATGATTAGTATAACATATGTTCCCAAAACATATTTGAATAAATTACAGTGAAGCAAGAAACACAAATAGATAATGAAATTGGGAATATAAATATTTGAGAGTTAAAGAAATGCAGAATGAAGGAGAACTTTTTAGTATTTTTAAAGTATTTTACAAAAGAAGACTACATGAAAGTGAAATCAGCAACCTTAAAAAAGTTGTGCCACACTTTCCAAACTTCGAATGTCCCAAGATCTAAAATCATTAAATAATCATTAATCACCATTAGTAAAATAAAAGTAATCCACAAATGGCAGATTTTTTTACATCAAAACCAAATAGTTGGTACATTTACTAACATATTCAATACAATTATAGCAAAAGACAAATTTCCCACAGACAAAGTATAATTGCAATGAAGTCACAATGTTCTTATAAAGGAAACTATAATACGGGATAATGCTGAGGCAAAATGAACTGCCAACTCAAGCAGTGTGAAGGAAATTGAAAGAAAAATAAAAATGTCAAACAGTCTGAGTTTGCCACTCAGGATGAACACAATACAAAAAGAAATAATTTAATAGGTAAGATATGGAGGTCTGTGAAACTATTATGTGATAGAGGAACAAAAGGTGAGTGAAGTCATTTTTGTTCAACCTAAATTGGTACTAATTAAAAACTGATAATTGTCACATTGAAAAAACAGTTTGGTTCTCGTTTTTTCTTCCCTTTATTTCATGTTATTTGTGTCAAATATTTTAGTTTCGACTACTATTGAAGAAGAAAATGAGATCAAAGTATGTTGCTCTTGGGTATTAGAGCGATATTGGTTGACCCAAGGTTTATTAGGCTAAAGTTTGCAAACTAACTTCTGCCTACAGAGATTGCACTGGGGTGAGGGTATTCACCTTGTATGCTACAAATCTCCTTCCATTCCCAGTACCACATGGCCCCATGAGTACCTCTTGGAGCTGCTCCTCCTGGAGTATAGAACTAGAAATAGCCCCAGACTGCATATGGGTAATGTTGACCACCTCCCCAAATAAATAAAAATAGTGGAACTTCAAGTATATAACTTTCAAATTAGCTGGATTGAATTTTATAGGGAATTATTACTGAACTAGCAGAGATATGCATGCATAGAAATGATGCAATGTCAAAAATGGAAAAGACACTGATTAGAAAGTCTTATGCTGGCTTCCGTTTCCATGGGCCTGCAGAAGCACCATTCTGCTGAGCTTATAAGATACTGAGTTTGTGTGCATGGAGTTGCAGGGTCAGTAAGGTTTTGTGCTGCCAGACCTGAGCCGACTTTACTGGGTTGGTTGTGGATCACTTTGTCTAGAGCTGAGAAGAACTGAGGGATCATGAAGGAGACACTTGTCTCCCTTTGCGCATATCTCAGAGCTGGTTTGCTTTGCCCAGTTCAGAAGAAACTGGGCCTATAATAATCATGGGATTTAAGAATTCTATATGAAAATAAAGACTCAGGGTGGCACTGGGCAGTATGTAAGACAAGGAACAGAAGGCCCCCTGCTCAGCCCCAGGTATGCAGATATGTGCCTAGGCAAGAGGGGACATCTATATTTAGAGAACTGCTGAAACCATAATTGTTACTGTAACTGAACTGTGATCTCAGCCCCACCCCACCCCAGGGACTGGGAAGGGGCGCCACAGCTTCTCGCCTTCTATTCTGCATTGGACCAATAACTTGACCACTTATTCTGAACTCTAATGAGGGTGGCTTAGCTACAAAACTACATTAAACCAATAGTCTATTATCCTTTTCTAATCAACATACCCCCTAATACACACATAAATAATGGTGTACAAGAATCAATACAATTCCTATGTAAAAGTAACAGTAGTTCAGGTCAATGAACATATCACCTGAAATAGCACTAGAGACCCCACATGTCACAGAGTAGCACAAAAGAGGAAGGTAATATCCCTGAAGGGGGAAGGAGGGGACCACCATCTACTGAGCTTCCCCAGAGTCCTATCTGGCAGTGAGAGGGTGACACTAATAAAGCACTGGAAGAATCCACCTCCAGACTACCATGGCATCATGGGGAAACAACACAGATCCCCAGCACAATGAGTGGATGAAGAAAAGAGCCTTGAAGCCTTCACAAGGAATACAAAATACATAATTTCTCTGATAAAGAATTCAGACACAAAATGGTGAGGATGTTTACTGAGCTCAAGGAAACAGTGGAGTGAACATCCAATAGATTACAGGAGGATATGAAAGAAATAGAAGAACACAGTAAATAAAATAGAAGAGAGAAATAACAGCAGAAAGAAGAAAACAGTAAACAGAAGTGTAATTAAAAAAAACAGTAGATAAAAAAGTCAATGGGTATCCTCAACAGTAGAATGACAGCAGCCAAAGACAGAATCAGTGAGATTGAAAATGTGCTGCAAAAAGCACTCAGGCAAAAACAGAAAATGGAAAATGATCTCAAAATAGCTCAGCGGCAGGCAAAAGAACATTGGGATGAATTAATGAGGAACAATATAAGAATCACTGGAGTGTGTAGTTGTATCACAGTTTTTTTATCCAGTCATTTTGTTCTCAGGTACTCAGGTTGTTTCCATATTCTGGCTATTCTGAATAGTGCTTATATAAATACAGAAGTGCAAATGATATTCCGGCTATGTATTTTTCACTCTCACGGTATATTCCCAAGAATGGTATTGCCTGGTAAAATGGGAGCTCACAATGGAACTCACTATTCAGCTGTTAGGAAAAACAAAGTTTTGCCTATAACTGGATGGACATGAAGTTAATAATAATATATTATATATATATATATATATATATATATATAATATGAGTGAAATATAATGCTGAGTGAAATTATCAGAAGTAAAAGGACAGATAAAAATTACTGTATTCATTTGTGGGATAAAAAACTAGTATGAGACTAATATCCAAGGCAGGGGCAAAACATCCAAGGACCAGGAAGACTTGTCAGTGGTTGGAATCTACCGCAGTGCCTGGGAGTCACAGGTTAGGTAAGATAGAGAAGGGACCACTGTGCTAATAATTGTTGGAAATGGTAACATCAGACTAGAACTGAGCATTGAACATAGGGAAAGGATATACATAATAACCCATATGTATGTATTCCAAGTCACAATGTGAAAAAGATGGGGGAAGAGGAAGAAGAGGAAGAATAGGGAGAAGAGGAAGAAGAGGAAGAAGAGGAAGAAGAAGAAGGACGAGGAGGAGGAAGAGAGAAAGAAGAAGGAGGAGGAGGAGGAGAAAGAAAAAGAAAAGGAGAAGGAGAAGGAGAAGAAGAAGAAGGCGAAGAAGACGAAGAAGAAGAAGAAGAAGAACAAGAATAAGAAAGAACAAGAAGAACAAGAACAAGAGCGAGAACAAGAACAAGAACAAGAAGAACAAGAAGAACAAGAAGAACAAGAACAAGAACAAGATGAAAAGTGCCTGCCATAGATAGAGGTAGGCTGAAGGAAGGAATCTGGGAGTGGTGGTAAGAAATTTACTCTAGTACATTTCTAGAATGCTGTAACACTGTATGATTGAAACCCAATAATGAACAGCTTTGTAATTGTATATATCATGGTGGCATAATAAATTTAAAAAAAGAATCATTGGCATCCTAGAGGAATAAGAAAGCAACTTCAATGAGGTAAGATGAGGTAAGAACAGTTAAAGACATCTTTGTCTCTGAGCTGGAAGGTACAGGTCACCAGATCCATCAAGGTTTATTGGTACTAGCTAAAATAGATTGCAATGAAGACTCCAAGACATATCTAAATCAGAATGAAGTATACCACAGATAGACACAATACTAAAAGCAGCAAGCTCAAAGAAGTAAAATTACAAAATAGGAGTATCCCTTTAATATCCCTTAAAATTACAAAAAAGGAGTATCCCTGAAATCCTTGTAGGATTTCAGACAAAATCCTACAAGCCAGAAGACAGTGGTGGGATATAGTGAAAGAATTCAATAATTGAAGGCCTCTACAAAAATAATTTTCTCAGCTTCACTCTTCCTCATATTCGAAAAAAATGATACATAACTTTATGGTTCAACAACAGCTCAGGAACTTTATAGACTCAAAATAAATTTTAAACGAAGGGCAGCATGGGACAGGAGGGACTACTGTAAACCAAGACAAATAGAACAAACTTATTCAGAAAGATGGCACAAAACCCCATGACAATAATCTCTCTCAATGTCAATGGTAAATGTACTAATTAAAAGACAAAGAGTGGCAAAATGAATTAAATAACTTAGTTCACTTCTGCTGCCTAGAAGAAATGCATTTAAACAGTCACAGCAAACAGACTCAAAGTCAAAGGCTGGAAAACAATTCTTCACAGAAACAACTCCTCCAAAATGGCTGGGGTAGCCATACTAATATCATACAACATAGACTTCAGGCTGAAAAAGGTTAGCAAGGACAGTGAAGACCATTTGTTAATAATCAAGGAACATGTATATCAGAAACAAATTGTACTCCTAAACATATATTCACCCAGTGAGAACCAGAAAAACTTAAAACAACTGCTAACAGGCTGCAAGAAGGACATTGATAGCAACACAATTGTAGTTGGAAACTTCAATGCCACGTTATCACCTCTTGAAAGATCAATGAGACTAAACTTGATAAAAAAAATAGTGACATTGAAGGAAGAAATGGAAGAGAGAGGGCTTATAGATATATTCAGGGCTTTCATCCCTCAAATTCTGAATGCACATTTTTCTCCAGTGCACATAGAACATTCTCCAAGATAGACTACTTGCTTGGCCACAAAACATACTTCAATAAAATCAAGAAGACAGAAATTGTATCAACTATCCTTTCAGACCATGATGCACTGAAAACAGAAGTTAATCACACAGAAACAGAGAATCAAATCAAACACCTGGAAATTAAACAGCTCACTGCTGAACAACCAGTGTATTATAGAGGAAATCAAAGAAAAAAATTCAAAATATTCCTGGAAACATCTGAGAATGAGGACAAAAGTTAATAAAACTTTTGGAACATAGCTAAATCAGTGTTAAGAGAAAAGATTATAGCCCTGAAAGCATTCATCAGGAATTAAGAAAAGGCCCATAAAAATAATTCTATTTCATAGCTTAAGAGTTTAGAAAATGAGCAACAAAAGCTGCCCAGCTCAGTCAGGAGGAAAGAAATAATAAAAATTAAAGCAAAAATGAGTGAGCTGATGTTGGGGCTGTGGGAGTTCCCAACAGTATTGGGGTCCATCAGTTTCCCTGGTCACATTTGGGGCCAGCGACAGTCCCCCTCCATTTGATGAACAAAGAACCAAGATTAAAGTTTAGAAAAATCAAAGGCTTTATGTCTTCACACATTTTACTCCATACAAACTGCAACAAACATTCTTCTCCAACTCCAAACCAATCCAAAGTCTCTCTAATCCCCCAAATTGTAAGAAATATATCTTATGCAGAGACTGGGTGTAGGGTGTAATAAAGGTAGAAACTTTTAGTAAAAACCAGTTTCCTCTTACATTACTCTTGCAATGTCCCCAGGGGGCCAATTCCCCTGCTTCCAAAATCTATTGAGGTGCTAAGGAAGAGTATTGCTTTTCTCTCTCCTGGGCTAGTAAACAATAATTTCAATAATCACTATCACTATCTTCCCATTGATAATCTATTTGCTAGAGCGGGCACCAGTAATATCTCCATATGTCCTGTCTCATGCTAGTAGAACCCAAAGGCATCCGTTTGCTCCAGGAACATAAAGAGCCTCAAACCATTATATTAGGTCATGGGAATGACCTAATATATATGTTAGTGGTATTTGGCATATCAAATACGACATGAGCAGCTTGCCAGGCTTGCCCGTGCGGGTGGCATACTATTTCTAGTTATTTTTGTATAATATTTCTAGTTATTTTGTATAAACACAGTAAAAGAAAATCTACACCTGGGATTAAACCCTTAGTGTGATCTTTCTTCAGGAGATCATGTTATATGATCAAAACCATACTCCTTTTTCAGATAGATCATATTTAATCCCCCTCAGGGTCCTATCTCCAACAATAACAGTCTTAAAGACTCTGCTCCCACTGCAAGGCAATTCACAGTAGCAAGGTAATTCAAGACTGCAAAACAATCTGCAGCCTTTCTCTAATCTTGGGGTCAAACAGGGTTTACTTTAAAAGTTATCTCATTCCAAATCCAGGGAGGAACTCTTTTCCTGGTACCATCCACTCTCTTCTAGTACCTTCTATGGAGGTATGAGGAATTAGATTCAACTTAAATGATACTGACACATAGTTGAAAAATGACAGAAATCCAGGAGTAAATAATTTAGAGCTAAATAATTCACAACTGTTCTTCCCTACCTTTTTGTGCTTATGCAAGAGATCTCTAGCATGAACATATGCAAAAGATGGTCAGAAGGAGGAAAACAATCTCTCATTAGCCATACAAAATCTCAGGGCTAGCAAGTGCGGTGTGATCCAACAACCTGGAATTCCCAAAACACAATCAAATCATTCAATAAAACCAAAAGCTGATTCTTTAAAAACATAAACAAGATAAATAAACCACTAGTAAGACACACAAAGAGAGAGAGAACCCTCATAAATGTACAAATCAGAAATGAAATGTGGGACATCACAACAGAAACCACAGAAATTCAAAAAATCACCAGAGATTACTTTGGGAGGCTGTATGCTACAAAACAAGAGAACCTAGAAGAAATGGACAAATTTCTGGATTTCTATAACCTCCTAAGGCTGAAACAAGAAGACTTGGAATACCTCTAAAGGTCAGTCACTATCAAGGAAATAGAAATTATAATCAAAAGATCAAATTTGGATGGATTCACTAATGAATTCTTCCAAACCTTAATGAGGACTTATTGTCAGTCCTTATTAAGATTTTCCAGGAAATTGAAGAAGCAGAAACCCTCTCAAACAGTTTCTATGAGGCACATATCACCATGAGAACCAAGAGCAGACAAACATCACAAATATATATATGTGTATATATATACACACATATATATATTTGTGATATATATGTATATATACATATAAATATCACATATACATATATATGTATATGTATATATGTATATATTGTCATCAGGAATATTGGCATATATGTATATATACATATATATGTGCCAATATATATGTATATATACATATATATGTATATATATACATATATATGTGCCAATATTCCTGATGAGCACAGATGAAAAGATCCTTAACAAAATACTAAGAAATAGAATCCAAAACTAATTAAAAATATTATACACCATAACAATAAGATTTATCCAGGGGATGGATGCAAGGATGGTTTAACATTTGCAAGTCAAAAAACAATATATCACATCAATAAAAGAAAAAAAACATATGATCATATCAAAGGATACAGAAAAAGTATTTGACAAGATCCAGCACACATTCATGATAAAAACTCTCCACAAAATGGGAGTTGAAGAAATGTTTCTCAATATACTCAAAGCCATTTAACACAAGCCCAGAGCAAGTATTATTCTCAATGGGGAAAAACAAATATCCTTTTCCCTAAAATGGGGACATTACAAGGTTACTTACCCTCACCAATTCTATTTGATGTAGTACTGGAAATAATTGCCATAGCAATTAGAGAAGAAAAAAGATACTAAGGGCATCCAGATAGGAAAGGAAGAAGGCAAACTCTCTGTATTTGCAGATTATCTAATACTATACTTATAGAACCCTAAAATCTCTATAAGAAAGCTCCTAGAAACAGTAGAACTATATAGTTGAGTGGTATCTTGCAAAATCAATACCCCAAAGCCATGACTTTCCTATAGGCAAATAACAAAAAAAGAAAGATATTAAAAAAAGAACAACAAGTGCTGGCGTGGGTGTGGGGAAAAGGGGACACTCATCCATTGTTGGTGGGAATGCCGGCTGGTACAGCCTTTCTGGAAAACAATATGGACATTCCTCCAAAGACTAGAAATTGAACTCCCATTTGACCCAGCCATACCACTCCTGGGAATCTACTCTGGGAAACCAAAAATACGCAGCGGAAACACCATCCCTACTTTTATGTTCATAGCAGCATTATTCACAATAGCCAGAATCTGGAAGCAACCCGAGTGCCCGAAAATAGATGACTGGATAAAAAAGCTTTGGTACATCTACACAATGGAATACTATGCAGCTGTTAGGAAAAATGAAGTTATAAAATTTGCCTACAAATGGATGGACATGGAGAAGATTATGTTGAGCGAAATTAGCCAGAAGGAGAGAGACAGTTACAGAATCACTGCATTTATCTGCATAACATAAATATATAGGTACATATTATGATACCAATATCCAAGGTCAAGTGAAACATACATCAGGAGGTCCTGTCAAAGGTGGAAATTATCACAAACGTGTGGGAGTCAGAGGCTAGGTAAGACAGAAAATGGAACAGTGTGCTAACAATTGTGAGGGTACTAATGCCAACCTAGAACTGAGCATTAAATAGAGGCAAAAGGATACACATGACAACCCTTTAGTGTATGTTTTGTAATCCATAGTCTGGAGAGGAAGGAAAAGAGAAAGATAGAGAAATGGAAAGAAATAAAGAACCTGCCATGGAGGAGGGCTGGGGGGGGGGGGAGGGAACCGGGGACGTTGGTGGTGGGAGATGGGCACTGGTGGCGGGATGGGTGCTGCTACACTGTACGACCAAAACCCAAATATGAACTTTTTAATTGTATATCTTTGTAATTGTAAAAATAAAAAAATTAAAAAAAAATATATATAAACCACCTTATAAAAAAAAAAAAAAGCCCATTGGGCCGGAGCGATAGCCCAGCGGGTAGGGCGTTTGCCTTGCACTGCGCCCGCCTCTGCCGGCCTGGGTTCGATCCCCGGCATTCCATATGGTCCCCCTGAGC
The DNA here is from genome assembly GCA_021461705.1 of Cryptotis parvus. Taxonomy (NCBI): domain Eukaryota; kingdom Metazoa; phylum Chordata; class Mammalia; order Eulipotyphla; family Soricidae; genus Cryptotis; species Cryptotis parvus. The sequence continues at coordinate 88,361 of JAJIBD010022329.1, read as the reverse complement.
AATGCCAGGAGTAATTCCTGAGTGCAGAGCCAGGAGTAACCCCTGAGCATCGCCGGGTGTGACCCAAAAAAAGCAAAAAAAAAAAAAAAGCCCATTCACACTTGTGCCTTAGAACTTTAAGTACCCCAGAATCACCTTAACTAAAGATGCAAAAGACCTGTATAAAAGAAAACAACAAACTACTGCTCCAAGAAATAAAAGAGGATGTGAGGAAATGGAGACATATCCCTTGCTCATGGATTAGGAAAATTAACATTGTCAAAATTGCAATTTTCCCCAAAGCATTATATTGATTCGGTATGATCCCTATGCGCTTAACCCATGACAATTGTCAAAGAAATTGATCAAACAGTCCTGAAGCTTATACAGAATATTATACTGCCACAAATACCTAAACCAATTCTTGGATAAAAGAAGATGGGAGACATCACCCTTCCTAACTTTAACCTGCACTACAAAGCAGTAGTAATTAAAACAGCATGATATTGGAAAAAGCATCAGCAGACCAATGCAGTAGAGTTGAATATCCTGATAGACACTCTTAAATATATTTCTTGATTTTAATAAGGAAACATGAAGTGGAGGAAGAAATAACTATTTAACAAGAAACTGTACAGCTACATGAAAAAAAAATTCAGGCCTCTCTCTAACCCTGTAAACATGTATCAGACCAAACTGGTTAAAGATCTCAATATCAAGCCTGAGTCCATAAGGTATATAGAAGAAAACATAGGCAAAACCCTCCACAACATTGAAGCTAAAGTCTTCTTCAAAGATGAAATACCACTGACCAAGAAAAGATAAACAAATGGAACTACATGAAACTAAGTTTATGCACCTCAAAAAAAAAACCAGTGACCATGATACAAAGACAGCTACTGGAATGCGAAAAATTATTCACCTAGTACTCATCTGACAAAGGTTAATATTAAAATTATACAAGGCACTGGAAGAACTTCACAAAGAAAAAAAATCCAATGTCATCATAATAGGAAAGAAGAAATGAACAGAAACTTCCTCAAAGAAGAAATTCAAATGGCCAGAGGCATATGAAAAATGTTTTTCATCACTTTTATCAAGGAGATGCAAATTAAAACAATAATGAGATATCATCTCACACAAGAGATTGGCACACATCCAAAAGCATAAGAACAACCAGTGCTGGTACAAGGTGGGGAAAAAGAAACTCTCATTCATTGTTGGTGTGAATGTCAAATGATTAAACCTTTTTGGAGACCCATATAGACATTCCTCAAAAAACTAGAAATTGAGCTCCCATTTAACCCAGTAATACCACTCTGGGAACATAAGCTGGGGCCCAAATATACAGCATAAACACCATCTGCACTTCTGAGTTCTCTGCTGGATTATTCACAATATCCAGAATCTGGAAACAGCCTGAGTGCCTGAGAATAGATGAATGATCAAGTAAATGCAATACTATGTAGCTCTTAAAAAATTAAATTTGCCTTTTAAAGGATGAACGTGAGAGAGAGAGAGACAGAGACAAAGAGAGAAAAGAAAATTGCCTGCCATAGAGTCAGTTTGGGAATAGGGATGAGGTGGGGCATGGTGGGAGAGAAACTTGGACACTAAAGTTCTGGCAAATGTGCACTGGTAGAGGTATGGATGTTGGAACACTGTATGACTTAAAGCGAGTCATGGACAGTTTTATAATGCTATATAGCACAGTGGCTTAGTTAAAAAATTAGAAAAAAGAAAAGAAAGGTTTATAAAGAGGCCCTATCCACATTGTTTATGTCAAAGGAGTAGGTTGTGAAGTGAGGGAGATTGTGATGTCTACCTGAAGCATGTACAAAATTATAAAGTGATAGGTTAGAGAGATAGTAAAGCATGTAGGGATCTTCCATTGTATTAGGTCTACCTGGTTTTTGATCATCAGAATATCATATGGTCCTCTAGCCCTCTCAGGAATGATCTTAGTAGTGCAGAGCCTGAGCATTGTCAGCTGTGGTAGAAAACTTCCTGTTCCCAACTTATAAAGTAAATATTTTTGTGTGAATTCTATTAACCATTTTGTAGCATTTATTAAGAATATTATTATTTTACAAATAAGATAAGCATTAAAAGTTCATTTTCCTGCATAACAAAATAAAGTGATTTTCTTTAACATTTTCTGAACAATATCTATTATTCATGAAACTAGCAGAGCTGCTAACAAAAAATCTAAAAGTTAAAAAGGTTTTAAATACAAAAGTATATACCCTAAATTTCATCGAATTATTTGAAATTCTGAAGAAAAAATGTCATCTCTTTTAATTATTTTTAGTATTCATTAACTTATCCATCTATTCAAAACTATATACATAGTGGCAGAATTGTGAGTTTTAACAAAGCCATCAAAATCAACTAACTATTCTTTCAACAATATCATATATTCTTGAGAAAAAAAACCTAAATATTACAAAGGGCAAACTCAAGACAAGTAAGGAGTTTGATTTTATTCTAAGTAACATAAAGGTTTATATTGATTAACTCAATAGAAAGAACCCTAGATTTAGTGATTAACATACCTGGCATGATAGTCTTGAGTTACCTTTTTATAGGAGAAAACAGACAAGGTATAGCTATAAAGATTCAATTAAAATTATTTTGAAATCAGTGAATGTCTCAGGACAGGACATTTTTATCTCAGGGTCTAATTTTTTCAAAACTTTATTTAAATGTGATTTCAAAGTTGTTCCTAGTACAGGTGAAATATTTCAAGATTCAATATTTCAACATCATTCCCACCACAAATGTCCCCAATACTTCCACCAAAGACTCTAGTTTGGGGCCTAATATTTTCCAGAGGAAACATTTCTGATTTTACCTATTTAGTCCTGAGACAAAAAGGTAGGGTAGATAAGGGGAGTTGGAAGGTTTGACTCTGTGAATAGATTCAAGCAAAGGGAAAAGGACTGTTTTAAGCTTGTGATTACATTTAGTGACAAATATATCCCTCCTTCTAGTTTAAAATTAATAATTTTCATGCACATAGAAGAGCTAAAATAATTATACAACGGAATCCACATGCCATCCTGTATAGTTCTTTTTTTTTTTGCTTTTTGGGCCACACCCAGAAATGCTCAGGGGTTACTACTGAGTCTTCGCTCAGCAATTACTCCTGGCAGTGCTCAGGGAACCACATGGGATGTCGGGGATCCAACCTGGATCAGTTATGTGTAAGGCAAATGCTCTACCCTCTGTGCTATTGCTCTGGTTCCCTGTACAGTATTCTATAATTAATATATCATTAAATATTATTTGGTGTGTTTACTTAATATTTGACTCCTAGGTACTTCTACATGCCAACAATTTTTTAGACTTTAATCTGTTTCCACAATTCTTTTCTAGCTCCACTTCTAAAAATAATTATTTACTGAAGTTTTCAAAGGTTCAGAGGTGTTAGACATTTACAAATACATATTTGTTTTAATTTTCATATACTGGATAATGTTGAAACTCCCTACCAGCATCAACACTCTATAACATTATAAAATGGCAATAACTTACACATGTAAACGCGTGCTATCTTGCTGTCAGCCCTGCCAGAAAGAGGGAAAACATAATTTTTCATCAAAAAAATATCATCCAGAGACTTGAGGAACACACCTCTAGCAAATTCATTCCCAAATCCCAGCTTGTCTAGATTTAAATTAGATTTAGCTTAGGTTCGAATTGATTGAATATTTTTTCTTTAGGCCATCTTTAAAATATGTCAGACCATAGAATGGTTCAGCTATTGAAGTATAAGATGAAATAGTTTCATTGTAATTGTATTGTCTGTATATAGGTTAAAGAATGCATCTAATTTTTTTAGCATTCAGTGTCACTAAATTTGTTGATTAAAATTTTTTCTTTTAACATTTTTTACTAAAGTAATAAATGCTTACTGTGAAACAAATTTAAAATACATAAATGCACCCATAATCCAGTTTCCCAGAAAAAAAAATAATGTTAACATTCTTATACTTGTCCTAACATTATATAAACACAGTGAAATTTTTTGCCTATATTGCAATCTAGCAAAATACACTATATGGATTGTCATTCAATTTGAATGCTACATTACAATGCTCAGACATAATATTAGACTCTAGATTCTGCAGACAAGAACTTTACTTTGAAGTACCCTAAGAACTACCTGAAAAATATGGAAAGTTATTTTCAACAATTATAAATTCATAGTACATAAAGAAACTCATGAGACTATACTATAGACAAATGCATATTAAGATTCTGTGAACAGAATAAATGAGTTTTAAAAGACTTTTGTATCACATTTTGGCCCTGAGTGAAAACCAGAAGGGTATGCTGTTGATCTCAATTTGAATATTCTTCTCCAGACTACCTTATGCTGGAATACATGACAACAGAAAAAAATTATTTACTTATTTTTAATTAATTCACCATGATCTACAAAGTTACAAAGATATTTATGACTGAGTTTCAGGCATACAGTGTCCTAACATCTATCCCTTAACCAATGTTCACTATTCTCCACCAATGTCCCTAGTTTCCCTCCTGCCCCTGCCCCCCCATCTGCCTCCATGGCAGGCATTTCCCTTCTACTACAATCCTAGTGTTCCCTTCCCTAACTTATCCCCTTCTATGACCACCCCAGTAGCTCACTTCCTACTAAAGTCAATTCACCTGCTCTACATTTCTGTTGCCTTTAGGCAGCAGGGACTTCCTTTAACTATTCTTTATAATGGGTTTATTACTAGATACATGAATTATTTGTGTAATATTAGTTTGTACTTTTTATAATGACCTTTTAAAAAAAAAAAAGAAACATTTATATAGAAAATATAATAGTAGAAATAATTGTGATTAGGTACTAGAGAAAACACAAATTAGGACTAGTAAAATGTATGAGATTTTATTCTCTCAAGCAAATAATCTCATCCATCTTATATAGTATAGTTGCTAGAGCTCTAACAAACACCATAATATTAGACCCAACAGGGGAAAAAAGAATGAGAGGGTTGCCCATTTGTTTAAAGGTTTCTCAAAAGCTATATATTACTTCTTTGTATAATGGGCTGTCTATTCATTAAAAATAAGACTAAAATATATAATTTATTTCATCATTCATTACTAAATAGAAGAAATATTGGATAATGAGGAAGAATAAAAATGTTCTCCAGTCAAGTCTCATATATTCTTCTGTATTAAATCTGCGGTCCTGAATTGTTCTGATAAAAGCTAAAAAAAAATTCACATTAGTTTGGAAGATAAAAATATTTTAGCAGTCATTTCAAATAACTGTGGGTGTTCTTCCATAGCTAATGAATGGCAGTTTTTACAGAGCAAATCAAAGTAGAAACTGATATCAATACAAGTGATTTATGCTCCCCCAATAATCTACAGAAATTCCCCAAATTCCCCTAATTACATCCAGGAGAATTGGCAAGCAAAGGAAATATTAGTCTTAAGGGAGAGTGCGACCACCATCCCACTCTACCGAACTCAATCTCTATAAGAAAACGGGTAGGAGAGTTAGGTCTAGTAAAATCAGCCAAAAAGCACCTGCACGCCATAGACACAAGTGTCCCTCCAGCCCTGTGGGCATCTGTCAAGCTGCACATGAAATTCACATGATCTACATAATCACTGAGGAAATTGTTTCCCTCCCTAATTCCTCAGGGAACCATGGACTCAGTGTACAGTAAGTAGCTGCCTTTTGCTGAAAATAGGAAAATCGGTCCTAATCGACACCTAGATTCATAGTCCATTGTTTACTCTACCATTACAGAAAAGAATTTTGGGAGGAGACAATAAGTAAAGTGAAATAGTTTTATGTAGGAAATATGAGGGGAGACTCACAGACATGGGGCAGAGCTACTACTGGATCTCCCTGTGCCCAGTCGCTCATGAGGTGCCTGGGAGGGATGGCAGGTTCTAGCCCTGGCCTGCCACCCAAGCAGAGCGTAACAACAAGCCAGACGACCCCCCACTCCATGAGGGGCCTCCATTTTCCACAACTGGACTTTCCCCTTGTCAGAACTCCACCCAGCAGACCAGCCTATCACAGCCTGGCTCACGGCTGCATGGTTCATCAATAAATGCTGGATTTTTAGATGACTACAAGAGTATGCTACCTGCACAGCAGAGCCTGGCAAGCTACTCATGTCGTATTTGATATGCCAAATACCAGTAACAATTATAGACCTCATTCCCATGACCTGATGGAATGATTTGAGGCTCTTTATGTTCCTGGAGCAAGCAGGTGCCTTTGGGCTCTACTTGCATGAGACAGGTCATATGAAGATGTTACTGGTGCCCGCTCGAGCAAATTGATGATGAACGGGAAGACAGTGATACAGTGACAGGAAATATGAGGATAGGAGACAGAGTTTTACAGTGAGAAAGACTGCAGGCTTCCCCTGAATGGAGAGACCAAGCATACCCCACAATGTAAAAGAAGGGAATTACACATCTCATGTTGATATGTAGGCAACCAGAGTGGAGAAGACACACCACCCGCCTTTACAAAGACAATTTTTCCCAAAAGGCACACCACTCGCCTTTACAAAAACAATTTTTCCAAAATTGTCTTTGTAAAGGCAAGTGGTGTGCCTTCTCCACTCTGGTTGCCTACATATCAAATTGCACTGCTAAGGGTTTTCTAAGCAGATAAGAATATGTTACAGGGATACAGTCCTGAAGGGAAAAGCTTTACATGGGGAGGGGAATTCTCTAATGTTTTTATCACAGTCCTTTGTTTCTTATGGATATTCTTCTTTTCTAAAAAGGACCACTCTTCTTTGTACTTGGTCTCATATTCAGTTCTCCAAAGAGCTCAGTATTTGCATTCAAAGAGGTCTGATCTTTTTGCTTCAGGGGTTGCTTCAGGGCTGGTGACAGGCATCTTCTTTAATTTACACCCTGATTTCATTCCCTCCTAAAAACTCATTGCCAGTTCCCACCCCTACAGTGTCTTCTTACCGGAAGCAATATCAGTGTATATATTTGCAGTCTGGAAACAAAGAGAAAAAGTTACAAAGTGGAAATTATGATGAAAAGTTTACTATTACTATTATGATGAAAAGTTTTACTTTATAGATCACTTAAATGGATTTCTAAGATCTAACTGTTTCACAGATTTCATCCATGTAGAGATCATCTTGGTTGTGGATAAATCTATAACTTATGGACAAAACTCATATACAGAGTGGAGAGATAGTCCAGTGGGGAGGGTGTTTGCCTTGCACACAGCTGACATGGCTTCAATTCCCAGCATCCCATATGGTCACCTGAGCACCACCAGGAGTAATTCCTTAATGCAGAGCCAGGAGCAACCCCTTAGCATTGCCGGGTGTGACACAAAAAGCAAAAAACAAAACAAAACAAAACAAAATGTCAGTATACATTTTAATACACATTTATCACTACGAAACTTCATTACTTTTATTTATTATTGTTTACAATACATAGCCAGTTGGCATTTACAATATTGAATGCTCTCAATTTTCTGAAATATCTTTATTCCTTCCAGTTTTTGCATGTAAAACTATCAGTTTCCTACTAAATTCATAATTTTCTTATAATGTCTAAGCAAATAAGACCAACACTGAAAGCACATAGCACTATCATACAATATTTTCCAATAAAGACACACATGTTTGCCTCTCAAACTACCACACTTGGAGGTTTTATCAAGTGTTTGCCACAAAAAACAAGCATATTGCCAATCATCCAGCCTCAATGTAATTTTTCTACTTCCTCCTAACCACTCCGTAAAGTCACATTTTTCAGGCTCTGCCTTCCCAAAAGCCAGTAACTCTATCAGTCAAGGTAAGACAAATGTAGAAATAACAAAGAAAAACAATCTACAAGTAAGTTAAATAAACAAGATATCTTGTCTTCTTCATATTAAAAGTCAAGCTTAAATCACCATGGGGTTCCAGTCTATGCATTTACAAAGAAACCTGGGCACTTGTTACTGATAACAAGAAGCTTTTGGCCATGGTAAAGAGCATGCACAGAACTCCACTTTAAACATCCTCATACTAGCAGTGAAAGACTTTGGCGTGGTCATGACATACTTAATCAAATTTTGACATGTCCCCAGTTACCAGAATGTTCAAAAGTATAAGCATCCTTTGTGTATGGACAAAGAAATCTGTGGAACATTTTCTAATGTTTGTTTTAATTTATAAAGTGTATTTAAAGACTCTAAATCTGCTCTCAATCTATTTTAATGTAGGAAAAAATGTAACAGATCATACAATTTTATAATTAAAATTAATTAGATAATGCAGCTTCAATATTAAAATTAACAGACATAGAAAATCAATATATGTCAAAACTGTCTTATCTGATTGCAGGGTTGCTAAGTAATTGTCTAAGAATTTATTGAGCAGTTTGTTGCTTTAGAAGGTGTTGAGTAACCACAAAAGTGGCCACATAGTCCAGAAACTTCAGCATCAACAGCCCGGGCTATGAGTCAACATGCTGGATCATGGGAGGTAGGTGTGGTTTTCAGAAGTACAGAGAGTTGGTGGGGGAGGCTACCCACTCTTACTCCAGAAAACATATCAAAGTTTTAAGCCTGGGAATTGGACACCTAAAATTAGTTTGGCTGGTATCTCTGCAGAAAATATGTGTGAAGTGGTGGACTTCAGCCCTTGGTGTGGCCGTAGTAGTAGGGTTCTGCCACGTGAGATTAAGTTGGACAGGTATTTGGCCTGCATCCTATCATGAGTTTTTTTGATTTTTCAGCTGAATAAACACTTAAATCTTAACCTGTATTCATATGTTTAATACTTAATTTCCCTTTCATAAACTAAATTATATTTCATGAATATAAAATGCTTTACAAATAGAATGAATTGAACTTTTACCATGATAGCAATTCTGAAAATTTTTACAGTATCATAGCACCGTGTAAAAGAATAACATATCATTTTTAAATCAGATATCTAAATCAAGTAGTTAATCAAATAGTTGTCAGTTATAATTGCAAAACTCACCTATTAGTCTATTATGTCTAATTCTTTTAAGCAAAATAAAAATGTTTTTAATCATAATGCAAAATATTAGAAAACAATGATAAATTATTCCAAATTTTCTCTGGAGGAAAAGAATGAAAATTCTCTAAGGAAACAATTATTTCACCTAGGCCTGTTTGGAACTACCTTTTTAAACAGTTTTGTTTTCATCTTGCAGCTTGAAAATGTGTTTTAATTACCTGAAATACCTGCTGAGTAATAAGCCAGATTCTCATCTATGATTTTGAACCCTAGTGAGAATTGCTAACAATGCCTCCATAACAAAATCAGTCCAGTGAAAATCTAACTATTGAGTCATAAATTAATTTTTTATATCATATTATGACCCCCTAATTCTTACCTAGGCAGCTATGAGACTTGATTGAATATAAATTAGCGATAGATTGCCTTATTTCACTAGATCACTTTATCACTTGATATCCTATTATTCATCGATTTGCTCGAGCAGGCACCAGTAACATTTTCATTTGACCCTATTACATGCCAGTGTAGCCCAATGGCATCTGGTTGCTTCAGGAATATGAAGAGCCTCAAACCATTCATTCAGGGTCTTGTCAAAGAAGTCTGACCACCCAGTAGGTGGGCAGCCACGTGATTTTTTGATGTCCCGTGGAATCCAGTCAGTAATGGCTCTAGTCCAGCAGTCATCTCCAAATCGCATTACATGTCCAGCCCATCTGATTTTCGATGCCTTGGCAAACGAAACAGCGTCCATGACTCTGGAATGAAGATGGAGGTCAGAACTGTGGAATTCTTCTCTCACTTGAGTGAGGCGTGATATTCCAAGCATAGCTCTTTTAATTCCTCTTTGGGAGACCCGAATAGCGGCCCTCATCCTGCTTTTGTAGGGCCCAGGTCTCTGAGGCATATGTTAATGCAGGAAGAACAGTGGAGTTGAAGAGATGTGCCCAGAGCCGGAGGTTCTTTGTCCTTTTAGCTATTTCTTCGATGCTCTTGAAGTTATTCCATGCCACTCTCTTCCTCCTGCGCAGCTCAGGTTTTAGGTTGTTCATCATGTTTTTTTTTTGACCTAAGTACACAAAACTGCATTCAGAGATGTTTTTTTCCATTGAGAGTGAATGGGGCCGCTGGAAATAGTACATTTTTCATGAACATAGTTTTGTTCAGTTTCAGCTGTAGACCTACCTTTCCACATTCTTGGTCGAAGTCAGCCAGCATTTGTACCTCTTGACTAATGTTTGGTGTTATTAGATCTAATTCATCAGCAAAGCAGATGTGTAGTTGCCGACCGTCTATCTTCACTCCCATTCTTTCCCATTCTGTCGCATGATGTTCTCAAGGGTGGTTTTGAAGAGTTTTGGTGGAATAGTATAACCCCTCTTTTGACATCAATGATCACTTCCTTGAGGGATGGTGAGATACTGGTGGTGAATCCATAATACAGCTCACGAAAAATCTTGATGTATTGAGTTTGAACACCCTGTTTGGCAACAGCTTCAATGACCGTTTTGATCTCAACAGAAACAAAAGCTTTCTTTAAATCAATGAACTTGAGACAGAGTGGCATCTTAAACTCCCTACAAACCTCAATGACCTTTATTACAGTGTGGATATGGTCGATTGTGCTGAATCCCTTTCGGAAGCCAGCTTGCTTGCATGGTTGTCCATTATCTAATGTTCTGCCAATCCTGTTCAGGATGACTAGAATGAACAGCTTAGAGATGATGAACAGCAGCAGATGGGGCAATAGTTGCCAATGTTGTGGATGTCTCCCTTCTTGAACAGTAGAACTATCCTGCTGGTTTTCCATTTGGAGGGCACCTTGCATTCAGACAGGTAGCATGTGAAGAACTGAGCCAGTGTATTGATGAGTACCAACGGCAGATTCTTCAGGTGTTTGGGTCTGACTTTTTCTGGGCCTGAGTGCTGTTCCCTTCTTTACCGACAAAATGGCATGTCGGATTTCAGAAGGGAGAACATTGGAAATGACATATCCATCCTGCGGAATTTGGTATGTGGGCAGGTGGACATGGCTATCAAGAGATCTGAGTAGAAGTCATGGATAATCTTCTCCATGCCTTTCTGGAAGATGTGATAGATCCATCAGGACATCACGTGGCAGTCATCCTGGTCTTATAGTTGGCTAAGGACAGGCAGACGTTTGAATACTTTTCCCACCTTCTGCTCATCTTCCAGTATTTTTTGCTCTTCTCTCTTAGAAGTCATTCTTTATCGCTTCTCTGCACTGCCTGCGAGCTTAAAAGTTAGATTTGGTTGCTGAGGCTCGTACCTTGCCACGTTGGTGAATGAGCTCAAGAGTTTTTGAAGACATGTGCCCTTTTGTGTCTTTCTCTCTCTTGGGATTCTTCGCACAGTCATGGAGGTGCTGAGCCAGTTGGTTGTGTTCTTCACTGATGTCATCAATGATGGTATCTTCCCATGTTGCCACAATGATGTCAAAGAGTTCCCAGTTGGTGGTAATTCTGGAAGTTCTCTTCTTAAACTTTCAACCTTTCTCCCCGTTGTGAAAAGTAGAATTTTGCACAAATGAGACAGTGGTCTGATCCTGTTTGGAATTTTGGGATGACAGTGACATCAGTCAGGCAAAACCAGTGATTGAATATGATGTGGTCAATTTCATAGTGGAACTGACACTAGGAGATTCCCATGTCCAATGTTTCGATTCAGCCTTCAGGAACTGTGAGTTCCCATGAATGGTCTTGGTGGACACGATGAACTCACATAGTCTCTCACCCTGTTCTTTCCATTCAAGGCATGGGTCCCAATGTGGAGATCTTTGGCTGATCTCGGTTCTATCTTGGCATTAAAATCACCAACTATTTGCGTGGCATAAATATATATGTACATATTATGATACCAATATCCAAGGTCAAGTGAAACATATATCAGGAGGTCTTGTCAAAGGTGGAAATTATCACAAACGTGTGGGAGTCAGAGGTTAGGTAAGACAGAAAATGGAACAGTGTGCTAATAATTTTCGAGGGTACTAATGCCAACCTAGAACTGAGCAATAAATAGAGGCAAAAGGATACACATGACAACCTTTTAATGTATGTTCTGTAATCCATAGTCTGGAAAGGAAGGAAAAGAGAAAGAGAGAGAGAAGGGAAAGAAATAAAGAACCTGCCATGGAGGTGGCCTGGGGAAGGGGAGGGAACCGGGACGTTGATTGTGGGAGATGGGCACTGGTGGAGGGACAGGTGCTGGAACAATGTATGACCAAAACTCAAATATGAACTTTTTAATTGTATATCTTTTTATTTGTATATCTCACGGTGGTATAATAAAATACTTAAAAAAATGCAAAAAAAAATCAAAGGTAGAGCTAGTGAAATGTAAACCCCCAAAAAAAATCACCAACTATGATATTATAGAAAGTGTGATCTTTTTATAGAACTCTTCCAGTTTCATGTAGAATTTCTCAATTTCTTCTTTTCTTTTATGTGGATGTTGGTGCTTAGACAATAAAGAAAGAAATTGCTGGGAATGGGCCACATCTCTTCAAGTGTAATCATCCTATCAGGTTTGTTAGGCATTCAAATGAATCCACATTAATGGCCATGGTTGTTTGACAAGGAGACTGACGCCACCAACTCTTCTTTCATTGTATCATCCAAGGAAGAGTTTACTCTGGTGTCAAAAACTGTGTGACATGATTGACGCCTCCTCATCTCAGTCAGCCCAATGATGTCCTACTTGATCTTTTGTGCTTGCACCATCAGGTCCTGGATATATGCTTCCGATGCCAGCATATGTGCATTGAAAGTACAGACAGTCATTTTAGTCCTTCTTTGTTTTGGCAGCCTAGTTTGGCCCTACAATTTTGTCAAGTACTCCTTGTAATTGCCTTCTCAGGCACCAGTAATTGCCTTGTTTACTATTAGATTTTTTCTTCCTAATTAGTGGTGATAAAAGGTAAAGAATTTATTATGGGATGATGTGACTCTCTCAATACTATACTGGCTATATAGGTGCAGCCCTAAGATTTGACATCCATACTTGCCAGCAAAATCCTATCACCTCAAAGTTTTTGGCAAAAAGGTTAAATTCATTACTGTGTGGGACAGGGGTTAAAAGACTCAGAGACTGCCTTTTTGACAAATGAAGAGAAAAGAATCTGTAAGCATGTCTCCCTTGCTGTATTGATAGCCTGATTTATTTTACTGAAAAAGAAAACTAATTTCACATACCTTTGTTTTCCGGCCTTTCCTAATAACATCTATATCTGATCTTCCCTATCTATTTCCCCAATGTTTCTCTGATTTAGCTAATCACTAATAAATGACCTCTCGGTACTTGTGAGTTTTTTGTTTCATTTTCTGAGTCTCTTCCATATAAAGAGAGAGATAGACAAGTTATAAATAAGGAAGTAGTCTTACCTTTTCTCTTTATTTGTCCCAATGTTGACTCCCCACTGGCGGAGATGTTTTCCTCTATTACTCAAATTATACAAAGTAATTGTATCATATTATATTAAAAATAAATATAACTATGAGAGAAATTTTAAAATAGCGTTCTATTGATATATTTATATATACATACCATATGTCTATGTACAGATATGTATATATAGAGAGAAAAATGTGAGATAATTTTTATATGGTGTTCAGGGGGTACTCTTAACTTAATGTTAAAGACGTTTTTCCTGGCTGTGCTCAGGATACCATATGATAATAAGAATCAAATACAAGAATAGTAAAAGATGTTGGGAAAACAAGTCAGTCACATGCAAAAATGAACTCAGACCCCTATATCATACCATATACAAAAGTGAATTTAAAATGGATTAAAAACTTAGGCTCCAGAACTAATACATAAATCATATCAAGAAAATATAGGCATAGATTTTACTGAATGAATATTGAGACAACTTTAATAATTAAATTCCATTAGCTAAGTAAATTGAATCAAAGATAAACATAATGATGCTATGTCCAATTAACAAGATTCTATGGTACAGATAAAACAATGACCAGAGTAATAAAAGATCCAGATGGATAGAAAATATTTGCTCACCATTCACTGATAAAGGGTTAATACAAGATGTATAAAGCACTTGTAAAATTTAACAAAACAACAATAAACCATATCAAAAAATGGGGAGAAGACCTGAACCTTTCATAATGGCATACATGGCCATCAGGTATATGAAAAAATGCTCCTCAATCCTTATTGTCGGTAAAGAAGGGAACTGCACCAGGCCCAGACAAATTCAGACCCGAACACCAGAAAGAATCTGCCATCCGTGTTCATCAATACACTGGCTCAGCACTTCACAGACTACCTGTCTGAATGCAAGGTGCCCTTCCAATGAAAAACCGGCAGGGCAGTTCCACTGTTCAAGAAGGGAGACATTCACGACATTGGCAACTATCACCCCATCTGCCTGTTGTAAGTTATCTACAAGCTCTTCACTAGGGTCATCCTGAACAGGATTGGCAGAACATTAGATGAAGGACAACCATGAGAGCAAGCTGTCTTGAGAAAAGGATTCAGCACAATGGACAATATCCACACGGTAACCAAGGCCATTGAGGTTTGTAGGGAGATCAAGATGCCACTCTGTCTCAAGTTCATTGATTTAAAGAAAGCCTTTTATTATGTTGAGACCAAAGCGGTCATTGAAGCCCTAGCCAAACAGGGTGCTCAAACCCAATACATAAAGATCCTTCGTGAGGTATATTACAGATTCACCACCAGGATCTCACCATTGTACAAAGAAGTGATCATTGATGTCAAAAGAGGGGTTTGACAGGGTGATACCATTTCACCAAAACTCTTCAGCACCAACCAAGAGAACATCATGCAACAATTAGAATGGGAAGAAATGGGAGTGAAGATAGATGGTCAGCAACTACACCACCTATGTTTCTCTGATGACATCGTTTTAATAACACCAAACATTAGCCAAATGTTATTCTTTGAAATTAAAGACATATGATCTAGTCTATAGAACTGTGAGTAAAACCATTTATGTTGCAAATTTTACAGTGATACAAAAAGCTATAATGGAAAACTCAAATCAAATGAAATAATACTTGTGACATTCTTAAAATTATTAAATCATGTATAAAATTACATTAAAAACAAACTTCAACAAGTATTGGTGCCATAAAGTTGGGAGGGTGCAAGAATTGAAATAATGATGACCAATTAAAATTAAAATATCTAAAAATATAATATATCTAGTTGATACTAATGATAAGTATTTAAAATAAGTTAAAAATAGAGTGCTTTTAAGCTGATGCAATGTAAAAATGTTATACATATAAAAAATCCAGGAAAACCAATAAGCACTTGTCATTTCCCGTTGTTCATCGATTTGCTTTTAGCAGGCACCAGTAACATCTCCATTCATTGTGAATGTGGTCCATTATTGTTACTGTTTTTGGCTGATCGAATACACCACGGGTAGCTTGCTAGGCTCTGCCATGGCTCTGGGTTCATCCCAGGGGACACAGTCTATTAGAACAAAAATGGAAACAGCAGAAGGCCAGAAATGAGGTCATATACAAACTTGTGTTCTTCTAAAGTGTCAACCTAATGTTACAGAACATAATAGAAAATAAGATGATATGTACATTATTAACCTAAAATATATAGTTTCTAGCATCATCTACTTTAAAAACATAGCTTTAGATTGCATACATCTTATAAATAAAACATTTAAAGTACCAGAAAGAGGGGCTGTAGTGATAGTATAGCGGGGTGTTTGCCTTGCACATGGTAGACCTGGGTTCAATCCTTGGCATCCTATATGGTCCCCTGAGCACTGCCAGGAATAGTTCCTGAGCATAATGTCACAAGTAAACACTGAGAATTGCCAGGTGTGACTCAAAAAGAAAAAATAAAGTACCAAAAAGATATAATATAGGGATTAAAGCATTTGCCTTCCCTGTAGCTGACTCCTGACAATCCCCAGAACTACAGGGTCCCCCAAGGACTACAGAAGCAAACAACACACCCCTCCCAAATAAAATAAAATAACATCTTAGAGCAATTGTAAAATCTATTCTAATTTTTATTTCATTTTTTAAGGGCAACACACAGTGGGGCTCCTTAGTCATTCTTGGGTTTCAAACCTAGATTTTCTCACCCAATGCGTATGCTTCATTGGATGAGGAATGTGAGCTACTTCTCCAACTTTAATTTTATCTAAAAGAATTTCTTATGAAGAGCTATGTTAACCTGGGTCAGGGTCATAAATTTCATTTTACAAAATATGAGTGTATATTGCAAAATTTTTTATACAAAATTGTAGTAGAATGGGGAGTTTACAAACTAGACTGTATAAATTGACTTTGAAGGATAAAGATGGCCTTGCTTACGACATAAATAGATACCAAGTGTTTTACTAAATGTGGGAAATGGTAATGGCAGATTAAGACTCACCATTGAATATACACAAAGAGACTTAAGTGATAAACTCTAAATACCTGCAGGGCTAGCCACAATGTGTAAAATAAGAGGGAGAGAGATGCAGAGAGAGAGAGAGACAGAGAGAGAAAGAGAGGAAACTGGGGTACCTGCTATTAAGGCAGCATGGGGGTGGGCAGGAGGGGTGGGGTACATTGGTGGTGGAAATGGGGCACTGGTGGAGGGATGGGTGCTGGTATACTGTATTACCAAGAACCAATTATGATCACCTTTGTAATTGTATGTTTCACTGTGGTATAATAAAAAAAGAGAAAAAAATAAATAAATAAAGATGGCCTTGCTATACTCAGTGGATAAAGAATATAATGGAGCAAATGGGCAAAGTAAAGAGAACTTGAGATTAACCTAAAGAACCATGTTTATCAAGGGAGGATCTTGGATGCTTGATTGAAAACAACCATCTAATTTCACCACCCCTAAAATCCAATTAATATATAAATCCAAACATTTTGTTTTTGTTTGCTTTGTTTTGAAGGGTGACACCTAGGTCTGCACTCAGAAATTGTTCCTAGTGGTGCATGCGGACCATACGGGACTTTTAGACCAGTAAATTCAACATATTTAAAGAAGAAGACGACAATAGTGACAAAAATGCTAAGAAAGTTTTAGAAGATGAAAAGCATCTAGCTTGCTGAAGAAATATGATCCTATTGCTGAAGAAAACTAGCAATAGAGAAGTCTCACTTGATCACTTGACATCCCGTTATTCATCAATTTGCTCGAGCGGCGCCAGTAACATTTCCATTTGACCCTATCATGTGCCAGTGTAGCCCAATGGCATCTGGTTGCTTCAGGAATATGAAGAGCCTCAAACCGTTCGTTCAAGGTCTTGAAAAAGAAGTCTGACCATCTTGTAGGTGGCGGCCACGTGATCTTTTGACATTCCATGGGATCTAGTCGGTAATGGCTCTAGTCCAGCAGTCATCTCCAAATCGCATTACATGTCCAGCCCATCTGATTTTCGATGCCTTGGCAAACGGTACAGCGTCCCTGACTCTGGAACAGAGACAGAGGTTGGAGCTCCGGATTCCTTCTTTCACTTGAGTGAGGCATGATATTCCAAGCATAGCTCTTTCAATTTCTCTTTGGGAGACCCGAAAGAGTGTCTCCCAAAGAGAGACCCTCCCTCTTCGGGTCTCCCAAAGAGAAGTCTAAAAAAATAAATAAAATTAAATCAAGATGAATGGATGTGTTTCTTTAGGTCACCGAGCTCGGGCTACTCTGGTTGCATGGAGATTGCCACAACCACATTCTGGTGGAAAGCCAAAGGCTTCCTTACCACTACACAATTAAAACAAAAACAGTTTTGGGATAAAACGTTCATCATGTATGAAAGGATGAAAGGATGACAGCTTCACCTTAACCTGCTCTGTAATGTCAAACACTGAGGAAAACCTAAGTTATGGTTTGGTATGACAAGTATGCTTCCCAGGAAATGTCAATATCAGCACATAGGATATCTTAATCCTACTTTTTTTTTCTCTTTTGATCACACCAGTAATGTTCAGGGATTACTCCTGTCTCTGCACTCAGGAATTACTCCTGGCAATGCTCAGGGAACCATATTGGATGCCAGAGACCGAACCTGGGTAGGCCAAGTGCAAGACAAATGCCCTCTCCACTGTACTATAGCTCCAGACCCATCTTAATGCTACTCTTGCTAGAAACCATTCTAATTTGAAGCCTAATTTTAATATCACTACAGTATGTTTCTCCCGTAAGTGGAAAACATGAATACCCAAATGTATTTCTGAAAGCGACAAATGTTTACAATCCCAAAGAAGTAAGCATACATATAAAGCCACCAATGTTTATATCAATTACTTCATTCTATCTTCTCTATTTGAGATTGTATGTCATCAATTTTCTTTTAAAGTTTTCTAAACTAGTTTCTGCTATGATATATTTTATATGCTGTATATTCTATTCCTATGTATTCTTATGCAAAAGACTATCAGTTTTATTTATATGTCATTTACATCCATATTTAATCCTGACTCTAATTCCAATGCTGTATATGCAAACAGTATCCTAGAAAGTACCTTGCATTATGCAGACACTCAATACATATGTATTGAATGAACTATATCCTCAGTACAGCAATCTATTATTCCACATACAATCACACATGCAAACACATACAAAGTATATCTATATAATAGTTCTGAAGTATGCTTATATTAATGATGATTACATAAACTTCATAGTACCTAGAAATATATTTAAATTGATTTTATATTTAGCAATATATTTTTAAAATATTTGTTACTATATATTAATATTATCTCACTTGTTAATTGTTTCTATTGTGAGACAATGCATGTCTTTTACTTAACCACTTCTGTAGTAGCCACTTTTGGATATGGTCTTGTGCACACATGCTCCTGAACATATATTTCTGCAGGAGACATGCCTAGAAGAAAAATCAGTGGAAGAAAGCATTGTGTTTTATAAGAAGTTTCATCTTATAACACAGGCTAATAATTTTTTAAATTGTGATGCACAGCTGGAATTTCGGGCCTATAATCTCCAGCCTAGTGTACCTGCTGTATGCATATTTATGGAGAGGTTTTGCAAAATATATTACCAAAATTCTCTTGAAATTGAGAAGGCTGTTACTTTATAGGTAATAAAAATTGTAATGAAAGTGAAATAGAAGAAATGGGCCAAACACCAGTAACTTGAGGTGCTATATATTTTTACTGAATAACATTTTTTAAGATATGCATGCTGAAATACCAAAATGGATAGAGGTGGAAAAGATCATTAAATACAGGGGGAGTAAACAAAAATGAATGGTTCATCTTCTTCAAAAAAATCAATGCAGTTATTAGACTGGGCATCATAAAATTTCTTTTAATGTATGATATGAAAAGGAAAGAAATAAAAGTAAAACCACAATTTTGTTCAAAATTCCAAAAATTCTAGCTATCAAACCCATCTTTCAGACTGTGGCTGATAGTACCTACAATTATTTTGAATAAATGCATTAAGTTAATAATGTAATGACTGTTATATGTGCTACTAGTTGTGAAATTATGCTGAGTGAACTTGACTTATTAAGGTACTGGTTTAGAAAGCTTTATAACGTACATGACTAAAAACATAATGCTTCATGCCACAATTCAGTTATTCTACATTGCTTTTTTTATTTCTGAATGTAGCAAAATCAAACTGTGCCTGCAGAATATATACTGGCAAGAAGAGATGTGACTTACATGGCCTGGATCGAACTTGGCAGAAACCTATGGCATAATGGAGAAGTCTTCAAACTAGATGCAACCAGGGCTCCTTTGCACAAAAGAGGTTACAAATAATAACCTCCATCAGAGCCCTTAACATCCGAAGATATGGAAGCACAGTACAAAGAGTAAACATATTAAAATCTATTGGGAAATTAGAGAAAAAAACACAGGCAAAATTATTAAGCAATAGCACAGAGTAATCCATCTAAGTGCTAACTCAAACTAAAGTGTTCATGTGACTGTGTGCAAATCATTTCACCTCCTTTTCAAACTGTGTTAACTAAGGAGAGGAGAAATCTGGTCTCCAAGATTATACCACGTCTCAAATTCTGTAACTCTAGTCATTCTACTAATCAAAGGAGGCTGATGCTCAGCCAATTTTTTCAGCAGCCTGACTGCATTTAACATCGTTTTCCTGCCAGGAACACATGTCTAAATGTGCCTGGCTTGGGATCTATAAATTAAAGTAAATTAGAGCAACTGCTAGAAATGGGGAGTGGAAAGAGTATCAAATAACTATTTTTCACAATCGTTCCAGGTACTGAGATGAGAATGGTTTGATCTTATGCTATGCCTTAAGTGGATTTCCTTCCCAAATCTTCATTAAAAATATAATCTCAGTGAAGTAGGTAGGTTATACTTTGAATGTTTAAATACAGCCAGAGGAATTTGAACTTTATTCATTTATTCATTTACTTACTTATTTATTTATTTTTTATTTTGCTTTTTGGGTCACACCCGCGATGCTTAGGGGCTACTCCTGGCTCTTCTCTCAGGAATTATTCCTGGCGGTGCTCAGGGGACCATACGGGATGGCGGGGATAGAACCCCAGTCGGCAGCATTCAAGGCAAACACCCTACCCGCTTGTACTATAGTTCAGGTCTTGGAATTTGAACTTCAGCCTTAAATGTACCCATACCTTAAGGATGATTTCTTTCTTCCTTCAACCCCTACCCTACCTTTTTCTTTTTCAGCCATCAATTTTATGTTAATGACTGAATATAAGGCAAGCAACTTACCACCTTCTTTGGAACCTTCTTTAAATTTTCTAAAAAAAAATTATACAGCCTTTTGGGGCTTTCTATGCAGATGAATCTGTTGCTAGGGTGTTGTGACAAAGGGTGGAAAGTTGCATTTTTGGCGGTGCTCTCTAGTCCTATCAGAGTCCTTTCGTTTTCTTAGAGCTTCTCCTATCCTGAGGCTTCACCTTCCTCTGGTCTCGCCTCCATTTCTGCATCTCTAAGAGTGCACCTACATGCCAGGTCTCCTTAATACTAGTGACAAAGCAAAGACTCTAGTAACTCCCTGTATATCCACTGCCAGCCCTCACCTGCCCATGACTCCCCACCACTCTGCCTTTGACTTCAGTCTCTCTAACCCCAATTCTATATTTAAATGATTTTTCCAGTACCTTCATAGTAGTAAACCATTTAAACTATTTTTTTTTTTACAAATAGAATTTACTCTTTTTACTCTTCAAGCTACTCCAGACCTTGTGGGCACTCACACCCTATGTAAGGGAGTTCTGTCTTCTCTGAATGCAAGTACCTCACATGCTGACTGTCTCACACAGAGTCAATTGCTTTCATGCGGCACCTGTAACTTTGTCTATGGCTTCAGGTTGCTATAACTTCTGTGCTTTCAAATCAAAAGATCTAAACTTAGGAATGTATTGAAGGGTTCAGAAAACTTGCTTGACTCGTACTCTGCAAGGGCTAAGCAGGAGGAGAGTTGTATGCGTGTGTGAGTGTATGTGTGTGTGCGCACACACACACTGGGGATCGGGAGGTGGCAAAAGAATTAACCAGGAGCCAGATGATTTAGGCAATGCAAAATCAGTTTATTGAAAGGTAATCCACTGGTCAGACCACACTGCTGAGACCTCAAAGAGGCCCTTCTAGCATTCTCTGGCGAGACATTTTTTTTTAAACATTTTATTAAACCTGGGGAAACATTTTATCTGGACTCTTTCAGGCAGGAAAGTTCTGATTTCTAAATATTAACTAGTTCTATATATTAAGTAGTTCAGTTCTATATATTAACTATTTATATAAACATAAATAAATAAAACAAATATAAATAATACAAATAGTTTAGCCTATTCTAGAAGGGAGTAGTGTGGCAAATATCACAAGTCCTGGTGTCAGAGCACAGAATGTATCTTACTGGACCAAAGTGACAAGGTAGCCATGCCATACCCAGTCTTAGGAAATAGAAGCAAAATGGAGCAGTGATGGTGCCTCTAGAGTCTCCTGGGCATGGTTGATTTTCTTAACAAGGAGGATATATGCCTGCCAGACCTTCAAAATGGGGATGTAGCAGGGCATCATTATAGGTGGCTTTTGCTAGACCACTTCATATCTTCATGCACACCCCCAGGGAATTTATTAACCAATGATTGATAGAGAGAAGGGCAAAAAAATACTACAGCTTCTTTGTCTCCTGTAAAAGAAACATCTGAGACATCAGCCATGCTATTGAAAATCCACCTCAGAATCAAACTGAGAGGCACGCACTCAACAGGGCATATTTGGTTGACCTTTACTACTTGCAGTTCCAATTTCGATACCTTACTCACCTGTTTGTATTTTCTAGGAATATTCCTTTTGGTTTCTGACTGCTTTTCCTTTATTTGTGGGTGGGGTAGAATCTTAATGAGTCCTCAGAGAACTTAGATATCATTCCTGGTGATGTCACCAGCAAACGTCAAAAAATAAGAATGATCTTCCTCAAAAGTTTGAGTTTTTTGTTGGGTTTGCAGATCACAGAGTGCACTTCAGGGGACAACTTGTATGGGACTTCCTTGTTCATTCTGATGCCGACTGGTCTGTAGCCCACGGTTTCTTTCATGTTCTTTCTCTACAAAAAAACTCCTGTGAACTCATACAGACAGGATGGGTGCTTTCAGGAGTCCATCTCCAGTCTGCCTACTGGTTGCAGATAAAGCATTATCTTGACCCGTCATGGTGTTTCTCTTTTAATTGGCCTTCAAAAGAGCAGTGAACCGGCCTTCCCAGTTGGATTTCTCAAGCATATCAGTTGGTGGTTCAGTGGTAGAGCCTGAGAATGAAGTATTACTCAGGGCCATGTAATGCCGTACATGGGTGACTTGGTAAAGTGGGGAGTATGGGAGATAGCCTAGAAAAACTGTCCTGACCCACCTCAGCACAGAGAATGACTACTACAAAATTGCCTACAAACAGATTCTGCAGAAACACTCATGTCCTGCCAGCCACAGGGACAGCTGACAACTGAACCTTAAGCCCACTTGCTCTACACAGCACTGGAAATGGTCTTGGTACCTGCATGGACTCGGGCTGAGCAAGGAACAACTCTTGGCAAGAAAAGGGAAGTCAGGCCTCATTTCAGCACAGATGTCCCAGATGTGTTGCTCTGCCTTCCATAAAAGAATTTGAGGAGGAGGTAAAATAGTGAAGCAAAGTAAAGTAGTTTTTTGTCTATTTGTGTTTGCTTTTGGACCCTACCTGGCAGTGCTCGGGGATAATTTGTGGTGTGCAGATTGAATCTCAGTTGTTTGCAGAACACAAGTGCCCTACCTGCTATATTGTCTCTCTGGTCTCAAAGTAGCTTTTATTGAATGAAATTTACTTATTAAAGTGTGAGAGGAGAAAAAGAGACAAATATATGTTCAAGGGAGAACACAGCCTTCTCCAAAGTGCAAGGAGCAGAGAATGATTTTTGGGAGATGGTTCTACCCAATTTCTCCAAGTTGTATTGGCGTGGAGTTCTCTGTATACATACAAGTTCATCTTGGTATCATTGAATGGAAAATTTGGGCTGCTGATGGTACTTTCATATTATCAAAACCTTTAGAGTATCCAGTGGCTTCTCCTTTTATGAGGGATCCACTCTTTCCTGCATGGTCCTCAGTTTCTGTATCTGGGTGGCACCTTAGCTCCTCCTAAAAATGTTCAGTATTTGTATCTCAAAGGGAGGTGTTCTTTGTGCCTTTGGATCACCTCTGAGTTAGGAAATATGCTAAAAATTCTGGAGCCGAAGCATTAGCACAGCGGTAGGACATTTCCCTTGTGCTGCGGCCAACCTGGGTTCAATCCCCAGCATCCCATATGGTCCCCCGAGCATCTCCAGGAGTAATTCCTGAGCAAAGAGCCAGGAGTAACCCCTGAGCACCGCCAGGTGTGACCCAAAAAAGCAAATAAAATAAAATAAATTTCTATTTATAGACCCTGAACAAACAGTGTGAAGCTCTTGTATTCTTGAAGCAACCAGATGCCATTGGGCTACACTGGCACGTGATATGGTCAAATGGAAATGATACTTGCTCCCGCTAGAGCAAATCGATGAATAACAGAATGTCAAGTGATCAAGTGATTTATAGACCACTTATTGCTGGACTCCCGCTCCCACACCTATCTGCCTGCAACACTAAAGACCATGAGAATTAACCAGTAGTGTTTAGGTTTCACTGGGCTACATGTGGTGATGCCGTGGAGGGCATATAGTACCTGGAATCAAACCAAGGTCCCAAACAATCTTCCTCAGTACTCCCTCATCTGTAGAAAATCTTGAAACTAATGAAATCCATATTATAAGTTCTGAAGAGCTCAACCTACAAATATGTCATATTTACTCTCATTTTTTGTAGCAAACAGATTGATCTTCCTTCATAACTAATACTTGCCCTTTCAGTGGAATACCAAAAGTAGAGGCATCAACTACTTGTTCAAATTTCAGATGTGAGCTCAAAACAAACAAAAAAACAACAAAAAATACTTTACTGGAACCCTAGAGATTGTACAGGGGCTAAGGTGTTTGTCTTGCATGCGGAACAAATCAGTTCAATCTGCTACCAATAATGAACACTGAGACACCTCCAGGATTGACCCCTGGGTACAGAACTGCTACTAATCCTGCAGCTCTGCTAGATATTGCCCCCAAACCATCAGTCCTCAAAAGTATGGACTACTCTTACCTAAAAATTATAAAAAAAGACAAGATATGTGATAGCTCTGATAGTCAGTAGTATTAGAGAACCAGGATGTGACACAAAGAGGTAAATGGCATGTGCAACCCTGAATGCCATCCTAGGCACTGTATATACCCCTTTCACTCCCCAGAACAACCTGGTGGTATCACTCATGGCACTCTTTGGAAATCATCAGGCTGAAAAGCACCATCAAGGTTGCCCTGAAGAAACATGTTCCACCAGGAGTTGACACCCCTACTAGAAAAAGGGAAAGAAGGAATGGGCATAGAAGAAACTTAAAACAGAAGATATTTTGTGAAGAAATCATTGAAATTTGTATAAATTCAATAATTTAATAATAATGTACCATGATTAAGTTTTTGATTCTGGTCATTGGCTTATATAACATGGTGATTTTTATCTGACATGGTGTAAGAGATGAAAGAAAAGATTGTTTTACTAAAAGTTTTTAGGCACCCAGGAGGTAAGGTGGGTTCTAGCCCTGGTCTGCCATCCCTGCAGAGCCTCTCAAGAAGCCAGAGGAATCCCCACAACATGAGGACTGGCATTTTCAAATCCGGACTCCACAGGTCTTCAGAGCTCCGCCCAGCAGAAAAGCTGATCTTTTCCATTTTGCGGCGCGGTTCATCAATACATGCATAAGATGAGAGGCTATTACAAGAGTATCCCACTTGCATGGCAGAGCCTGGCAAGCTACCCAGCTCTTATTTGATATGACAAAAAACAGTAACAATTATATTCCTGGTACCATGACCTGAAAGAATAGTTTGTGCTCTTCATGTTCTTGGATGGAGCAGTTACCCTTGGGCTACACTAGCATGTGACAGAACATATGGAGATGTCATTAGTGCCCACTTGAGCAAATCGATGAACAACAGGAAGACAAGTGACAAGTAATAAGTGTCTAAAATTAGTTCAAAATCAAAATTTGAAAAGATAAATTTGAAAACAAAACAAAACAAAAGGACAGTTGGAGAAGTCTTTCATAGCTATTTCATAGTTCTGAAGGACTGTAAAGCTGAAAACAATTGTGGAACAGTTTTCAGTAAAACATATTCCTGATAGGCCTTTCAGTTATGCAAATGTAAACCCAGAGATTAGCATCAGAAAAGATGTCTGAGTGCTGTCTAGAAGAAACTCAATTGCTCAGGGCAATAATGTAAATGGTTGTGGATGTTTTGTGCAGAGTTGCAACTCTATAGATTGTATTTCTTTTAAAGTAAAGTTCCTTGTTCAAAAAAAAATTTTTTTTTTAATTTTTTGGGCAATGAAAAGGATGGCTGCACTGTGCAAGGAAATTGGAATTTACTGAAACAGGGCCATAAGTGGTATGTACTTGTGTGTGTGCGTGCACCCATATGAATGCATATACTAACATGGTCTAGTTTTAACTGGTGCCTTAGAAAAATATAAGACAGAGAATATTTATTAAAGAAGTTCAGATTTGTTTGCTCATGTTTTTGTTATTTTAAAACAGAGTGAATTAAAATAAAGGAATAACTGACAGGTTAAATAAAAGTTTAAATAAAACCACTAATGTGCTATGTGAGGCCTAAAATGTTTACTTAAAGGAAGTATACTAGATAGATGGAGGAGAAAGTTCTTTATTTTTTCAGTTTAAATTGAGAGTTAACCTCTCAGAGGAGAAAGTTAACACAACACACTTTCAGTTATGTGCTTAACTATTTTCTCACCTCACACCCACAAGGCAAGTTCCCCTGTACACTTGCTTGGAACAGAACAGACTATTCTAAACCTAGGGAAATTCCCTGTTAATCATTTAAAGCAGAAAAAAATGTTTGTCTTTAAAGAGCATATGGCAATTTCTAACATTCTGGTAGAACAAGAAAATGTATTATTTCCAACTCAAGATTGTTATCTTTGAAACAGGAACGACTCAAGGTGGGAGGACACACAAATTGAGAGCTAACAAGTCATCCAAGTATTTTTTTGATAGGTGTACATTGGGCATTGATTGAAGTTGTTCTGAATACAGCCTAATTTCATCATAAAGCCACCAAAGTCATGGAAATAAGTTGGCATTTGGAGGAAAAACTCTCTGATAAAGAAGCAAACATACTTCTCCCAAATACTATGAAGATGCTGAAAAAATCTTTTGGTTTGTCTGTTTATCATACCTATATGGTATCTTTAAATATTTATTAGAGTCTCATGGAAGATATTTGGGGGCATAGGGGTTGGGACATCTGTACTCATGGCTTATCCCTCTGTGCTCAAGGATAATTCATAGAAGGGCCCATGAACCAGATATGGTGCCAGGGATTGAACCTAAATGTGCAAGACAAGCACATGCAAGACAATTACCTTACCCACTGCACTACCCTTTAAGCTCCTCATAGGACAATTTAACCTTCTAACAACCATATTATGGAAATTGGAGTTACTGAAGTGGAATTTACTCTGACTCTTGATAAGACAGTGTGAAATATTTTATTGCAATTAGGAAGAAAAAACCCAACTCCTAATATAGCAAACACAGATGAGCACTTATACTCCAAAGAGATAAAAGAGAGGAGGGTTAGGGGACAGTCAGGACACATAGTCTCTCTTACCAATTCAGTGAAACCCAAAAATGAGTGAATGCAGTCCTCTTCCTAAGCAATCATCTTTTCCCTTATTTTGTCCCAGTCTCCTTGGTTTTAATTGGCATTCTACTGTGAACCTAATTCAACAAAAATCTCTTATGCGCTTGCTATGCGACTAATGCTAATTAAAAAAAGCTTATCAGTTTAACATTCTAGATCCAGCTGTTGAAAATGAACATCAAATTTTCCAAATTGGATATCAGCGTACATTGTCCCAGAGAAAGAATTTTTTAATCTAGTTAGTAGATGAAGATTCTCTAAATGTATACAGATTAAATAAAATGTTCTTATTGTCTTATTGAAACATCCTTTACTCACTTATAAAACAAAAATCTTGATACATGCCATTAGCAGGTACTGAGCAGTAGAGAAAAAGTGAGAAATTATCACAGCTGAACTGTTAGTCCACAGGCCCTGTCAGTCATGTTCCCAATTTAAAACACTGATTGTCTGTCTTCTTTCACTGATGCATTAATATTTGCACCACCTCCTATTTAGAAGAAAAACCTAGTTCTCTCTCTATAACTGAATTGGGTGTGATCTCTTATATCCATAAGAATCTGACATATCTTCATATATGTCTAGGAGTCAAATGATTTTTAACTTTGACTATCATGCTGTTGCTTCCAAGTAAGCCCAAGAGGAAGTTTGAGCTATCAGCAGAAGGCAGATAAAAAGAAACAAAGTGGGTCAATTCAAGTGTGCTTAACTGCTCCAACTCCAGCCAACCTGACAGGTGATTGCTGCCATCTGAGTGATGCAAGGCACAGTCAATTGGAGTATCCAACTGAATTCAGCCCAAATGGCTGATCCACAAAACTATGAAACAGAGCTGGAACACATATTTTTCATATATTGGTACTGAGGTCGACCCACTGCATTGCTCCCTAAGCACTGCTAAAAAGGGCCCTGGTGCCCACAGTACTTTGTAAATTATCACCAGCAGCACCACATAGCCAGGCCTGACCACTGAATCACATATCAGAGTATCACCAGAAGTAATATCAGCCCACCTGAGTATGGATGGGGATCTCAAAGAGGAGAAGAAGGAAGTGAAGGGGCATAAGGATGAAGATTAGGAGGAGAAAGGGAAAGGATATAGAAGAGGAGGAGAAATAATGATTGATGTCACTGTTATAGGGAAGTTTGCTATGCAGATATAAATAAGTAGCATTTAAAGTGAGTTTCTAAGTCTCTGAAGATCACTAATGGTTGGTGTCAGGGAGCCCTGGCCACTGACCCCCTGGCACAAAGGAGGGAGACCTGGATTTTGCTGGACTTAATCCCTGCGAAAGGAGAGGAAAGGACTTGGGAAGAAACATCTGCCTTGCTGCTGCCGTAAAGAAAATTAAGACACCAATGCAGCAGGGGGTCCTGGAAAGCAGTTCCGATTTACTGAACACAACACAGTTTAAGTCTTGTATACAATTTTTGGGTGGAGGGAGTGCAAGCACAATTCACATGGCATTTGCAAGATCCTGGGCCATTGCAACAGACAACAATCACAGATTTACATATTCTTGTGGTCTGAATACCAAGACACAACCTGCCTCAACTTAGCTCTGTTAAGCACAGATGTTTTGGGTGTAAAAACTTGGGCAGGGCCCACTTCTGGATCCCACCTTTAGAGCCTTTTGGGGGGAAAATCCTGGCCCTAAGGCTAGCTGCTTAGAACCCAACAGTTGGAACCCACCTGTCCTGCATGTATTGAAAGTCAGAGTTACTTCTTCCAAAAATGCGTTGAACAATACTTAACCAGTTTAAGAAAATGAGGTGACTTAGGAGGTCTGGTTTCACTGTCATGAGAAGAGCTTATCAAGAAAGAGTCTTGACCCATCAGGATCATGTTGAGTGAAATTAGCCAGAAGGAGAGAGACAGATAAAGAATGACTAAATTTATTTGCATGACATAAATAGATCCCCGGCATCCCATATGATCCCCGAGCACCGCCAGGAGTAATTCCTCAGTGCAGAGCCAGGAGAAACCCCTGAGCATTGCCGGGGGTTTTGACAAAAAAAAAAAAAAGAAATATATATAAATATTGAAGAAATATATATATATGTTTAAAAAAGAAATAAAATAAAAAGAAGTGTATATATATATATATATATATATATATATATACCAAAAAGCAAATATATATATGTATATACATATTTATATATATTATACATATTATGATACCAATATCCAAGTGCAGGTGAAACGTGGATCAGGAGGTCTTGTCAAATGTAGAAATTACCACAAACGCGTGGGAGCAGAGGTTAGGTAAGACAGAGAAGGGAACAGTGTGCCAATAATTGTTGAAAGTTTATTACCACATAGAACTTAGCATTAAGTACAGGCAAAAAGATACACATGATAACCTCTAAGTATATGTATTACAATCTACAATATGTAAGAGAAGGAAGAGAGGAAAAGAGAGAGAGAGAGAGAGAGAGAGAGAGAGAGAGAGAGAGAGAAACGATGGAGAACCTGTCACAGAGGCAGGCTAGAGGAGGGGGGAGGGAATCAGGGACATGGTGGTGGGAAATGGGCACTTGTGGAGGGATGGGTGCTGGAACACTGTATGGCTGAAATCCAAATATGAACAATTTTGTAATTGTTAAAAAAAGAAAAGAAAAAAAGAAAAAAGACAAAAGAAAAAAGAAAGAGTCTTAACAAGTCAACAGGTTGAAAAATGACAAGTTTATTCACAGACCATCTTGCTTGAAAGTCTGACAAATGCAGTTTATATAGGTAAATAAAAACACTGTTTAAAAAAACTTCGGTTTGGGGGACACACCCGCAGTGTTGAGTGCTGAGAACACACTCCTAGCTCTCTCCTCAGGATGTATATGGAGGTTTCTGTTGGACCATATACATTGCTGGAGGTCAAACTAGGGTTGGCAACAGGCAGGACAAGTGTGTTAACCCCTTACTATCTCTTCTGCTTAAGAAAATCTATTTTAAGAAAAAGAATGATTTCAGACTGTTATGTTTTAAAGTAGCCAGTAACTTTCCTTATGGATACAGGCCTTACATATGTCTGAAAATCCAAACAAAGATTTTTGTTTTTGGGTTCACCTCCATATTATTTTCTTGGCTATAGACTTTTGGGGAAAGGAGGTTGAAAAGGAAATGTCCCCTACATTTTTAGTAGTCACTGCTCTGAAGATTTTTGCCAGTTCTTATTTTGAATTCAGCTCTTAAAATCCATTGGGCTAGTTTCAGTATGACCTACACCATCTCTAGAGATCCATTACAAGATAGATAAAATCACCCTGACTACGAATTTCTTAATATCATATTCCTGCATGGTGTTCATATTTTCCCAGTTCATTTCTCATTTTTTCCACTGATTTAACCAGGGGATTTTTCCAAAAATAAACATTTTTACATACTATTTTGTCTTGAAGACTGCATTGAGAGTCCATTTAATACTACTCCCAATAAAGTGGGTTTTGCAAATAATCTTTAGTCATCTGCTACCTATTAGTATATTTATCATCTATCTATCTATCTATCTATCTATCTATCTATCTATCTATCTATCTATCTATCTATCTATCTATCTATCTATCTATCTATCTATCTATCTATCTATCTATCTATCTATCTATCTATCTATCTATCTATCTATCTATCTATCTATCTATCTATCTATCTATCTATCTATCTATCTATCTATCTATCTATCTACCTACCTACCTACCTATCTATCTATCTATCTATCTATCTATCATCTATCTATCATCTATCTCTCATCTATCTCTCTCTCTCTATCTATCTCTCTCTATCTTTCTCTCTATCTATCTTTCTATCATGCTATCTACATTCCAAAAATGTATACAGAATAAATAAAATGTTTTTCATGTCTTATTGAAACATCCTTTACTCACTCATATAGCAAAGTAACTTGAGTACATGTATTGGACAAGTACTAGCACTGGCGAAAAGTGAGAAGTTATCACAGCTGAACTGTTAGTCCTCAGGCCTTTTTCTGCATGTTTCTACTTTAAAACCCAGATTTTATGTCTGCCTTAACTAATACATTATTGTATCACCTCCCATTTATAGAAGATGCCTATTTATCTATTATTGAATTGTCTATCTAGACAGATAGATAGACAGATATATATATCACTTGTGTCACTTGTCTTCCCATTGTTCATTGATTTGCTCAAGTGAGCACCACTAACAACTCCATGTGTCCTGTTAGGTGCTAGTGTAGCCCAAGGGCATCTGCTCACTCCAGGAACATGAAGAGCCTCAAACTATTCATTCAGGTCATGGGAATGAGGTCTATAATTGTTACTGGGTTTTGGCATATCTAATACGACCTGGGTAGCTTGCCAGGCTCTACCGTGCGGGTGGATACTCTCGGTAGTAGGTTTTCAGTTTGTGCATTAACTGATGTACTGTGTGGCTACATGCAAAGGTGAGAGATCGGCTTTTCTCTTGGGTGGAGCTCTGATGAACTGTGGAGTCCGGATGTTGAAAATGGTTGCCCTCATGCTGTGGGGGTTCCTCTGGCTTCTTGCGAGGCTCTATTGGGATGGTGGACCATGGCTAGAACCCCACCTTCCCTCCTGGATGCCTCATGATCAGATGAGCACAGGGAGAGCACAGGAAGAGATAGATAAACACACACATATCTCACACACACACACACACACACATATATATATACATATCTATCTGCATATATATATACATATGTGTGTGTGAGAGAGAGAGAAGAGTGTGTGTATAAATACATATTACTTGTGGTGTTCTAGTTCACTCTATCTTTTTATCAAAAGAGAAAGGATTTAGTTTTGCAAACCCACTTTAGGAAAGCTTGAAGAATCATGTACAGCCTAGAATCAAACCCGAGGCTCCTGCATGCAAAGCATTCACTCTAGTGTTTTTAATTATGACCTTAGCACTTTAATCAGCTTTAATTTATGGCTAATTGGCATACAATATATATTGAAGAGAAAGCACTGACTTATGTATTATAGTTTTTGTTTAAGGTGTGTGGAAAATGACAAGTACAAGGAATATGAAGTTGGTTATTTATCGTTTAATTATATTCATGTCTGAATAATGGAAATGGCAAGTTCAATCAAATAATTGCCAACTCGGAGAATGGCCTGAAATTCATACTTCCAGGTTAGCATACATTCTCTTTACCTGTTCTCAGAAATTGGATAATAATATCAGATCCAAGACTTGATAGTTTGGTGACAGGTATTTGAAGGAGCTTGAATTATTGTCCTTTGCCAGTATATTTCTTTTTTGTCCTTTGTTCTCCAACTTTATTTTTTTTTAATTTTTTATTATACCACCATGATACATACAATTACAAAGGTGTTAATAATTGGTTCTTGGTAGTACAGCATTTCAGCACCCATCCCTCCACCAAGTATATTTCTCTTAATTTAGAATCTAGGCCCAAAGGAAAAGCAAGAACCCTGATATTCAGGATGCAGATATTTGAAAGGCAACATTTGAGAGCATTGAAAAATTGGGAACAAAATTCCTTTAGTTTCTCAATGTTATAAAAAAGGGCTTAATAACCTAACTTAACTAGTAAGTAATCAAGCTATGAAATTAAATAATTTAAAACATGTATTATTTTATTTTTCCTACGTATATACAGCTTAGTTTGTGTCATAAAATGAACTTACACTAAACAGAAACATTTCAATTCATTTAATGAGTCCTACCTTAACACATTTTTATTGTAATAACAATGATTTTTTTTTCTTTTTATTGTCATTTTCACCTGATAATATCCTTTAACTACCAGTACAAAAAGTGAATGTAGTTCTATGTTCTTTCATTTGGCTGTAAATAGGTCTATTTTTTTCAAATGTTATTACGAAAATAAAAATTAGCATGTATCTTTATGCATTTAAAGTCATGTTTTATGCATGTTTTCAAAATTTTAGAAGTATCTTGAATATTACTATACTGCTTCGTTTAATGTATGGTTCTTGGCAACCTTTGACTAACTAATTAGTCATTCCACAATGTTAACAAGGCATTAAATTAGGATTTTAAAAGTATATATATTTGTATTATGTACTTTTAAAACACTTTAGTCACTCATGATAAGCATAGGCTTCAGTTAATATATTAATGAGTAGAATAAAATATAAGATTAAATAAAATTGCATAGCTACTCTAAAACATAATTTAAAAAGTTGACAAAATTTGTATGTATAAAGTGGCAAGAATTATCAAAAAACAATTTTTAAATGATTAAAGATGAATTGCTATTATTATATGATTTAACAATCTCATTATCTGAAAGCTACACTACTGATACCTACAAAAAAAGATCAAAATAATGCAGGAAAAAGTTCTGAAAGAGGTATATGTGTTTCAGTTGCTTGAACTATTGGTAGTTAACCGGTTTGTTACTCTCTGACTTCTCACTCCCTTTTTTTTTTGTCCAATAACTATGCTGATTAGCTAGCAATAGCTAGTGCATTTTATTATTAAGGGTACCACAGAAATAGGACATTCAAAACAGTTTGTAATTCTGTAATTGTCTCACTATTATATAAGGAACTGGAATGTGTTCACTAGACATTTCTTTGAATACCTTCTTTATAATCTTGGAGATTTCAAATCATAGATGCATGTTAGAAGAACAATGAAGGGACATGACCTGGGAAAACTGGAGTTGAGGAAGAAACAGGAAATGATACAAGATTTATTAGAGGGAAAAAGTTGGAAACAGATTATGAAAACTTTTGCTGATAGTTTAGACTGACATTTGACAAAATGATTTATCTAGCCAACCTATAAAAAAAGAGTCTCTGCAGAGTTTTTAAAATGCATTTTAAAATGAAACAGCATTTGATATTTATCACATTGGGAATTGGCGTTAGAAGTAATATGGAGAAACCAGAGAGATAGTACAGCAGACAGGTCATTTGCCTTGCATGCAGCTGAATCAGGTTTGATCATTGGAACTGCATATGGTCACCTACACTTACCAGGTATGATCCTTGAGTACAGAGCTATGAGTAATGCCTGAGCAACATCAAATGTGACCCAAGGAAACAAAACTAATAATAAAATTAATATGGAGGATTGAGAGATAATTCAACGAGCACATGTTTTGCAAGCAGAAGGCCCAGATTTGCTCTTCAACATCACATGATCCACTGAGCATTTCTAGGAATCTGTTGAGTATCAAGTCAGGAAGTCAGGAGTGGCTACTGGACTTTGCCAGAGTTGGCCTCAAAAAAGAAGGGAGGATGAAAGGAAGGAAGAGAAGGAGAGAGAAAAAGAAGAATGTCAGTAAGAATTAAAGGGGTGGTCTTTAAGAGTTAAAGGGATGCCAACAGAGGAGGAAGGAGGGAGAGAAAGAAATAGAGAATGGATTTAGATTGAAGTATTTCATTGCTGATAAATAAGTAGGTAGACTGAGAGAGTACAAATAGGTACATTTTTTCAACAGAGATTGTACAGAATGTTTGAATAGATCACAATAGCAAAATATCAACAATGAATGGATATATAGACTAATTTCATATGCTCATGAAGAAATAACATTTAACCTTAAAAGCATAAAGCATTTATGTTTTTGAAATAGTAAATTATTGATTTATGTGTCTATAATAAGTGTGCGTGTTTGTGTATATGTATGAGAGTATAAGTTGTGTGTCTACTATCTGAATAAAGATAAAAATATATTGAGCAAAAGAAATCATGGAGTTAGATATCTTATATAATTTGATTTTTATGATGTTTACATCAGGCAAATAAAGATGTGGTGGCCAAAAAAGAAAATGGGGATTTCCTCTTGTGAATTTAGAGGCCCGGAATAAAGGAGTATAAGAGGGAGAATTTTCTAGAGATCTAAACATGAGAACATTTGGGTCAAAGGAATAGCTTATATTTTGTCCTAGGAATGGTTAACATTCCAATTTTACAGATAAGTAGACAGGGTGTTTGTCTTGCAAATGGCCAACACAGGTTCTATCTCTGGCATCCCATATGGTCCCCTGAGTAACACTAGGAGTAATTACAAAGTGCAGAACCAGGAGTAACCCCTGAGCCTTACCAGGTGTGACCAATAAAGCAAAATTAAACAAGATTAAGAAAAAATAAAAGAGAATATGCCTGCAACATATATCAATAAAATGTGAAATGGGTTGCTCTTCAAGCTACATGCCTCCTCATTCCTCCTCAAAAGATGTATCTCACTTGCTTATCTCTTTTGCTTGCCTTTTTCCACTCTGGAGAAGCCTGTTTTCTCTCTCAAACATGTACTTCGCTTTCTTTCCACTCAAATTTTCCAAAATAAGTTTCAGTGAAAGCTTTCTTACTTAAACCATAAAAGAAGTGAAGGTCAATAGTCCAGTGAGTAGAGTATTTGCCTTACAAGCAGCTGGACTCAGGTTCAATCCCCGGCATCCCATACAGTCCGCCACACACTGCCAGGAGTAATTCCTGAGTGCAGAGCCAGGAGTAACCATGAGCAATGCCGACTGTGATAAAAAAAAACAGAAGTTAATTTAAATTATGAGATGTGCACATATTAAATGACCCAAATTTGGAATAGTGACCAGAATAAATATTATAGAGGACATAATAGAGAGGACATGGGGCAAAAGAATCTTTTATTTATTATTGGTGGAAATGCAAAATGCTTTTAGCCAAAAAGGTATAGAAGTTTTTAGAAAACTAAGATAAATATACTCTTATTATAAATTCCAGTAACTATATTTTTTCTATTTACCCAAAGGAGCCAAAATTTTATTGCCACACAGAAATTTCAACATGGATTTTTATAGTAAAACTGTGAAGTTAATCAAAATATTAGTGGTTGTCAAAGGTAGAAGTAATACCCTACCTCTGGAAGGAGAAATAGAGAGAACATAGAAGAGTCTATTTTTAAATTTTTATTATACCACTGTGAGACAATTACAGTGGTGTTCATAATTGGTTCTTGGTAATACAATATTCCAGCACCCTTCCCACTACCAGTGCCCCATTCTCACCACCAATGTACCTGCACACCCTCCCACCACCCCCAGGCTGCCTCAATAGCAGGTACCCCTTTTCCTCTCTTTCTCTTTCTCTGTCTCCCACTTTCTCTGCATCTCTCTCCCTCTTCTTTTATACATTGTGGCTATCCCTGAGACATTTAGGGTTTACATGTAAGTCTCTGTATATTCAATGGTGAGTTCTAGTCTGATGTTACCATTTCCCACATATAGTAAAACTCTGGTATATATTTATGTCCCATTAATGATTGGAGTCATTCTATATCTGTTTTTTTCCACTGACTAATTTCACTCATGATAGTCTCCATGTCCATCCATTTGCAGGTAAATTTCATAATTTCGCCTTTTCTGACAGCTGCATAGCATTCCATTGTGTAGATATACTGCAGTTTCTTTAGCCAGTCCTCTGTTCTTGGGCATTTAAGTTGTTTCCAGATTAGAGCTATCGTGAATAGTGCAGCAATGAATAAAGAAGAACAGATAGTGTTTCTGCTATGTGCTTTTTGGGTCTCCAGGGTATATTCCCAGGATTGGTATTGCTAGATCAAATGGGAGCTCGATATCTAGTTTTTCGAAGAATACCCATATTGTTTTCAAAAGTTTGGACCAATTGGCACTCCCACCAAGAATGGATGAGAGTCCCTTTTTTCCCATCCATCCATGCCGTCACTGGTTGTTCTTGCTGTTTTGGATATGTGCCAGTCTCTGTGGTGTGAGGTACTACCTCATTGTTGTTTTGATTTGCATCTCCCAGATGATTAATGATGAAGAGCACTTTTTCATATGCCTTTTGGCCATTTGAATTTCTTCTTTTTTGGAAGCTTCTGTTCATTTCTTCTCCCCACTTTTTGATGGGGTTGGCTGTTTTTTTTCTTGTGAAGTGCTACCAGTGCCTGATATATCCTGGATATTAACCCCTTGTCAGATGGGTATTGGGTGAACATTCTTTTCCACTCTGTGGATTGTCTGTGTCTTTGTCACCGTTGCTTTTAGAGGTGCAGAAATTTTCAATTTTATATAATCCAATTTGTTTATCTTTGTTTCCATTTCCTTCGTCAGTGGTATTTCATCTTTGAAGATGCTTTTAGTTTCCATGTCATAGAGCATTTTTCCAATGTTTTCTTCGATGTACCTTATAGATTCATGTCCGATGTTGAGCTTTATAATCCATTTTGATCTGACTTTTGTGCATGGTGTTAGAAGGAGGTCTAAGTTCATTTTTTACATGTAGCTGCCCAGTTTTCCCAGCACCATTTGTTGAAGAGGCTTTCTTTGCTCCACTTCATATTTTTTTGCTCCTTTATTGAAGATTAAGTGGTTGTATATTTTAGAGTCTGTTTCAGGATATTCACTTCTATTCATAGGTTTACAGGTCTTTCTCTATATCAATACCACACCGTCTTAATTACAACTGCTTTGTAGTAGAGTTTGAGATTGGAGAAAGTGATACCTTC
The DNA here is from genome assembly GCA_021461705.1 of Cryptotis parvus. Taxonomy (NCBI): domain Eukaryota; kingdom Metazoa; phylum Chordata; class Mammalia; order Eulipotyphla; family Soricidae; genus Cryptotis; species Cryptotis parvus. Next base: position 50,653 of record JAJIBD010022329.1, on the reverse strand, counting down.
CATCTTCTTTTTCCCAAGGATTTCTTTAGCTATTCATGTGTGTTTATTATTTCATACAAATTTCAGGAGTGTCTGTTCAGTTTCTTTGAAGTTCATCATGGGTATCTTTATCGGGACTGCATTGAATCTGTATAAATAATCCCAATAATATAGGGATTATTGCCATTTTGATGATGTTAATCCTTCCAATCCATGAGCAGGGAATGTGACACCATTTCCTTAAGTCCTCTTTTATTTCCTGAATTAATGTTTTTAGAGATGTTTTGTAGTAATGTTTTCTTTGTAGAGATCCTTTACGTTCTTTGTCAAACTGATTCTTAGGTATTTGATTTTCTGTGGCACAACTGTGAATGGGATAGTTTCTTTAATGTCCCTTTCTTCTTTTGTGGTTTGCATATAGGAAGGCCACTGACTTTTTGGGTATTTTTTTGTACACTGCCATTCTACTATAGGAATCTATCATTTCTAGGAGCTTCTTAGTAGAGAGTTTAGGTTATTCCAGGTATAATATCATGTCATCTGCAAATAGTGACAGCTTGGCTTCTTCCTTTCCTATCTGGATATCCTTAATGTCTTTTTCTTCCCTGATTGCTATGGCAAGAACTTCCAGTACTATATTGAATAGAAGTGGTGACAGTGGGAAGCCTTGTCTTGTCCCTGATCTTAAGGGTAAGGCTTTCTGCTTTTCCCCATTGAGAATGATGCTAACTGTGGGATTGGAGTAGATGTCCTTTATTATATTGAGGAAGGTTCCTTCAATTCCCATTTTACAGAGAGTTTTTATCATGAACAGGTGTTGGATCTTGTCAAATGCTTTCTCTGTGTCTATTGATATTATCATACGGTTTTTATTTTTATTTTGATTGACATGATGTATTATGTTAATTGGCTTACAGATGTTGAACCATCCTTGTATTCCTGGGATAAATCCACTTGGTCACGTTGAATAATCTTTTTGATGACTCTTTGGATTCTATTATCTTGCATTTTACTGAAGATCTTAGCATCTTTGTTCATCAGGGCGATTGCTTTGTTGTTTTCCTTTGTCATAACATCTCTGTCTACTTTGGGTATCAGGGAGATATGTGCCTTGTAGAAGCTATCTGGGAGCGATTCTGTTTAATTTACCGAAAAAGCTTGAAAAGGATTGGAGTAGCACCTCTTTAAAGTTTTGGTGGAATTCACTGGTGAAATTGTCTGGACCTGGGCTTTTGTATTTGGGGAGAATTTTGATTACAGATTCCATCTCCTTGATGATGATAGGTTGGTAGAGGTATTCCAAATCTTCTTGTTGCAGACTTGGGATGCTATAGAAATTCAGGAATTTTTCCATTTCTTCTAGGTTCTCTTGTTTCATGGCATACAGACTCTCATAGTAATATCTGATGATCTTTTGAATTTCTGTGGTTTCTGTTGTGATGTCTCCTTTTTCATTTCTGATTCTATTTATTTGGGTTCTCTCTTTTCCTTTTCTTACAAGTCTTGCAAGTGGTTTGTCAATCTTGTTTATTTTTTCAAAGAACTAGTTCTTGGTTTTGTTGATCTGGATTTTTTTTTTGACACTCCATTTCATTGATTTCCACTCTAAGTTTTATTATTGCTTTCTTTCTGCCTGGGTTCAGCTCCTTTTTGCTGATCATTTTCTAAGATCTTAAGTTGTGAAGTCAGAATGTTTATGATGGCCTTTTCCTCTTTTCTTATGAATGTTTGAAGAGCTATGAACTTGCTTCTTACCACTGCTCTCACTGTATCCCACAAGTTCTGGTAATTCGTGTGTCCAGTCTCATTTGTTTTCAGGAATTTTTTGGATTTTCTCTGATTTCTTGTATGACTTGCTGGTTGTTCAGCAGTGAGCTGTTTATTTTCCAGGTGCTTGGCATTATTCTCCATTTTTGTGTATGATTAACTTCTTTTTCAGTGCATCATGGTCTGAAAAATAGTTGACAAATTTCAATCTTCTGATTTTATGGAGGTATGATTTATGGCTCAGGATGTGGTCTAATTTGGAATATGTTCTATACCAAATCCATACTCCAAATTAAAAGAATAAAGTGTAGTAAGCATTTTGGGGATGAAATGCCCTGTATATATCTACCAGCCCTCTTTCTTCCATCTCTTCCTTTAGGGCCAGTATTTCTTTCATAAGTTTCAATCTTGTTGATCTATCAAGAGCTTGATAGAGCAGTGTTGAAGTCTCCAACTACAATTGTGTTGCTGCCAATTTCTTCTTTGAAGTCTATTAGTTTTAGGTATTTTGTTTTAGATATTTTGTTGGCTCGTTGCTGGGTTCATATATGTATAGTAGTGTAATTTCTTCCTGATATATGTATCCCTTAATTATTAAGAAGTGACCTTCACAGTCCCTTCTGACCTTCTTCAACCTGAAGTCTATATTGTCAGATACCAGTATGGCCACCCGGCCTTTTTGGAGAGGTTGTTTGAGTAAAGGGTTGTTTTCCAGCCTTTTACTTTGAGCCTGTCTTTGCTCTGATTGTTCAGGTGTGTGAAGGCAGCAGAATGTCGAATTCAACTTTTTTGATCCATTTTGCCACTCTGTGTCTCTTAACTGGTGCATTTAGACCATTGACATTGAGAGAGATTATTGTCATGGGATTTTGTGCCATCTTTCTGTATAGGCTTGTTGTTCTTTTGAGTTTTGTCTCATCTTAGAGTAGTTATTTCAGTCCTTTTAAGGTTGGTTTTGAGTTTACAAAGTTTTCTTTGATAAAGCTGTTGTTTATCCAAGAAGCTGTATATTTGCCCTTCAAATCTGAGTGAGAGTTATTTAGCCAGATAAAGAATTATTGCTGAGGCATTCATTTCATTGAGTTTTTACACTATAAATCACCACTAATATATATATATATTTTTGTTATATAAAATAACAAAAATGTTTATTTTCCTGACCCCGAAAGAGCCCTTAATACAGCAGCAGTAAGAAAGGCAAACAAGCAGTGCCTGATAAAATTTCACGGCTGTCCTAGGCTGCCAAAACGAAGAAGGACTAAAATGACTGTCTGTACTTTCAATGCACGTACACTGGCAACGGAAGCATATATTGAGGATCTGATGCTGCAAGCAAGAAAGATCAAGTACGACATCATTGGTCTGACTGAGACGAGGAGGCGCCAGTCGCATCATGCTGTATTTGACACCGGAGAAGAATTGTTCCTTGGAACATGTGATGAAAGAGGCGTCGGTGGCATTGGTGTCCTTGTCAACACGAACATGGCTGTCAACATTGATTCATTTGAATGCCTAACAAACCGAATAGGACGATTACACTTGAGGAGATGTGGCCCACTGCCAGCAATTTCTATCTTTATTGTCTATGCACCACATCCACATACAAAGAAGAAGAAATTGAGAAATTCTACATGGAATTGGAGGAGTTCTATAAAAAGATCACACCTTCTACAAGATCATAGTCGGTGATTTTAATGCCAAGATAGGACCGAGAAGATCGGCTGAAGAACTCCACATCGGGACCCATGGCCTAGGAATGGAACGAACAGGGTGAGAGACTATCTGAGTTCATCATGTCCACCAAGACTATTCATGGGAACTCACAGTTTCAGAAGGCTGAAGCGAAACGTTGGACATGGGAATCTCCTGGTGGACAGTTCCACAATGAAATCGACCACATCATCTTCAATCGACGGTTTTGTCTGACCGATGTTGCTGTCGTCCCCAAATTCCAGACAGGATCGGACCACCGTCTCCTTCGTGCAAAATTCTACTTCCCGCAAGGGGAGAAAAGGCTGCAAAGTTTAAGAAGAGAACTCCCAGAACGACCACCAACTGGGAACTCTTTAGCACCATTGCAGCAACATGGGAAGATACCATCATTGATGACATCGATGAAGAATACAACCGACTGGTTCAGCACCTCCATGATTGTGCGAAGAATGCCGAGAGAGAGAAAAAACACAAAAGGACACTTGTCTTCAGAAACTCTCGAGCTCATTCGCCAACGTGGCAAGGCGCGAGCCTCAGGAGACCAAATGCTAACGTCCAAGCTTGCTAAACAGTGCAGAGAAGCGATAAAAGCAGACCTCAAAGACAGAAGAGCAGAAATACTGGAAGATGCAGCAGAAGCCGGGAAAAGTATTCGCACTGCCCGCCTGTCCTTCGCCAACTATAAGACCAAGATGACTGCCCTCCGACGCCCTGATGGATCTATCACATCTTCCAGAAAGGCAATGGAGAAGATTATCCAGGACTTCTACTCAAATCTTTTTGATAGCCACATCCACCTGCCCACATACCAAATTCCACAGGATGGATACGTCATTCCCAACGTTCTCCCTTCTGAAATAAGACATGCCATCTCATCGGTAAAGAAGGGAACAGCACCAGGCCCAGACAAAGTCAGACCCGAACATCTGAAGAATCTGCCATCGGTGCTCATCAATACACTAGCTCGGCTCTTCACACGCTACCTGTCCGAATGCAAGGTGCCCTCCCAATGGAAAACCAGCAGGACAGTTCTACTGTTCAAGAAGGGAGACATTCATGACATCGGCAACTATCGCCCCATCTGCCTGTTGTCTGTCATCTACAAAGCTGTTTACACGAGTCATCCTGAACAGGATTAGCAGAACACTAGATGAAGGTCAACCATGCGAGCAAGCAGGTTTCCGGAAAGGATTCAGCACAATCGACCATATCCACACAGTAACCAAGCTCATTGAGGTTTGTAGGGAGTACAAGATGCCGCTCTGTCTCACGTTCATTGATTTACAGAAAGCCTTTGATTCTGTGGAAACTGAAGCAGTCATCGAAGCCCTAGTCAAACAGGGTGTTCAAACCCAATACATCAAGATCCTTCGTGAGCTGTATTATGGATTCACCACCAGGATCTCACCATTCTACAAAGAAGTGATCATTGATGTCAAAAGAGGGGTTCGACAGGGTGATACCATCTCACCAAAACTCTTCAGTGCCACCCTCGAGAACATCATGAGACAATTAGAATGGGAAGGAATGGGAGTGAAGATAGATGGTCGGCAACTACACCACCTCCGCTTCGCTGATGACATCGTTCTAATAACACCAAACATTAGCCAAGCGGCACAAATGCTGGCTGACTTTGACCGAGAATGTGGAAAGGTAGGTCTACAGCTGAATCTGAAGAAAACTATGTTCATGAGAAATGAACTAGTTCCAGAGGCCCCATTCTCTCTCAATGGAACAAACATCTCTGAATGCAGCAGTTATGTGTACCTAGGTCGAGAAGTCAACATGATGAATGACCTAAAACCTGAGCTGCGCAGGAGGAAGAGAGCGGCATGGAATGCCTTCAAAGGCATCGAAGAAATAGCTAAAAGGACAAAAGAACCTCCGGCTCCGGGCACATCTCTTTGACTCCACCGTTCTCCCTGCATTAACATACGCCTCAGAGACCTGGGCCCTACGAAAGCAGGATGAGAATGCTATTCGGGTCTCCCAGAGAGGCATCGAAAGAGCTATGCTTGGAATATCACGCCTCACTCAAGTGAGAGAAGGAATCGGAGTTCTGACCTCTGTCGCTATTCCAGAATCAGGGACGCTGTCTCGTTTGCCAAGGCATCGAAAATCAGATGGGCTGGACATGTAATGTGATTTGGAGACAACCGCTGGACTAGAGCCATTACCGACTGGATCCCACGGGATGTCAAAAGATCACGTGGCCGCCCACCTACAAGATGGTCAGACTTCCTTGTTAAGACCCTGAAGGAACGGTTTGAGGCTCTCCATATTCCTGAATCAACCAGATGCCATTGGGCTACATTGGCACGTGATAGGGTCCAATGGAAATGTTACTGGCGCCCCGCTCGAGCAAATCGATGAGTAACGGGATTCAAGTGATCAAGTGATCAAGTGATATCACCACTGCTTTCAGGCTTGCCTTTGTCCTTTAACTCTGGGAACTTTTCAGAAAGGATGTTTTTAACTGTTTTAAGTTCCTTATTACCTCCCCTTGGTGTTGAATTTCCTTCTTTTTTGTATTAGTATGCGGCCATGAGCAGCCTCCCACCCAGTCAGCCACTCCCCAGGGAGAGTACCTGAGGTGGAGGCAGACCAGTGTGAGAGTTCAAAATGTCCAGAAAACAGAAGAGTTTTAAAGCAATAAAAATACTCTGCATGAGATTCATCTTCCTCCTTAATCTTATCTTTTTAAATTTTTTTATCATAAAGCTTTATTTGTTGAATATAAAATCAAATGAAATTAAATAACTCCTTGAATAATCATTCCTTTCATGTATGTTTATATTGATTTAAATATTCCTTGTAGGAAATTAAGTCAATACTATTAGTTAATCATAGATCATAATACTGAATAGACAAATTAAGCATATCAGATTATGGGCCAGAGAGCTAGTATAGGGATTATAGCACTTGCCTTGCATAGGGCCTAATTCTGGTTTGAAGACAAGAATAGCATATGGTCCCTGGGCAACACCAGTAATGGTTCAATTTTGTATTTAACAGAACTTTTTACTTGGTATATATCTCCTTTGCTCCCGCCACTCTGAGACATTCAGAATACATGAAACAAAAACAGATATGATTCACCTATATAGTTTATAGATATAGTGAAAGAATCAACATCAAGAGACACTTAGAAGGGTATGGAGGAGTTATTCAGGTGAAGTTGGTGGTTAAAGTATTCAGAAATGAAGGAATAACAAATAAAAGTGCCCAAATTGGGAAACAGCTTGATGTGTCTGAAGAATTTTAAACAGTGTAGGAGCTAGAGCAATAGTACAGTGGGTAGGTAATTTGCCTTCCACGTGGCTGTCCTGGATTTGATCCAGACATCCCATATGGTCTCCAAGAATTGCCAGGAGTAATTTCTGAGTACACAGGTGCTCAGGGTTTACTATTGACTCTGCACTCTGGAATTACTCCTGATGGTGCACATGGGATGCTTTGAGATCCAAATGTTGGTCACTGTTGGATTGTACTAGGCATTTCAGGTTTAACATTGGGTTGTCCTTTCAACTCTTGAAGGGAGCATAGATTAATCAAATCGCACCCATTCCAATGCTTCTGTAAGCATACCCTATTCCACCGAGGCACACCCATCCTCTGTATTTAACTTTAACTTCTCCTTGTGTTCTTCTTTCCCAACCTGTAAGACACATTATCTCCAAATAATACACAGCAAATTACAAAATTAAACCTTCTAAAAGCTTTGAACTTAATATTGCAAGTGAAATATTGCTTTTCTCTTTCCTTTATGTCCTTTGTATATTTCTATATTAGAGTATTTTTTTTGTATAGACATAGAAAGATAGGTAATGCTATGCTTTTGTAATCACTGTATCACTGTATCACTGTCTTCCGGTTGTTCATCGATTTGCTCTAGCAGGCACCAGTAACATCTCCATACGTCCTGTCACAAGAAGTGTAGCTCAAGGGCATCTGCTTGCTCCAGGGACAGGAAGAGCCTCAAACCATTTTTCAGGTCATGGAATTAAGGTATAGGAGTTAATTTAATTTGAAATATTTAGTGCTGCGCATCCATCATATTTATCTGATTTACGCCTCAGTTGCTTTTACATTGACCTAAGTTCCGCATACTCTATAAGGAGGGTTTGCTGCAGGACTTGAATGGACTCACGGAAAGCCAAAAGTAAGACACCCTGGTCTCGAAATGGGACAGGCTAAGAGTCATAAGAAGGGTCATAAGTTAAGCACATGATCATGGAACAAATTCTGACATTGCCCATAAAGAACTGACTAAGGACCATGCTGGGATTAGAAATAATTAGCTTGGCCTGAGGACGATAGTCTGGGACCACACTGGATGTCCCCAGAAAAAAAAAAAAAAAACCTTTGCAATGAATCCAGAGAGACCATGCTAAGTTTATCCAGGGTGTATATAAAAGTCTATGTCTCTTATTGTGTCTAAAAAATGACTAAAAATATTATTGAGAAATAAATGTAATCTGCTTTTTACAGGTTATCAGTAAAGGAAAGGAGAAAGTAATAAGTCCCTAGATGGAATCCTGCCCTTGGGTGAATCTCCTAGTAGGGATGAAAGTGCTGTAGCCCTAGATGGAATTCCACCTTAGGTGGATCCTCCAGAATATTGTCGCCTCGGAAGTCGGGATTTACATCTGTTCATTGTTTACCACCTATCTGTAACTCCCTACACCCCAACCCTTCCTGATATCTCTTTAAGTAGCCTACTGCACTTGAATTAAATGCTTCTGATTACCAACAAAACCTGTGGCCCCTGTTCCTTCATCCATCAGTGGAGGGGGATAGCCTTCATTCCTGAACACACTGGGGAACCCCACCAAACTGCACCATCCACCTATTAGCCTACCTGCCATAATATAACTCTAGCCGCTTTCTTCATCTTTTTTTCATCTCTCTTCATCACTATTTCTTAAATTATTCACTTCACTATAAAAAGGCAAAAAACACTAGATGAAATCTTAACCAGAAATGTAGACTTCATAGAAAACTGTAATAGCACAGAAAATTTTATCATGAATTCCCAAACCGCTCCCTAGATCACAGAATTAACAACCTGAATAAGAAAATGTTTCCTAGAAAACTAAATGTAGAAGGGTGCTGTGTATTGTGAGCACAAGTGACTGGTGTTTACATTCTCTGATAATAATGTTTTACAAAACATTTATACTAAGTATTCTAGATCTTACATGATGAGTAAAAGTCATACAAAGCAACTGTCTCAGAACCTGGGCTCCCACCAGCTTCCTACTCTTGCACTGCTCCCTAGTCTACCAGGAATGCTCTGGTAGCAACCTGAAGCCTTGTAGGCTGCTCTGAAGTCTATGTATTACATAGACTATGTATTACAGTGATAGACTGTCATTTTTCTAAAATACTTTTTGGAATCTTTACACAGACAATTCAATATAAACTAATAGCCTCATGTGAAGGAAGGAAATAAACTAGGTAAATCTAGAAAAAGTAAAAGATCTTATTGGTTTAATATAATGAAATTGATTTCATGTAATTTTTTGCTAGTCTTATATTATAATGATGCTTCTCCATTACATCATTATCCATCAAGATAGGACATGCTTCAAAGACTTTATTTGAGGCTTAAAAATACAAATGAAAGCATAAAAAAAGAAATGAAAGTGTCACATCAACCACCTTTACAAGAATGTATAACTAATAATAAATATAAATAGGTATTCAAAATTCAGATATTGGTGCCAACCAAAGATTCCACTTTTTGCTTTAGACTTTGAAAAATCTTAATATTACTTTATTTATGTGTTGAAATATAAATAGTTCCAAATGCTATATGCAAATACATATTTTAAGTTTACAGCTATGAGTGAAAAAATAATAGGCATGGTTTTCGTTTCCTTGGTGTGTTTAATAATTTGGTATTACTTTTTAAAGATAAACAGTATTAACCATTTTCCAATCTATATATGTAGAACTATTTTTCTCAAGAAAATATAGTGTTATTTTTAGTTTTGAAGAAGTTAAAGATATGCAAAGGAAAATAGTACATCTTATATATTAAATGCCTGCCTTGATATATTTAATGTCTAATATTTTAAGTGTTTTTCAATGGTTTAACCATTTATAAAAGGTTAACTTTACATTTTATGATATAGGCATGTGTGTGCACACACATATGCATATATATTTAAAATTCAGAAGACATTAGCTTAGCAGAGAGGATCTATTTTTTTGCCTAACATTTTTAAATCATCTTTATGGTAATTTATTAAGCATTAGTATTAAAATACCAATAAATAATCCCAGACAAATGCTACCTAAATTTTCTTCATCATGCCCACAAATAACATTTATAGTCCTTGAATAATTGGCATACTAATATTTTTGTCTGTTTAACTCTCCTTTCATCTCCACAGAAAAATAATATGTGTGGAACATTTCATGTATATCTGCATATAAGGACCAAGAAATCAAAGTATGATAAAAAATACCTATTCCCAGTTGGCTTTAGGCTCTTCCCCTGCTCTGTTGGCTTCAGAAATACTTTCATATATCTTTGTGCTTGTCAGAGAACAGTTAGAAAACAGCTTTTTCAAATAGACACTGGCATTGTTTTTTCATTATTTCTACTATCATCAAATATAGATATCAACATGTTATTGTTCAAGCCATGTATTGCTGATATTTTCCTTAGGTTAATAATAACACAAGTGTTATTTGTCTATGCGATTTGTAACCAGAAGAAAACACAAAGCAGTAAACATTTTAGAAGTGCATTACAGGAACCAAAAGTACTTTTAACATATTGATTTAAAGATCTGGGGTGATAGTTCAGTGAGTGGGCAATTGCCTTGCATGAGACCTATTTGGGTTAGAGCCCCCTTCTTTCCATCTGGTCCCCAAGTACTGCTCGTAGTGATTTCTGAACCTAGAGCTAAGAATAACCACTGAGCATTATTTTTACCCCAAGCAAAAATAGTTTTAATTCCTGCCATATACAGATAACATGTTCTCATAAGAACCCTGAGTGCTCATTCTGTCTGGCTTACCTGATGCCCATATATGTACATATGAAAACATCTGCCTTGTATACACGAATTCCTAGCATTATGAAAATAAATGAAAAGAACTAAATTTGAATTATTACAATGTTGTGAATACCTATAAGCACACATTATATACAGTAACACAAGTACACAGAGGATTTTTTTATTATTGACTATTAATTAGTACCAGCAACTTCACAATTTATACCATAGCTATCAGTCATCTGATGGTTAAACCATTCCTCATTGTATAAAAATTATAATTATTTCTTAAATATTTTCAAGTCTCCATTTTCAACTCATAGTATATAAAATAAGGATACAGAGTTAAATGAGAAATGCTCTTATTTTTAATAAAATTATTTCATCAGTAACATAGCCATTGAAATTCAGTGAGCATATAATCACAAGTATTTGTTCTGTACAAATAGGAAAATGGGAGCATCGTATATTACTAAATAAAGCTAATGTACATATTAGCTCAGAGAAATCTTTACTAAGGCAACTAATGTCCACTGGTGTGACAAAAATGATCATTCAAACACTGTCACAAAGCAAATTTATGATTTTATTAGGGCTCACCTGTTTTATTCTATCATGTAGACATATTAAAATCTTCCTTCTCCTTCACGTTATCCATTACTGTTATACTAAATAACCAACTCTGAAGTCTCTAATAAGTAAAGTCAAAGTTCATCACTAACTCCTCTAGATTTTAGTGTATAGATTAACAAGAGATTTGTCTTCTCAGATTTCAGAAAATGCCTAGAAATTTGACTATATAAGTCCTTCTAACTATATAATAATAAGTTCAAATATAAGGCCTTGACTTTAGAATATTAAATAACTATTATGTAAATTATATTTTTCTTCCACTATCTCTTGGATTAATAAATTGTCAAGAGTGTAATTTCTAAGACAGTAACATGGTATTTATCACCAGAAGATATGCTAGTCATTTTATTTCTTAGTCTCTGTTCAACCTTATCAATGTGTACATCTGTAGGTGAATTTATTAATACAATATGCTTCAGCCATTTGCTCTACAACTCAGGAACTAGGAAAGATGCTCTGTGGCTGATTAAGAATAATTTCCTATGTCAAGGATTGCAATTTCATTAAAAACATTAACTTCTGGCTGATTCTACCTTCAGAATTGAAAACACATAACTTATGCATAATCTTCATGGTAAATATATTAATTTTCTAAACCTCACTGTATCACTGTCTTCCCGTTCATCATCGATTGCTCGAGCGGGCCCCAGTAACATCTCCATATGTCCTGTCTCATGCTAGTAGAGCCCAAGGCATCTGCTTGCTCCAGGAACATAAAGAGCCTCAATCCATTCCGGAATGAGGTCTATAATTGTTACTGGTATTTGGCATATATATCAAATACAACACACGAACCAAAATCATAGACGTAGTTAAAATAATGGAATTCACAAACAGTTTTAATTAATTATTCTTCTGATGACAGAGTGTTGGTTCAGCAGGTAGGGTATTTCCTTTTACGTGATCAACCTGGGTTCAATTCCCAGCACTATATATGGACCCCTGAGCACCAGGAGTGACCCCTGAGTGCAGAGCCAGGAGGAAGCCTTGGACATTGCCAGATGTGATCCCCAAACAAAAATATTATTGTTTTTTTGCTTTTTGTTCGGGGTCACACCCCGTGGAGCTACAAGGTTATTTCTGGCTCTGTACACAAATATTACTCCTGGGTGTTGTTTGGGGGAGCATACGACATGCTGGGGATCAAATCCACACTAGTGGGGACTAGAGCAGTACAGCAGGAAGGGCATTTGTCTTGAACATGGCTAACCTGGGTTTGATCCCTGACATCCTTTATAGACCCCTGAGCATACCACCAGGAATAAACCTTAGTGCAGAGACAGGAGTAACCACCGAGCATTGCTAGGTGTGACCAAAAGCTACAAACAAATAAACAACTGATCAGCTATATGCAAGGCAAGTACCCTACTTGTTGAATTATCACTCCAACTCCAGGTGAATTTTTTAATTAAAATTGGTTTTCAAATTCTATTATTTGAATTGCTAATGTGACTTTAGTTACTGTGAAATCATTATCCCCACACTCCCAAACCCCACCTCAAAATCTTTCTGGATCATTTCATACAGCCATTTCTCCAGTTATGTGATATTATATTGTTCAGCTCTAACAATCATTAACTATCAAGTCTCCATGGAAACTAGAATGCTGGGGGAGTCTAAGGAAACAAAACAGTGTAGGGGTTTCATAAATGGGATAATAGAAGAACAACAAAACCTTTAGGAAATCAACAGCTTATTCTTACATGGACAGCTATCAGAATATAGACATGAAAATTAGATTTTTAAAAATAATCAGTGAATGTTAAATTGGATATGTTAGACAAAGAAGGCTTACTTTACTGAGCTTATTTCAGTGTTGGTGGCTGGGCAGGTGGGGGATAGAGGAAGGTGGAAGGAAAGATGCTGGGGCAAAGAGGCAATGAGTAGAGGAAAGCCAACACTGGTGGGGAGTGTGGAGTTGCATGAAATACTATCATTAACAATATTATAAATCAAAGTGTTCAAATAAAGTTTTGTTTGTTTTGGTGCCACATGCAGAGGTGCTCAGGAATAACTCCTGGTGGGGCTCAGGATACTGTATGTGGTGCCAGGCTTTGATAGGCTGGCTACATGCAAAGCAAATACCATACCTGCTGTTCTACCTCTCCTGGGACCTCAAAATTTTGAAAGAGAGCGAGAAAGAGGGGATTTACTTAAAACTAGATAATCCTGCTCTGATTGGACTAGAGTTTGGTTTAAGCTTGGTCTGTGAATAAACTTCGATCCCAAGGTGTGTGGCTATCCAACAGAGATTCTGAGAGGTTTTCCTTCACTTCAAAAATGAGAAATAAAGATAATTTGGCCTGCTAGTGATGTCTGAAACTGTGGCCACAAGGTTGGATATCTAAAGGAGTTCTAATCACCAACCTAAGAGTTGAAGTTCTTAGGATTACAGGGAAGAAAAGTGGATAACAACGTCATTGAGTAACTTAGTCAGACCTGGGCTCTTTTTGATGTGTGAACCCAAAATGCTATCCATTATTTGAGAAAATAAAAGGTTTTAAGCCAATCAAAACATTTTTACAACAGTTTTTATATGTGTCTTTGTGAAAGAAAACAAATATGATAAAAAGGAGTGGGGTTCATTTAGAAAAACAGCTAGCAATGAAATTATGTAGTTCTGTATAGCATAATAGTTCACACAATGCAGCAATAGACATATATTATTGCACACAATTTCTGAGGCTCAGCACTCCAGAATATGTTGAACCAGATGGTGACACTTCAGGTTCTTTTAGGACTTTATAGTTAGCTTGACCCTTTAAGCTACTGTCTAAAAACTGGACTTTGGCTGCAGTTTTGACTTTTAGTCCACCCATAAAAGGTAGCCAAGGAGTTGATTTTATTTTTAGCATATTGACCATATAGGTATCTTCATGCTCACTTTCTCCATCAAGTGATCAAGGCAAAGAGAAAGTTGTAAAATGACGCAAGCATTGCTTCAAGATAAAAGGTACAGTTCTTTTAGAACCTTCTAGAAAGTGACATTTGTGACTTTTTCCATCAATTCACACTAAGAAAGAGCAATTATACTTCCCTGAAAGAAGGTATATTAGAAAAGAAATGTGGGGCATATGTTTAGAACCTTGAGGGCTTAATTTTTGAGATAAAGGAATTTTAGATATTTAAATAAGCAATGTGATATATTCAACAAAGAAAAGGTGAATAACATTTCCATGTATTGCATCTACTTTCTTGGGGTCTACTAGCATGAGACAGGACATATGGAGAAGTTACTGGTGCCTGCTTGAGCAAATCGATGATGAACGGGAAGACAGTGATACAGTGAAATATTATATTTAAAATTTAAATATTTTTAAATATTAAAAATTTAGCTACATAAAATTTATAATAAAGATTTCTAATATAAGAATTTTATGTATAAAATTTTCTAATATAGAAATTTTTATGTAGTTCTGAATGACTACCTCGGTGGTATGGATGTGTGTCTATGAAAATATAGCTTACCGGGGCGGAGTGATAGCCCACCAGGTAGGGTGTTTGCCTTGCAGCGCGCCAGCCCATGCCAGCCCAAGTTCAATCCTCGGCATCCCATATGGTCCCCGAGTACCGCCAGGAGTAATTCCTGAGTGCAGAGCCAGGAGAAACCCCTGAGCATTGCCGGTGTAACCCAAAAAGCAAAAAAAAAAAAAAAGAAAATATAGCTTACCATACTATCTCCAGACAAATATAAAGCCCACATTTTTAAGTTCCTAACGAAAGCACACACACACACACACACACACACACACACATCAGATGTCAGAAAGCCATTTGGTATCATTCCATAGCACTACTGTCAAGAACCTTTGCATAAAAGAAACAGGTTTTTTCTTCTGAAAAAAAATGTGATTTTATAATTAATGGCTGAAATTAATAATTAGACCACAAATGAAAATCAAAGCAAGTCATTGGAATGAAAGAAAAAATCATATTTCAATTATGACTCTCATTCCCACGAGGGACTTGCTTTAGACTTTGATCTAAAAGTCTAAATGAAATTGAAATGTTATTTTGCACTTTTGATTGTCCTTTGCATTGTTAGTTATAGAGAAACTAGGATATGGCAACAATCCATTAGCAAAACTAATTGACTTTATTTATTTGCTAATTTATTTGCAGTGCTGCAGGCATGAGCTCTACTACAGAGACACATCTCAACCGAAGTTACTCTTTCATGAATATATATTTTGTAAGCAAAAAAATTATGCAAATAGAAAAAACTAGGGACAATAAAATAAATATGTTTTTGAAGTACTCCATGCTTGGAAAAAGGTGGTACAAAGGTAAGGTTTTTGGGGGTGCATTCTAATGAAAAGTAAAAGGAAGTAATTGATCATCTTTCTATGCAGAGTGCCTTCAGAGCCATAGCAACTTAATTACAGGCAGCTGTCTAGAGAGACAGAGATCATGTAGGAGATATCCCCACATGGGAAATTAAGAAAATGCTGCCTACAAGTAAATTTTAGGTTGATTTCAGATGCATGTTTATTGGAAATTCCCTTCCTTCTGCTTTTGATTCCCCTGCTTTCTGTAGATTCTGCATACCAGCCTGGTACAGGAATTACTTTGAGATACAGAGGAAAGCAGTCACAGTAGCAAAGATCAGGATGATGGATTCATATTACCTCAGGTACTAAAATTTAGAGCAAGATATAATCACTCTAAGAATATAAGCTCCATGGTCCTCAGAAATAGTGAGGTAGGAACAGAAATTCTCACTGAATTTGCCATACTGATTTAACTATTTAATTTGAAAATGAAACAAAGTAGACATACGTAAAATTAAACAAAGTAGGTGTAGATATTATCATAAATACACGTAGATTTTTATCATAAAGATATTCAGCATCTTCAATACATTTAATTGCTTTAAATAAATAAAAATAGTGTTTTGTTTATATGAAGTGAAAGTGTTTGTTACAAAGGACAAATAAAAATATCATTCTTTGTAACAAAGAAATCAATGCATAAACTTGGAAAGACCACAGAGCTATTTTAATAATTTGGTAAAGCGAATGCTTTCTTCCACTAAGAATAGCTGCCTTGGGAGTGTGCTGACAAAATAGCATCCTTACTGTAATGATTAGATATGGTTGTTTTATTTAATAATTAATAACATTATTTCTTATTTGTAATATTTGAATTTCAAATAATTAGAATTTGAATATAGGTATACATCAAGCAATACTGGGCACACTTATACTGAATAAGATCAATATCTACCAGAAATTCACATTTACTTGAAAACTCTGAATTTCACCTCGTCAATGTGACATATAAAATATGATTTACAAAAGCTGGGTATAGGTTTAAATTATATTCAATGGTTCTGCCATTCAACAAGGATTTTCATGTAGTCTATATTTTAGGCTGAAAGTTGCAGTGTGGAGTAACTTGCAGCAATTTAGGAATTGTGGAATAACTTTGAACATGCTTGATGCTGTATTGGAAAGTGGCTAACCATCATTTTGGCCTCATGAGGTCCTTTGACATCTGTCTGGTTATCTCAGACCTCCCATTTTAAACATCCAGAGTTGACCAGCATCTTATTATCATCAAATAAATACCCACCTGCTTGCTCACACGGCCTTAGATACTGTGTCTGCCTTGGTGACGCTCTCCTCATTCTTTTTACAGCAGCACATTCCACTCTCCCAGATGGACTGAGAGGGCCCCCCTGGGATTTCAGTCCTCACTTTGGAGAAATCTGCTGTAGTGCATTAAACATTGACCATGGCACATGACAAAGAACCAGCTGTCGAGCTGGAACGTTCGAGATTATGAGTTTGTAAAGTTTTTCAAAAGGGCAGTTGTTGCTGGCTGGTGAGCCACGTTTCCCTGAAGGGTGTTGTGTTCTTGGGAGACAGCCATTCCAGAATTTCAAAGATTAAGTTATAACTGAACAATGTACTAGGATGTATAAAAAGTAATTTACCATTTTATAATTACTTTTAATTAACCATTTTATAATTACTTCCTCCATGGTAATGCCTCTGGGCCTGATTGTGAAAACAATTATGGACTAGAAATTTGCATACCAGTAATAGGTCCTAACATAAACGCCATAAATGTAGCTTTCTTGATACTTATTTGGCATATCATGAAATCACAGCGACAGCTAGCTATATATTATTTGTCCTCAACTTTCTTCCAAATTGAAGGTAAAAATATGCTTTTCTTTTTTAGAGAATGTTTTAAAATAATTTGTTTATTTTATAGACACTTAGATATTTCAAAGTTATTAACTTACTAAAACAAAGTTAGCTATTCTTTCCTTGCCTTCAAAGTCTTTATCTGGGTTCTCTAGATTATGGTCTTACTTACCCTTGCCTCTCACCAATGTCAACAGTGTGTCAATCACATAAAAAATTTCAATCATATGGAAAATGTCACCACACAGGAAATGTCCATGTTAAGACACTACAATTTGCTCTTGGCCTTCTTTTGTAGCTAAAGATTGATGCTATGGTATTGGCAATTAGGTCAAATGTGCTACTGAAATTAAAACAATACATTTTAAATATGAGAACAGGGACCTGTAGAATCACACAAAGAATCACATTAGAAACCTGTTTAAAAGAGAAAAGAAAGCAGAATGCCTTTAATTGCCCGGAGCCTGGCTTTCCTTTTCTCATTAGCCTCAGCATGGATTATGATTCAATATCTACTTTCTTACCTGCATTAGGAAAATTAACTGATGTGTATATGACCTTTGTCTGCATGTGTTGGTCACCAACCAGCATATTATAGTTCCTCAGAATAGATTAATGAGAATATTATTATAACTAGGGAAGTTTATTGTTCTCTATTAGTGAGACCCTGACATATCAGCCCTAACATAAAGTCAAAAATTAATTTAATGGGGAAAGATCCAGAGGCTTTGATCAAGCAAGTCTGACCTTGGAGGTGTTTCTATAGTCTAGTCCTTACCCTTTTGCACTTTGTAATGTGAATGATGGAAGAGTCATTCTCTTTATGCCTGCATTGTTACATTTTTCTCAGTGCCATTTTTCCTCATTATATTATTTAATATTCTCAATACAAATTTCTCTGAACTGAGGGAAAGTGAAAATCAAACTTTATTGTAATGATAAAAGATTGATTATCTTTTGTTTTTTGATATTTTTCTAGGTCCTAGGAAGCTTAGGGCTTCTAAGTATTTTAACAAATTACTCCTCTGGAGGTGCTTGCTCCTCGTTCCGTCTCTTAATTTTGAATTTTAGTTGTGCTGATAGATGTTTGTCTCTTACCATGTCTGGACAATTGGAAATCCCTCTTGGGATATACTGCTAGTTTCTTAAGTATAAACTTAAATATTTTTATTTCATGTGATGTTTCATGCCTTTCAATGTTACCCAAGCTCCTGTAAGCTGTTGGGATAACCTGCAGTACACTTGTTGCCTTTGGATTTTGCTCATGGAAATCCCTTTTCCACACATACCCTCAAATCTCATCCTACTTTTATCCTTCCAAATCCTTTGAAGCTCAGCACTTATCTCCTCTCAGACACTGAGCCTTTCTGACTCTTCCATCCCCTACTGATTTTCAAAACACTAAAGCTCTTAGGATAGGTGCTACTAGACTCTTAGAATTTTTTCCTGTTGCTTTTAAGTCAGGGTTAAGTTTTGTCTCTTTAAAGAGATAATGCATTTTTATGAGATGAAGATATATATTCATTCATGAAAGTAGAGAAATTTTTTGTTATTGACAAATTTTAATCATTTAAAAATATCACTTTTCCCAACTACCCATTGTTAATAGTTCACTATTGATAGTATAACCACACAAAATAAATTTAGCCAAATTACATTGGGTGACTTTTAGATCCTCTTTACCGGTGATTCGACCACATGCTCTAATATATTCATTTTCATTTTTCTATTAGGACTGATGCCTGTCCTTTTAGCAGAGAAAAATATTGTTTCATATTTATTAATAATATTTTTGTTAGTCTGTCACAGGAATAATGAGTCAGTACAGAATAATAATAAAGTAAAAGGGTTCTCACACATTTAAGTTCATTCCTCTAGTGAAAGTATGGGAGTAGCAATTGTTTTCTGAGCTAAATGAAGATACAGAGCAAGAAAAACAATAGCCAGTATTAGGCCTATTTGTTCTTTTCTCTTTTTAACTATTCCAGGTTTTGTTGTACATCTTTGAAAATTCTATTGGCTTCAGGCTGGAGGTGTTGGAGGTCAGTAGTGAGTGCCTTGAGCATTTTGGTGTGTGTGGGGGAGGGTGCCTCTACATCCAGAGCGTGTCTTTGTAAATGTAACCACTATTTGAACTAATTACATATAATAAATTAATTTAAAATTATATTATTTTGTCTTTACTCTGATACTTTCAAAAATGTCATTGTTTTCATTCTAAGTAGCATAGCTGACAAAGTGATACTA
The DNA here is from genome assembly GCA_021461705.1 of Cryptotis parvus. NCBI lineage: Eukaryota > Metazoa > Chordata > Mammalia > Eulipotyphla > Soricidae > Cryptotis > Cryptotis parvus. The sequence continues at coordinate 31,146 of JAJIBD010022329.1, read as the reverse complement.
ATCAAGTTCTGCAAAAGAAAGCAAAATATCACATGAAAAATGCTATTCAGATATACAGATAGTACGTAGGTAAACATCCTAGGGTAAATAGCTGGGATGTAAAGGGCAATTGAGTCATTTAGAAAGCAGAAAATGAAAACAATCATGCTGCAAAATGACCTATTTAACACATCTCTAGGTGTTGCAAACAAGGAAAAATCTGTAAATATGTTTATTGAAAATCTCTCAAAGACATATTGAGGCTGCAGATGAAATTTGGGTACTAATCAGGTGACCTTGAAATGAGATGATCCTAGATTACCCAGGTGGACTTCCCTTTAGTCAGAGGTTCCATATAAATGAAAGAAAAGTCAGAAAGGGGAAATCATAAAGACTGCAGCAGAAAGCTCTTTTGAGGCTAGATTTGAAAATGAGGGGTAACAGCTATAAGCTAAGTGATGTCTAAAGGCTAAGTGACCATAAGCAGAGGACTTGGCATGTGGAGACAAGGCAGCAAACTGCAATCTCTCCCTGACACAAGCTTGCACATTGATTTTGCATAGTGAGACCTTTATTGGACTTCTGATCTCCAGGACTAAAAGCTAATAAAGTGTATATTTGTTTCTAGTATTATGTATGTGATAATTTTTATAGCAGCAATAGGAACTAACGCACCCACAAATATAGCTGCCCATAGTCTTTTATGAGCTACATAGTACTTTATAGGTAAATTCTACCTATTGCGTTATTGGTGAATGAGTCATAATTTATGTAACCAATCCAGGAGCTGAAATTTTTTTTCTTAAGGTGCCAGGCAGTAATATTTTTTTACTCTGCTTGCTATCATTTCTATTTGAAGTTCTACTACAAAAACCACCATAACTAAATATATAAATAAATAAACTTGCCTGTGGGCTATTGAAATTTATTTTCAAAACAGACTTCAATTTGCTGACCATGAACCAATACATTGTTATTAAGTGTTTAATTCTGAGCAAATGAGTTGTTTCTCTAATATCCTTTAACATAAACCAAAATAAAAACATTAGGTCCAGGAACTGGAGAGATAGTACAGGGGTTCATGGACTGACTTTCCGCCTATTGGACCTAAGTTCAAGCCCAATCACTTATGTGGTTCCTGAGTGTAGCTGGAGTGATCCCTGAGTAGGAGCCATCAGCAATACCGAGCACAGAGTCAGGAATGATCCATGAGCACAGAGCTAGACCTAAATACCACCTTAAGTGCCCTCAAATAAAAAAAGCATATCAACAAGTGCTGGCATGGATGCGGGGAAAAGGGGACTCTCATACATTGTTGGTGGGAATGTCGACTTGTACAACCTTTCTGGAAAACAATATGGACATTCCTCCAAAGACTAGAAATTGAGCTCCCTTTTGACCCAGCCATACCACTCCTGGGAATATACCCTGGGAAGCCAAAAACACACAGCAGAAACACAATCCACATTTATTTTCATAGCAGCACTATTCACAATAGCCAGAACCTGGGAACAACCAGTATGCCTGAGAACTGATGACTGGATAAAGAAACTGTGGTACATCTACACAATGGACTGCTATGCAACTGTTAGGAAAAATGAAGTTATGAAATTTGCCTATAAGTGGATGGACATGGAAAGGATCATGTTGAGTGAAATTAGTCAGAAGGAAAGAGAGAGACATAGAATGACTGCATTTATTTGCATGGCATAAATATATCAGGTGATCTTACCAAAAGTGGAAATTACTACAAATGTGTGGGAGTCAGAGGTTAGGTAAGATAGAGAAGGGAACATGTGTGAATAAATGTCAAAAGGGCTGATACCAATATAGAACTGAGCATTAAATACAGGAAAAAAAATACATATGATGGCCTCTAAGTGTATGTAGTGCACCCCACAATGTGTAAGAGAGGGAAAAGAGAGAGAGGGAGAGAGAAAAGAGATAAAAAAAAACCTGCCATTTAGGTGGGCTATGGGAGGGGTAGGGAATTGGGGACATTGTTGGTGGGAAATGGGCACTGGTGGAGCGCGGGTGCTGGAACACTATGTGACCGGAACCTCCAAACATGAACAACGTTGCAACTGTATATCTCATGGTGGTATAATAAAATGTTAAAAAAAAGAAATATACCCTGGTGAGGGGATGGGTATTGAAGCATCCTACAAGTGAAACCCAATTATGAACAACTTTATTACTGTGTATTTCATGGTGATTCGATTAAAAAATAATGTAAAAAAAAAGCTATCCAGTGATGTTGACTCAGTGGAATGTAAATACTTCCATGTGTGTGATCCTGGATTTGATCCCAGGGGTCTCACACACACACACACACACACACACACACACACACACACACACACACACACACAAAAAAAAAAATACTCACTGGCAGGAAATAATAAGTATGGTCTCCTGAATCTTTAAAGTTGTCTTTAAAATATAGAATAAATTAAAATGAACTTTGTACCTTGTTTTCAAATGTAAAAATTTGATATGCAAAATTAAATGGTAGATTTTTCTATTTCTCTTTGTAAGTCATAGCATTAATCATAGTTCCATTCTTAAAGTCATCGTTCCATTCTTAAAGGAAAAAATCACTGTAGCACTGTCTTCCCGTTCATCATCGATTTTCTGAGTCGGCACCAGTAATATCTCCATATGTCCTGTCTCATGCTAGTAGAACCCAAGGGCATCTGCTTGCTCCAGGAACATAAAGAGCCTCAAACCATTCCATCAGCTCATGGGAATGAGGTATATAATTGTTACTGGTATTTGGCATATCAAATACGACATGAGAGACTTGCCAGGAAAAAATAATGGATCCTAAATGGAGAGAAAAGCGCAACTGCAAACTATTGAGTCTCGAGTAGACATGACCAAAAAGCAGTGAGCCCTACAGACACTTCCATCAAAACAAAAAATTCAAAATTGTGCAATATACTTGACGAAAGTCCAGCAAGGAATGGAAAAAAGCAGAAAATGAATAGATGAAGAATTTGTATTTCAAAGTAAACCTTCCACTACCCCATCCTAGGCAACTTTCCAGATATTGCTATTTCTTTATAGCTACAAGTAGAGCAAAGTTCCAACTTTTACTTTTGCAATGCAAGAAAGCATATCTGTGTCTTGGAGGATTTTCAGATGCACAAAGCCTCCAAAGCGGAAAATGTTACCTCTCAATTCGCCATAAATATTGAGGAAAAACTGAGATTTGGGGGCTTATTTGTATATAAAAATAAGCCATTCTGTGATTGTGTTCCTTACGAAATGCACAAAAAGTGAGGAAGTGCTGATTAGTGGGCTTGACAAATGTGGCTCATCTTTCTTCCCATGTGGTGTTGGCATCCAGATACTCAGGGATGATCATATCCGGACTCAAGTTTTAACTCAAACTGAAAGGAAGATGCAGGTGGCAGAGAGAATCAGAGCAACGGATATTGTATTATTTGCATTCCTGATTTCCCAAAGAAGAATTCAACTGACTTGCTGCATGCTGTGAAAGCATATATTTCATTTTAGATGCTGTAAATTCATCACCCTGAATTTTCATTGACTGTTTCCTTGTTCTTGGTGCTGATTAAATCAGAGTGCATTATGTCCTTTTCACTAGTGACATCCTATTTTGTGTACAGACTCTCTAATTTTGTCTTTTCCTTCCATTCTCCTTTCCAAATAGTCTCCAAACTTTGATAACTGAAGTTAAAAAACAGAAAATCACAAAACCAGAAACTCTTCCAATCCATGGGCATTCTATATATTAAGAGTAGAGTAGAAACCACCAAAACCTATTTGAGTGATTATAGTATTTTAGTCCCCACAATCAGAACATTTAAAAGTTAAAAATTGATCTACAGAAATTCTGTAAATATGTAGAAGTTCTGGTAAACGTGAAGTCACCAGAATTTCATGTTTGATTGATTCTTTATGAGTTTCTACCAATCTATATCTATCAATATATAAAGAAACCCACAGTATTGAAAAAAAATCTGAACTCACAGGTCCAGGAGCAAAAACTGCATACTAAAGTTGAGTTCAAAATACATAGTTTTGGCAATCACCCTTGCTAGTATCTACCTGAAGGCAAGGTATGCAAAGACTCTTATTGCCCCAAATTGCAACCTATAAATTTCTCCTGCATGTCCTTTTTTCTTGAAAGAAACTGTTGCTCTATTCTAGGTATCAGAGAGAAGCTCATATGCCATTTGAAAAATCAAAACTTGCAGCCAATACTAGATGAATTCATCCTGATCATCCAGTGAGCAAACCCAAATCAAGCAGCCAATATTTAAAAAGGCTCAAAGTTGGGAGCTATGTTGGTTGTGTATTGACACAAAACAAAAGTCTTTATAGTGAAGCTTCCACAACCCAGGACTATGTCAAGTATAATCTCTTGAAAAATAAAATCCATGGAAAAATAGCACATGAGAAAAATGACAGACTTTATGAGGAAAATTTTCTGACCAGTAGGACAATCTACCGAACTCAAAAGTTGGAGAATCACATGAAAGAAATTAAACATATTTATAAAACATTTATTTTAACTGATACTAATTAATCCTGGGGAATTCTGAACTTCTACATGCACTCATATTCCTGATATAATTGTCATCTTTTAATACATACACATAGAGTTATCCATGGGGAATGATTTATTATTATACTGTGGAGTCTGCAGCTATAGAAACCATTTATTATTTTATTAACAACTGATCTTCTTATATTTGTTTTGTTTATTGTTTAGAGCCACAAATATCACAGCTAGAGAGATGGTGCTGCAGTTATGGTGTTTGCCTCAGACAAAATTAAAGCATGCTTGGTGACACACGGCCCAAATGGATCCAGAACTGTTTCAGCAATGATCCCTGAGTTCATGGTCAGGAGTAAGTCATGAGCACTGCCTTGTATAGCCCCTTCAGGACAAAAATAATAATGAAGTTACAAAATGTTTATACACAATGTTTGTCCACATTCCTATACAATCCCTTAATTTCTCACATTATTTGCTCTATTACCTATTTCCACTTAATTCTTAGATAACAACTTTTCCCTCTGTAGCATGATTCCATGTTCACTGCATTAATTTTTCTTTTCAACTATCTACGTTGTGATTTTAATTGCACTATTGCTTTTTAGTTTTCTTGCAAACTTCTATTCTTACCACTTTTCCATTAATCTTCTGTTGATTCCTCAAATGATGGCTTTTCTCTCTAACATAGTTTTTATATGGCTTCTGGTTGTTATTTTAGATTGTGCTCTTCTCTTGCATTGTATCGGCCTTTTAAAATAATGGCTGGAAATTTTGTTCTGAACCTGTAATTGGTATTTTTCAGAAGAATGTTCTATCTCTGAAATTTTTAGTCTTGCAACTATTATCCTTTTCCCATGTTCTGTTTCTATTTTAAAGGCTTTGTTTGCTTTTTCTTGCTGTTTTAATTGTTACCCCTCACCAATAAGACAATAAGTATTTATCAACAGAGAAGAACCTCAGCTGTTTTTGCCCTTGAAGGTTATTTCTTTGGGTTAAGATCAGTTTTCTATTATTTAACACTGCACAAAGTGATTTTTCTTCCATTTTGAGAGTTGCCAAGATTTGATATACTGATCTCTGATGAACTCCATAATCTTCATATTTTACCCTTTATGAACTGGTAAATTATAAAATAGTAATATAATATAAAAACAATAATAAATTTTCAGGGCTATTATTTTTCCAAGCATTTAAATCCATCCTTTGTGTAGCACTTTATCTTACAGAAAAATAAATAGAACTCTAGAAGCAGAATTGCACATAGCCCCAGGGAACAAAAGCCAGGTTACTCTATTATAGAACAAGTAGGTGACAGAAAGGAATATGGGATATCAAATGCTAACCATGACAAAGCAGAATGAAAAAAAAGAAATATTTGAGAACAACAGAAATGTCAGAGAAGATCTGGAATCTTTCATTATTCCTAAGAAACTGTTCAAGGACAAATTGGCTAACATTCAAAGTTTTGATAATTCTTTAGAATTTGGAAATTGTAAAGAACAGGGTGGAGCGGAAAAAAGCAGAGGAACGCAACTGTGAGGAACATCAGATCACAGGTATTTTCTGTTATAAGTTTGGAGCATAATTTATGCAAACTATGTGATAAGATTTTTTGTCTTGGACTATATCACAATTGATTTATCATTAATGGTACTAAGTGAATGATGGTTAAAATGGTATATCCAGTGAATGATATAGACAGATAAACTGATAAATGAATAATCTTTATTGGCTTGGAATTCATTTTATCTTGGGCCTAGAGATGCTTTTCACAATTTTCTCACTATTTAAAGAACAAAGTATTTTTATGTATTTTATTATACCACCGTGAGATATACACTTACAAAGTTGTTCATAAGATGTTCATATTTGGGTTTCAGTCATACAGTGCTCCAGCACCCATCCCTCCACCAGTGCCCATTTCCCACCACCAACGTCCCTGATTCACTCCCCCCCCCCTAGCTTGCCTCCATGGCAGGTTCTTTATTTCTTTCCCTTTCTCTCTATCTCTTTCTCTTTCCTTCCTTTCCACATTGTGAATTACAATACATACATTAAAAGCTTGTCATGTGTATCTTTTTGCCTGTATTTAATGCTCAGCCCTAGGTTGGTATTAGCACTTTCGACAATTGTTAGCACACTGTTCCATTTTCTGTCTTACCTAGCCTTTGAATCCCACACATTCGTGATAATTTCCACAGAACAAAGTATTTTTTTAGTTTCGGTCTACAGTATACATGAATACAGAGGAGATCCAGGCACAAGAGAGGTAGCTCAAAGGGCCGGAGATCATTTTACTAAACAGCATGAGTCTTAGCACTTCTGGAACGTCCACAGTAATCCAGGAGTCTTCCACTGAAGCTGAGCAACATGGAATAGCATCAACAACAGTGACACCCAGGTCCTCTGATCACTGGCTGGGGGATCATCCACAGGGGTGGGGGTGGGGTGAGTGGGCAATGAAGGATCTGAGAAGATCATGCAACCTTTTCCTCAGTTAGGATACAAGACGGCTTTCTTGGAGAGGAAGTTTGAATGAGGTATTGATTAAATTAAGGTCAGAGAACACTTGTCCTGAAAAAGGATAATTAGGCAAATATGTGTACCCACCAAAACCTAAGAACCACTGGTCTTCCCTCTGCTCTTTTTACAAATGCTATCAACCATTGTCGTGCACCAGGGAATTCTTGGAATTCCACTATGAAAATCTGGCTAACACAAGAGAAAGCAGAATGACGTGGGGAGTTACTTTTATAGATCTCCTGCCATATGGACATATAGTGCAGTTACCAGCCAGTGAAACACCTTCAGATCAGCTTTGCATTGTCTCATTTTTTTTCTTATGTGGTGCTTTTGTGATTGTTTGGTTTTTGAATTGCCTGGTGGTGCTCAAGACTTTCTACTGGTGCTGTGCCAGCGCTCATTCTGGGTGGGCTCGGGTACCATATGAGATACTGAGGATCAAACCTAGATTGGCTGTCAGTAGGGCAACCACCCTACGATAACTATGGCTTCCAAGTGTCTTTTAAATGTGAAATGAAGTTGAGATATAAATACTAAGGGAAGAAACTGCAATAAATTAAAAAACCCAAGGGTCCGGAAAAATACTGTAAGAGTTCAGTTACTTGTCTTACATGTAGCCACCCCCTATCTCAACTCCCCAGAACCATATATAGTTTCCTAAGTACCACCCAGAAGAGTGACCCTAAGCCACGGAACTAGAAGTAAATCCTAAGCACTATTTGGTTTAACCCAAGAACAATATTAAATGCACAAAAAAGCAAAAACAATGAAATGAATAATATCAACTTTTTGACATTGGAAACAATCTTGCTAAAATATAGCCACACCTCTACATATACAACTGTGTTCAAAGTTCAAGTCATTATTTTGTTTAATGATAGATATTTCAGATGTTAAAATCAGTGAATAGTGACCTAAGGAGATGAAATGTTGTGCTATAGACTACCTCAGTGGCTCAAAAACTTGAAGTCGCAACAAAAAAATGCTAAACAAATTTAAAAAAATGGTTGGAGCTTTAGCACAGTGGATAGGGCATTTGCCTTGCATGTAGCAGACCTGGGTTCAATTTCCTGGCCTCCCATGTGGTCTCCCAAGCACCACCAGGAGTAATTCCTGAGTGCAGAACCAGGAAAAACCCTTGAGCATCGCTGGATGTGACTCAAAAATTTAAAAATAAAAATCTACAAAAAAAAAACCCCACAGATTTCTGGATGTCACCTCACCTTAGAGACAATAGATCTGGAACAGAATAAACAATTTGCAGATAAACAGGGAAATGTTTCTGTGTAATATTGGTGAGGAGGATAAAGCAGGGATCACTGAAAAACAGTTGTCCAATAATAGGTCTAGCAGCATTTTCTAACTATTTCTAGAATATTATCTAAGGAAATAGGTGAACATTTGTGTAAGACTTACCCAAAAAACTGAACATCGAAATTAAATAAAAGTACTTTTCAGATACTATGTGATATATGTGTGATAAATTTGTGATAAATGTTATAAATGTACTTTCATGTCTGCACAGGAATAATGTGTAAGGTTATAAACAAAAATTTTAGTTATGCTCTCTGGGTTAAAGGCTTAAAGTGGCATATGTGTGCAATTTTGTACTATTTATTTAATTTTGGCTTTCCAAAATGTATATACCTAGCTATACAATGATTTGAATTTCATATCTTTTGAAGTCATAGTTTTGGGGATCAGAGAGATAGTATAGCCTAGAGGGCACTTGATTATACATAGCTGACCTGGGTTTTATCCTTGGCACCACATATCAATGCCAGGAGTGATCACTGTGTACAGCCTGGTGTGGTTTCAAAGTACAAAAATAAGTAGTCATAGCCTAATATTTAAGCATCTTATAAATTTATTTGGATACCAGGTCTTGAATAAGTCCTTCAGTAAATGAGGAGAGAATTAATAATGTACTATTTACCCCAATGTCCGATGTGTAGTCACAATTTAAGCTTCATATGTATGATAAAATTATGATCTCTCATATGGGAATATAAAAATAAACATAGTAAAGAATAATAAATAGCCAAAGGCAACATTCTCTGAGTACTAGTCTATAGACGTGAGCTTATCATGGGGTGAGGATGGGGGACAGATTGGGAGAGGAACAACTGAAAGTGGTGTTGGGACTATGTTTGCATCAATCCATACCATTAACAGTATTAAAAATCACAGTACCTAAAATAAAAAAGAACTTATTTTTGAAAAAGTATTGAATTTAATATGGATACCAATGAAGTTATTTATCCAGAGGATGGGAAGCCAGGGAGAAACCACTGTATCAAAGCATTTATTTATATAAAGAAAATATGACTGATGTTAAACGTCATTAGTGGTGTACTTCATTTCAATGGAATGATTCTGAATTTTGCATCTTGCTTTAGGACTCAACAATATATTCCATCCAACCACCGTCTCTACCAAACTTTGTAAAAATATCCCTTTTATCCTCTTGTGAAATAGATTCTAAATACAATGCAACTTGCTTTTACCCTGTATTTTTTTAACAAAAGCAACAAATACTTCAAACATTGCTTCTGTTATTGCAGAGAGAATAAGAGATCTGTTGACTAAAAATAAAATTTGACCTAGAGAACGAGAACTCTGTTTGACTACTTTTGAGGAAAGATAAACAATAGCTTAAAAAGAAAAGTCAGATAGTGCCCTTTGTTTCCTTAGTTCTTTAGTACTAGGGCAGGGATTTTGAACACATCCAATCAGATCTTGAACAGTTAGTCAGTATAAGCTGTGGCAAGGGAGCTATTATATATCAAAAGTTTATAGTGAAATAGTTTTTCAATATGGGTCATTAGTTTTCTATTTTTAATATAAAATTATACTAATATAAACTGAGATGGCATATACAGAAGAATATTTTGTTATTATAGAAGAATTGCCACAAATTGAATTTACAATTAGTAGAACTTAGATACTTGGAGAGGTTTAAATGCCCAAAGGACAAGATACAGAATAATCTCTCTCAGGTGTGTGATATAAAAAAGCAAAGACAGGTAATAACAAGTGGCTGAAATCAACAGACTCTGTGAACTGGTTTATAGAACTGAATTGGCCTCTGTGGGGAGAGATGATGGGGGATGGGGTTGAGGAGGGGTCCCTGAGGCTATGACAGAGAGAGAAGACTCTCTTGGGTGGGGAGAGATTGGTATTAGAAAGTTGTATGCACAAAACCTTATCATTGACAGCATTATAAATCACAATGACTGAAATAAAAACAATTAAATTTAACAAATTTACAATTTCATATAGGAATATATAATATCTTGAGCACACAAACTCATACACATGGAGCACGCACATAAAATTATGGCTAATTTTATTCAATCTGATCCTTTCCATGTCCATCCATTTATAGGCAAATTTCATAACTTTGTTTTTCCTAAAAGGCCCATAGTATTCCATTATGTAGATATACCACCATTTCTTTATCAGGCAGAGAAAGTGAAGCATCACCATCTCTGTTCTCAGAAGCATCATCTGTTCTCAGACACTCAGGTTGTTTCCAGATTCTGGATATTGTGAATAGTGCTGCTGTGAACATAGAAGTGCAAATGGCGTTTTCTGCTGTGTGTGTTTGGCCTCTCAGTATATAGTCCTCAGAGTGGTATTGCTGGGTAAAATGGAAGCCCAATATTGAGCATTTGGAGGAATGTCCGTATTGTTTTCCAAAAAGACTGTACCAGTCAACATTCCCACCAACAATGGACGAGAGTCACTTTTCCCCACATCCAAACCAGCACTTATTGTTGTTGCTCTTTTGGATATGTGCCAGACTCTTTGGTGTAACAGCTCATTGCTGTTTTGACGAATCTCCCTGATGATTAGTGATATGAGCATTTTTTTCATATGCTTTTTGGCCATTCAAATTTTTTCTTTCATGAAGTTTCTGTTCATTTCTTCTCCCCATTTTTGATGGGGTTGACTGTTTTATTCTTGTAATGTTTTACCAGTGCCTGATATATTCTGGATGTTAACCCCTAATCAGATGGGTGTTTTGAGAATATTCTTTCTCTGTGGACTGTCTTTGTATCTTGGTCACTGTTTCTTTTGAGGTGCAGAAGCTTTTTAGTTTTATGTAGTCCCATATATTTTTCATTGCTTTCAATTGCTTTGTTAGTGTCTTTATCTTGAGATCATCATCATCTCAGTCAGCCCACAGACAAAACTAAGTATGAAGAAATAAACTATTGTTTGAACTGCATTTTGAAAGTACACTTTTCCATCCCACCCCTACTCCCTGTCCCCATCACCCCCCAAAAATACAACTCTAAAAATTAAGTACAACAATTAAACAAGTAGAATAGCAGTGGTCTTGACATACAAAGTTAGAATAACTGTTAGAATTCTCCACAACCACTTTATTTTCTCTACTTCTGGGCATAAGGTGAGTTTATTCATTCTTGCAGAATGGAAGTCATGTATACCCACATCATCTAATGTTGGACAACTCAAGCAAATTCAATGTGTGTCACTTCCTAGAATATGTTACCACAGACATCATATGCTATCTATTGCTTTTTTTCTTCACAGGTGAAGATGCACCATGCTTCATTACAATGTCACTAAATTACTCTATCTCAGAATGAGAATTAAAATAAAATAGATCAGTACCCAGACAATGTTTGCTCAACATATAAAGTGAATATGAACTAACATGGTTATAATCTAAAGATTCTGGAGTTGTTAGTTGCAACAGTACAACAGTTTATCATGACTATTTGAAAAATGGTTCAATTGTGGAGTTCTGACAAAACATTGAAAAAAAATTAGCTTATTGTTATACAACTCTAAAACCATAAACACACACTTTCAAAATGTACATTTAGTGCCAGTATAAATATACTAATATTAGAAAACATTAATCATCAAACAAGAAATCCCATACCTATTTCTAATCACTCCTCAGTTCTCCGTCAATCCCTAGTAACCACTTACATTTCTATAAGCTTGTATTCTGGACATTTCATGAACTTATCCTGTACATTTCAATCTAATCATCTTAATGAGTATAAAGTGATGCTTCGCTGTTGTTTTGCTTTGCATTTCTCTAATGACTAGTAAAACTGATATCCTTTTAGCTCTTTGTTAGGCATTTGTATCCATTTTTAAAAAATGAGACAGATCCTATGGTGCATTTTAAATCATAATAGTTTTCTTTTGAATAGTTAAGTGTGTATATTCAATAGAACTTCCTTATCTAATATGTAATTTGCAAACAATTGCTCTCATTGTATAGGTTATCTTTTATTTTCTTGATGGCCACCATGATTCACAAACATTTTGAAATTTGATAGCCCATTTTCTTAAAAACCTTTGCAGCTTGTGCATTAGATGTCATGCCTGAGAATGAATGGACTAATTCAAAGTTATGAATATTTTACCAATAGTACACCTATATGAAATTTTATACTTTGATTTTTACATTTATATTTTTGGGTTTTTTTCAATGGTCCCATTTTAAAGTTAACATTATGAAGAAGTTCAATTTCATCTTTTTTTTCTATATGAAGTTCCAGATTTTCCCGTAGCATTTGTTGAAAAGACTATTCTTTACCACTGAAATATCTTGGCCTCCTGCCATAATGTCTTTACTAAAATAAGTGGCACTGAATAAGTAGCTGGATGGTGAGTTGCCAAAAACAAATATTAAGGGATGGATAGGTGTCGGGGAAGCCGCTGGGGTCTCCAACAGTGTCAGGTCAGAAGTTCTCTTCTACCTCCGAGGACGTTGGGGGAACAGATGAAAACTCATGAGTCCAGCATAGTTCCAAAAAAGACTTTTAATAGTACAAAAGCTCTTCCACAGCACTCCAATATAATGAATGAACTCTAGCTCTGGTCCGAACTTAGACCATACAAAAGAGCCTGAATCTCCCACCACAGAGAGAGGATCTCACCCGAGAGGAGTCCTACCCAAAAGAAGGAGCAAAAGGCCAAAACACTTATAACATTTTCTAATGTCATTAACTTCCAAGGCCCACATCCCAAAACCAGCACATGAGGTTTATATTACTTTATATATACCAAAGTAATCCAGGGAGGGCCAGGGAGGTAACAGGGAGGTGTCAACAAAGAACCCTAATAGAGTGTAGAAGGGTGGTGCCACACCCTATTGCAGGTATAAACAAAGGTTATGCCAAGGACTAATCCTGAGATTATCTCTTATGTAAAACACTGGGGAGAGAGAGCTGGTATAAAGTAATACATCTTCATTTCATGAGCTTCATGTAATCTAGATGGTATCCAAAAGGTCCTTCTTATTTATTATCTGCACCAGGGTGATTTTGAGTATCTTGTTCTCCATGTTTGCTTGAGAACAAACTAGTATGATCCTTCCTATAATCTTCCTATAGTCTCAAGGTAGCCAGGGTGGTAGTCTCCTGGTCAATTCTAACTGTCCCACCTGGGTGCAGTGGGTATAAAGAGGAGCTGTGCCCAATCTAGAAAACATAGAAGTCTTAGTAGATGTATAAGTCAGAAGGTATTCTGTCAAGGTGACTTCTGTAACTGCCACACCCTCTAGCAGTGTTTACATAGAAGAGAGGTCTCATTAGAATGAACCTTGGCTTAAGTAGATTAAGCTGTGAGTGGGCAAAACACCAAAGCTCCCATATTAGCTAAATCTATTATCCAACAGATAGGTAGCAGTTATTTTCATGCAACAAACTTAACTAAAATGGATACCCTCATAATTACCAAGCAATAATTTACTGAAGAACCTTACATTTCTAGGGGAAAATGAAAATCAGATTTGTAACATAATCAGTTGTATATAATTAACTGCATTTGACAAGATACTGAAATAAAGAGATCTAAGAAAAGATTTATATTCATGCATGAATAAAATTGGACACATGTATAAATGTTTTTTGATGTGAACTGGATTGATACCCCTCATGTGCTGGTTTTGGGATGTGGGCCTTGGAAGTTAATGACATTAGAAAATGTTATAAGTGTGAGGCTCTCTTGATGTAAGCATATCAGTGCCAATACCAAGAGAAAAAAAAGTTGCTTTTTTATTCGTTCTCTGCCACCTAAGGACACAGTAAAAAAAATTAACCACATATAAACCAGAATGAAGACTCCTACAAGAACTTAATAAAATCACACCTTGCTCTTAGACTTTCCAGCCTATTGATCTATGAAAAGCACTTTCTGTTGTTTAAACTATAGTCTATAGTATTTTGTTATGACAGTTTAAGAAAAATGGTCAGATTACTTGCTTTTAATTCTTCTTAACAGCAAGTAGCTCAAAGCAGAGAGAATGATTTGTCATAATAGTGAGTGATTAAATCATAGCTCCATTAAATGCACCAAATGGGGTCTGGAGAGAGAACTCAATGGGTGCAGCACATGTTTCAGATGCAGGAGACCTTGGTTCAATCCCCAGCACAGCATGATCCCCACAGTACAGATGTGAGTGACCACCAGGCATGACCTAGGTGTAACCTCTGAGCACTGCCAGGTGTATCCCAAGGCACATCCTTACCCCCAAATCCTTAAAAGGTTCGAAATAAATGACACAAAATTCACACTCATTAATCTTTAAAGGTTAGGTAAAATTATATTACCAAAGTCTCACTAAGGTTCAAGATATCAATGATTAAATTAGGAATGGACTACACATCTTGAAATTAACTGGTACTATTGTTTCAGACAGTTGGATTTTTCTGGATGCTGGCATATATTTGAGAGTTCTAATAGCTTGAAGAGTGCCAACTCCTGTCAACGTTTATGTTACCTATAAAATACAAATGTGATCTAAGTTGGACAGTCTATGCAGATGTTAATTTAAAGGAAGCCACATAGGTTAATGGCACTGAATCCAAAGGTCAGTGTCAGTAGAAGAGAGGACTCTTAACAGAGACAGAGATACATAGGAGAGGACAGAAACTGATAACAGAGACATTGAAGTGACAGAGCTATATGTGAAGAGACCAAGTATTGCCAATAACAAACAGAAGCTAAAGGAAATACATGAAATAAAATTTCCAAAGCTTGCATAAGGAACAACCCTATCAACACCTTATCTCAACTGTCTGACCTCCTGAAGTGTATTAGAGGATTTACTTATTTTATTTTTAACCTTAAGTATGGGGTTATTTGTTATGTCACCCCAACTCCTAGAAATACATACAATTGTTATTTTGTTCCAAATCCTCTCAACTGTATTGAAGTTTTTAGCTATCAAAAAGCAAAGTAGTGGAGTTCCAGGGGACAGTAAAAGGCTCGGCTAGGCCCTGGCCATGTTCTACATAGCCCCTAGGGCTTGCTCAGCATGCAGGAAGTCATGCTGGTCGGACTTGGAGTGGGGATTTGGTCTCCTCCACCATTCCTCAGACTCCATGTCGGTAGGTGTGGCCCTGAGCTCCCAGCCACCACAGCCAACTGCCAGAAGAAAGACACTCCAGACCTACAGCTGTGCTGGCATGTGGCCTCTCTGCAGCTGCATGACAATCTTAGACTATAATGGATTTTAGCACCAGGTCCTTCCAGGATCTTTCACATTTATACACTGTAATGATTAGTCTAGTTGCAACAAACTGGAAAGGTTATGGAATGAGGAGTAATGATGTCACACTAGAACTAACTATTGAATATGTGCATAGAGACATCATACATTATTAATATCTGTAGGGCAAGCCACAAAGTGTAGGAGAAGAGAAAGAGAAATACAGGGACAGAGACAAGGGAGATAGAAAAAGAAATAAAAAGTGCCTGCAATATGGGCAGGCTGGGTTTGGGTGGAGGGGCTTGTTTGGGATATGGGTGGTGGGAATTTGGCACTGGTGGAGGAATGGGTGCTGGTACATTGTATGACAGAGACCAAATTGTGAACATCCTTGTAATTGTATATCTCACATGGCATAATAAAAATGAATAAATCTAAAAAAATGTAAAGTAGATCTTGACCCTCCAGTTTTTATGAGCAAGAAACAGACTAACAAATCTTGTCAGCACACAATGAATTCTTCAAATGTTGCCAAAAGTTACAGGTGGATTAAATTACGAAGTCAAAAGGCAAATTCTACTCATAACAAAACATCACAAAATTCTAGTCAAGTACAAAGAGAGAAATCAGGCTCTCACTGAGGAGGTCATTAGATAGGGCCAGAGGGGGTTAAAGGAAAAGATCCTACAGTAAAAATAAAAACATAATTCTCTTAAAATTTTTGCATAAAGGGTCAATATCTATTTGACAACAGTTCTCACAAATGATAGAGCTAGTGCTGTTAGAGTTTCCCTCAAAACGTCATCCCAGCTTGAGTTCAGAATCTGTCATATATCAGTGACTGTGTCTCCACTCTCTCAACTCTCAACAAGGGCATTAAGAGATACTTCCCTTTTGAGTCTGTTACATGGAAGATAACTTGACCTTTTAATCACTGGTCTGAAGTAAAGGAGATACTGCAACATCAGGTAAGAAGGCCAGGAATCATTCTAGGAACCTCTCTTTCAGTTAACTTCTGTAGTTAAAGCCATGGGAAAGATATTCAACACCTTCTGAAAGGGACCACAAAAAGTCTGTAAATACAGAAAAAAGGAAGGAATTTGGGTGACAAAAAATGGCTGATGTATAATCTTCTATGGCATCTGCTTTCTTCTGGCAACATTATATTTCTTGGCCCTGTGAAATTTAAACTTAGGAACATAAATTTCCTTGGTTAAGAGAAACTGAGCACACTTTCCTCTGCTAATCTTTCAGTTAGAAATTTTTTGCATGGACATTCCCTAGAGTTTAGTATAGACCTATACTAAAGTTTCAGTTAGAAACTGAAACTAAATTTTCAGTTAGAAACTTTAGTATAGACCTTTCCTCCTCAAGCTTTACTAATGCAGAGATCAGCTACTCTAAAAGTCAGGTCCAGAACATGGACAATATCAATGCAGTCTAGTGTGCCCTACAGACCATGAACACAATGTTTGAAAAACCATAAAAGTTCAAAGTCACTGACTTTAAAGTTGCTTCTTATCATAGCATAAATTACCTGCCTTGCTTGATTAGGGGTAACAGCTCTAAAAATCAGGCACCTCCAGAATAAAAGCTGACAATCCTTACTAAGAATGTTCATAAAACTTGAGTAGGCACCTCTCATATGCTGTGCATGCAAATGCACACACATACACACACATATGCACATGCTCAGATATTAATGAGAGCATTTTGACTCTTGTACCTAATTCTATGTCTATGTAAGGCTTCTTTCACCTTAAAATTATTCATTTGAGAGACTGTAGACATTATTTTTTTTCTGAAAGACTACAAAAAATATGATTAATGTGAACATGATGGTTTAATTGTACCTCAACTCTACTTAAAATTCTACAGTATTATGTTGGAAAGAGTAGTGTTTATACCTTCCTACTATAAAACTGTAACCAATTGAAAACATACTTACAGAAGAGTTTGGTGAGGAAGACCTTGAAAATTAAAAGAAACTGGTCTGCATTTAGAATGCTACCACCTTCTATTGGGATACTCTTACAACCAAGCAACCCTGTCTGTACAAACAAAGATGAGACAAATAGCTATTTCTCACATTACCAGACTATTTACTATGCACATCTAAGATTACCCAAATTCAAGCTATGGTTAGTTCATAATATTTCAACAGCTGTCTAGGAATGGCCCATAATGGTGCAAAGTGTAAACTATTCTCTCCTAGTCAGAAAACTGATTATCCAGGAAGTGTGGAGCTTTCTCCTCACTTTTAGGCACACATTGCATTTAGTTTGCGTATGAACAAGAATAAATGGGGCATCTTTAGGGAACAGGTGCTATACAGAATGTTTTGAAAGAAGAATGAATTTGATTCAAACTTCATACTTCTAGACCAGGAAGATGTGCCATTTTTCTCACTGTAGGAATTAATCTACCAGTGGAAACTAACATAATGAAATATTGCCTTAGAAAAGGTTAAGATACTCCCAATTAAAATGAATTCATACTAAAATAATAAAAATTAAATTTCATTGTGTTTTGAGTTAAAGATCTAAGTTAAATTTTTTAGATTTCCTGTAAGGTCTTGGTCAAATGATTCAATATTTCTGGTCTTTTATTTCCTTTTAAGCCTAACTAGATTATAATATCTTTCCTCCCAGACTCATTGTATTTTTATAAAATCCAAATGGCATAATATTAAAACATTTCCAAGAAAGAAGACATAAAATGTCAGGAGCAGTTATTATTATGAATCTTGATCAACTATTCAAACACCTTCTCTTACTTCAATTGAATTCCTTCCTGGTATAAAGTAGTGGACTAAATGAAATAATTCAAAACATTTGCTTTGTGATGATGAAAAACATGACAGAGACTGCCAGTTATCTAAAAAATATACTTCTTCCTTCTTAAGAAAACATACAGTACAAACGTTGGTTGTGGTAAACATTCCATGTTCAAGATCTTAAGTCTCTGTCTCTCCTGTAATCAATGTGACCTTGAGGCAGTTCTCATTCAATAAAATAGAATCAGATTATATTGACTAGTTTACAAAAAAGGCACTTGATAAAGACAGGAACTCAATTTTACTTTCCTTTTGACTATGCCAATCAATCACTGCTCCTCCTATTTTACAGAAATATGGACATATTTTTTCTTGCAGTATAAAAAGGTCAAATACGAGGTTGGAGTGGTAATTCATTGGTTAGGGCATTGTCTTCCACATGGCAAACCACGGTTCAATGCCTGGTAACCAATATAGTTCCCGAGTCTTACCAGGATTTGTCTTTGAATGCAGAGCCAGATATGGGTAAAAATAAAAATCAAATCAAATGCAAAGTGCTCAACAGAGAACTAGGAGGTTGCTATGTCCCAAGTGACTGGAATTGCTAACTATGGACTTCATTCAAGTGAGAGAAAAATATAGACCAAGTCTAGTCCCCAAATGACACAAGAGTTTCATGTTTCAACAAAAGAGACCCTATTTTTTAAAAATAATACACACACTATTATATTTTGTTCAATAGTTGTACATATTGATTTTTATATAAAACTCAGAATAAAAGCTTACTATCAAACAGATTACACAATGCATTTTTTTGTACAAGTAATATATTTTGCTGTTGGTTTTTTTTTAAGATTATACACTGAGATACACTTGAAACTAATTTTCTATGAAACGTGTATAGAAAGACGTCTCCTTATAGTTAATATAAAAAGCAATGAATGTTCTTACTCCCTTACAGCGATACTGATATGACATTTAAATTTCTACAGAGAATTCAAGAATTCTATTCAGAATTCTTGGAGCCAGAGTGATATAACACAGTGGGTAGGGCATTTGCCTAGCATGTGGCCAACCCAGGTTCAATTCCCAGCATCGCATATGGTCTCTCAAGCACCACCAAGAGTGATTCTTTTTTTTTTAGCAACTTGTTTCTTTTATTTTTTAATATTTTATTATACCACCATGTGATATACAGTCACAAAGATGTTCATAAGATGTTCATATTTGGGTTTTGGTCATACATCAAGAGTAATTCTTGGGTGCAGAGCAAGGAATAATCCATGAGCATTGCTATATATAACTCCAAAAACAAAAGATAAATAAATAAGAATTCCTGTCATAGGAAGTAGCTGAAACTATGACAAGAAGAATTAAAATGTTGATAACAATGCTTCATATTTACATATATGAAAGTCGCCTACTATAATCAGAAAACACAGTCTGGTTGGTTGAATCTGTGAAATTTTGATACAAGATTATTGAGAAAAATTGAACTTGAATTGACAAAATATCTCAGCAAAGTCCATCTAAAATTAAAGCTACCAAGGTGACCAAAATAAATTAGCCATATGTAGCATTTTTTCAATTATAAAATTAATAAACATTTTAATAATATATTTGGCAGAACACTGTAAGTTTGGGCTTATTTGAAGGATATAAATTTATTTAAATTGAAATGTTACACTGGATGATAGGTATTAACACTGCTAGGCCAATTATAGTATGGGCCAATTTGATGCTGGTTACTTTCTAGTAATGTAAAGAAAACTTTTCTAGATACACTTAGAGGACATAGAGGTGAATAAGTTCAGCATAATAATAAATATTTTAAACATATAAGCAAACATATTGACTTTATTTGAGAACAAGTCCTTTTATTAAAGCCCTTAAATATTTTAATTTTATAAAACATTAACCCAAAGTAATTTAAGTACTTCAGAATACAAATATATAGCAGGCTTATAAAGAAAAGGTCAACTTTCTAATTTCAACTCATCTCCTTCTAGTATCTAGGACCCAAAATTTGTTTCTGGTCCCATAGATGGAAATTAAGGTGATATCCAACTTGCATTCTCACCTGGGGGGATATGGGAGATATTATTTCAAGCACATTGATAGTATTCTTAGGAACAAGTTTCCTAAGCACTGAGAACTAAAAATTTTCATTTCTAGTTGCATGCTGCCTGGAGGTTACTCTTAGCTGCTAGAAAATCATCTCACATTCTTTTCTGGTTGTACCCTCTCTCTCCAACCAATATTAAAAATATCTCTGTCACTGATATTTTCCACATATTGAATTTTTCTGACTCCACATGTAAACTTTTTGTTTTTAGAGAGATCATGTTACAATCCACTTGGTTCATTATCCCGTTGGTTAATCCAAAGTGAACTGAGAACTCCAGTTACATCTGAAAAAATTCTTCACTATGCAGTATAACATGAGTGTGATCTACTATACTTGAGTTCTCATCCTCATTAGAAAGAAGGTTTTACATGAAGACAAGGACCCAGTGACCATCGCTTCTAAGGTAACTCAAGAAACTGCTTGGAACACAAGTGAAAACTCTAAATACATAAATATATAAATGTGTAAACGAAATGAAGGACAAAATATACAAGGACAATGCAAGTAAGATCAATATGTATATCTGCATGAATATATAATTAAAATATCCATAAAAATAAAGACAATTAATAAATACAAAATGACTAATCCTATGAAGCAGAGATAACAATGCAAAATGTGTTAGCTCTGAAAATATTAGTTTCCAAATTAAAAAGATGTGGGAGAAGAAAAATAAATTAATAAATAGGAGGGCGGGATATACAAAAGCTTAATATAATTTTCTCATTGGCTAATAGAAAAAGTAGGAACAGAATACTGTAAAAATGTACACAAAATTTTAGTAGTATCATTAACAAAAACTGACCAAATTGGGTATCTAGAATATGGATACAATAGCTATATCAATACATAAATTTTCAGCATAAAACACTGACCAAAATTGACTATGTGCTGGATCTTAATGCAAGTTTCAAAAACTTTCTGGGGACTAAAATAATAGAACCTTGATTTAAAGCAAGAACGAGGACTGCAGAGATATTACAGATTTAACACACATCCTTGCCCAAAGTCAATTTAATTTCCATCCCCAGCACCCCAGGTGTCTCAGAGCATCACTTGGTGTAGTCCTGACCCATAGAACTGCGGACCATGGGACAAAGGATGGCAGAGGCATTACCTGGCACAAGGCCCTGAAGCATCACAGCCTTGAGTTCCCACCTTGAAGTACTGACTAGGTTGGCTAAGAATCTTTAGTAGGGCCCCCAAGTCTTCTGAGTACTACTTGGGAGATTCCCCCTATGCCCTCTCCCACAAAAAGTGAATAAAACATGAGTGAAATTAAGCTAGAAATTATGGTGATGGTAATGATAAAAATGATGATGAATATGAGTTCTATCCATTAAATATAATAATATTGAGAAATCGAACGATACCTATATAAATGGAAGTATATAAAATATTATGGTTAAAAAACTCAGAAAACATTAATTTGGGGCCGGAGTGAGAGCCCAGCGGATAGGGCATTTGCCTTGCACTCAGCTGACCCAGGTTCGATCCCCCAGCATTCCATATGGTCCCCTGAGTACTGCCAGGGAGTAATTCCTGAGTACAGAGCCAGGAGCAACCCCTGAGCATCGCCGGGTGTAACCCAAAAAAGTAAAAAACAAAAAAAAACTTATTTTTCCAGACCAGTCAAAAAATGTAATATGATTATATCTGGAATTTCAAGAATCATTTATGAAAATTAATAAGCTAATTTTAATTTTAGATGGATAAACAAAAAAGGCCAGCTATAACTAAATATAGGAAGCATTTTTTACAATCTAAAAAGAATTCTTGTAAGAATCCTTGTAAGAATTCTTACAATCAAAAATAATCCAATAGAATAAAATGAGCAAGCGGACTTTTTTATCACTTTTATATCATAAAAGAGGAAACAATTAGAATATAAAAAGGATGTTCAGCCTTATTGGTCTTTATTGTAATGCATTATAAAAATACCCTGAAATTTACTTAAACCCTACAATTTAAATGTAAATACTACCCAAAAGTCTCTTACATTGTTGACAGGAATGTTTATTTTTAAAATTTTTTATTATACCACCGTGAGACATACAATTACAAAGGTGTTCATAATTGGTTCTTGGTAATACAGTATTCCAGCACCCATCCCTCCACCAGTGCCCCATTTCCACCTCCAATATACCCTACCCCCTCCCGCCCACCACCTGGCTGCCTCAATAGCAGGTAACCCCGCTTCCTCTCTCTCTCTCTCTCTCTCTCTGCATCTCTCCCTCTTATTTTACACATTGTGGCTAGCCCTGCAGATATTTAGAGTTTATCACTCTAAGTCTCTTTGTGTATATTCAGTGGTGAGTTTTAATCTGGCATTACCATTTCACACATTTAGTAAAACATTGGTATCTATGTATATCCTATTAATGAATGCAGTCATTCTTATATCTGTCCTTTTCCTTCTGACTAATTCCACTCAGTATGATAGTCTCCATGTCCATCCATTTGCAGGTAAATTTCATAATTTTGTCTTTTCTGACAGCTGCACAGTATTCCATAGTGCAAATGCACCAAAGTTTCTTTAGCCAGTCCTCTGTTCTTGGGCATTTAGGTTGTTTCCAGATACTAGCTATAGTGAGTAGCACAGAGATGAATAAAGAAGCACAGATAGTGTTTCTGCTATGTGTTTTTGGTCTCTCGGGTATACTCTCAGGAGAGTTATTGCTGGATCAAATGGGAGCTCAATATCTAGCTTTCGGAGGAATGCACATATTGTTTTCCAAAAGGGCTGGACCAGTTCGGCACTCCCACCAACAGTGGATGAAAGTCCCTTTTTCCCCACATCCACGCCAGCACCGGTTGTTCTTGCTGTTTTGGATGTGTGCCAGTCTCTGTGGTGTGAGATGGTACGTCATTGTTGTTTTGATTTGCATCTCTCTGATGATTAAAGATAAAGAGCACTTTTCATATGTCTTTTGGCCATTCTAATTTCTTCTTTTGGAAGCTTCTGTTCATTTCTTCTCCCCATTTTTTGATGGGGTTGGCTCTTTTTTTGTGAAGTGCTACCAGTGCCTGATATATCCTGGATATTAACCCTTGTCAGATTGGTATTGGGTGAATATCCTTTCCCACTCTGTGGATTGTTTTTGTATCTTGGTCACCATTTCTTTTGAGGTGCAGAAGCTTTTCAATTTTATATAATCCCCATTTGTTTATCTTTGCTTTCATTTGCTTGGTCAGTGGTGTGTCGTCTTTAAAGATACTTTCAGTTTCGATGTTGTAGAGCATTTCTCCTATGTTTTCTTCGATGTATCTTATAGATTCATGTCTGATGTTGAGATCTAGAATCCATTTTGATCTGACTTTGGTGCATGGCATTTGAAGGAGGTCTAAGTTCATTTTTTACACGTAGCTTCCAGTTTTCCCAGTACCATTTGTTGAAGAGGCTTTCTTTGCTCCACTTAATATTTTTTTGCTCCTTTATCGAAGATTAAGTGATTGTATATTTGAGAGTGTGTTTCAGGATATTCATTTCTATTCCATAGGTCTGGTCTGTCTCTATACCAATACCATACTGACAGGAATGTTTAATGGTAGAAGAATTCTGGAAAACTGTCACTACCTAATTAGCTGCATATATGTGTATATGTATATATAAGATATATATATATATATATACATATACACATATATATAATCTACAACAGTGCAATATTACTTTTTCTTTTAAAGATAAACTGTTATACTGGAAAAGATGATAATAATGGCTTAACTATATTGATAAAAACACTGAGAATATCTACTATTTTTTAAGAAGTATAATGGATAAAAAAGGTTTTTCTCCATTTAGTGGTATTCTCTAGAGAAATTTTTTTTTTTTTTTTTTGCTTTTTGTACACACCCGCGACGCCTCAGGGTTACTCCCTGGCTCTGCACTCAGGAATTACTCCCGGCGGTGCTCGGGGACTATATGGGGATTCCGGGATCGAACCCGGTAGCTAATAGGCCGGGCGCGCAAGGGGCAAACGCCTACCCGCTGGGCTATCACTCCGTCCTTCTCTAGAGAAATTGAATAAACTACTGTTCCAGGGGAAACACAGTAGCTTAAATAAAACTTGAGTAATATTCAAAAAAAATATATTTACTATTTCTATGAGGATTTTGGTAAAGTATCTGGATAGAAAATTTTTGGTCCAAGGGAATTTTATATTCCTGAATCTCAGCTCATTTTTTCCCTAGTGTGTTAAAAATAAGATCTTCCAGAGATTGGAAGTATATTTTCTTCAGTATTTACTATGATACAACTAAGTTTGAATCTTACCCAACTCTATAAAGTAGATTGCTAGGTCTTACTTTATTTCACTCATGAGAAAGCCAAATTGCTGAAAATTAAGTACTGACTAACGATCTCATATCTAGAATATGAAGGAGAATTAAGTCAAAAGTAGTTCTACTTGGATTCTAAATTCCAATTTTCTTGCTTCAAAAATTTATGAGATCCATTTTCTAAATAGAATTAGAATAAGCCTATTATTTTATGAGAAAATGAATTTGCAATCTTAAAATTTAAATCCCTGCATCTAAGCATATAAATCATTCATTTACATCATCTTTGTAACATAATTAAACAGTGTCATTTTTATATATATATTATATATATAACTTATATATTAAGTTATTCTAACAAAGTTATTTTACAAACAGGCAGCTAATGGGGTAAGCACTCCCCACAAAATATATGTATTAAATCTGGCTTCTGAGTTTTATGAGGTTTTTTGAGGTTTATAAGATCCAATAATAAAGTCACTTTATTGGCTCTGACTTTTATTTCTGCACTAAATATCTGGTATATGCATATAATGTTTAATTAAAACAATTCAGAGAAGCATTCCATTTCTTTCCGAGAGTCTATACTTTGCTGCAGCTGGTATAAATCTATAACTTTCTTGAACACAAAATAGTTTCAGTATCCGTCATTTTTGAATTCTCACCCCGGCCTGTCTGCATCTCAGGTGGAGAGTCCTCTGAGGTGCGTAGCTGGACGGCGGGCGCCTGGGGCTGTGGTAGAGCCCCAGGTCTCGGCAGAAGGTGGAACTACAACCCCCAGAAGTCCGAGCAGAACCGAAGTAAACCGTCATTTTGAACTCTCACCTCGGCCTGTCTGCATCTCAGGTAGAGTCCCTGGGGTGCGGCTGGCCGGGTGGGCACCTGGGGCTGTAGAGCCCCAGGTCTCGCAGAAGGTGGAACTACAACCCCCAGAAGTCCGAGCGAAAGCCAGAAGTAAACGGTCATTTTGAACTCTCACCCGCCTGTCTGCATCTCAGGTAGCGCTCCCTGGGTGTGTGGCTGGCCAAGGGCGGCCGCTTATTAATACTAAAACTAGGGAATTCAACACCAAGGGAAGGTAATACCCTCAAGAAAAAAGAAACAGTACACTAGAGGAATCTATCCCCTGAACACCGCAACACCATGGGAGAAACAACGCAGATCCCCAGTTCGAAGAACAGATGAAGGAATCGACCCTGAAGACTCAAAAAAGAATACAGATGTGCATGATCTCTCTGACAATGAAATTAGAGAGAGAAATTGGTAGGATGTTTAAGGAGCTCAACGAAAAAAATGGAGCAGATGTCCAATAAAATACAGGGAGAACATAAACGAAGCAGTTGAAAGGGCAGTCAATAAACTACGGGAGGAAATGAGAGCAGAAATGAGAACCATGCAAATAGAAATATCATCGCTTAAAAACTCAGTAGATGAAATGAAAAACACAATCGGGGCTCTCAACAGTAGGATGACAGCAGCGGAAAGAGAGAATCAGTGAGACTGAAGATGAGCTGCAGAAAGCACTCAGAGAACTACATAAGATGGAAAAAGACCGGAAAATGGATCAGCAACGGAACAGAGAACAATGGGATGAAGCCAGGCGGAACAACATAAGAATCATCGGAGTCCCAGAGGGACAGGAAAGTAACCCCAAGGAAATTAAAACAGTTAAAAACATCCTGGCTGAAAAAGTTCCCCGAGTTAAAGGATGAAGGCATCCAGATCCAAGAAGCCCGACGCGTACCAGCAAGAAGAGACCCCAATAGAAAGACCCCAAGACACATCCTAGTCAAAGTAATGGATGCCATAGACAGAGACATAGAATTCTTCAGGCAGCAAGATCAAAGAAGGAAATTGTATACAAAGGGAGCATCCATTCGACTTTCAGCAGACTTCTCAGAAGACACCCTCCAAGCCCGAAGGCAGTGGTGGGATATAGTAAAAAAAAAACTTAATGAAATGAATGCCTCAGCAAGAATTCCTTATCCAGCTAAACTCTCACCTCAGATTTGAAGGACAGATATACAAACTTCTTGGATAAACAACAGCTTAGGAACTTTGTAAAAATCAAAAACCAACCTTAAAAGAAGGACTGAAAGATCTACTATAAGACGAGACATAACCCAAAAAGAACAACCAACCTATACAGAAAGATGGCACAAAAATCCCATGACAATAATCTCTCTCAATGTCAATGGTCTAAATGCACCAGTTAAGAGACACAGAGTGGCAAAATGGATCAAAAAATTGAATCCGACATTCTGCTGCCTTCAAGAAACACACCTGAACAATCGGAGCAAAGACAGGCTCAAAATAAAAAGGCTGGAAAACAATCCTTCACTCAAAACAACCCATCCAAAAAGGCTGGGGTAGCCATACTGGTATCCGACAACATAGACTTCAGGCTGAAGAAGGTCAGAAGGGACAGTGAAGGTCACTTCTTAATAGTCAAGGGATGCATATATCAGGAAGAAATCACGCTATTAAACATATATGCACCCAACGAGGGGCCAGCAAAATACCTAAAACAACTACTAATAGACTTCAAAGAAGACATTGACAGCAACACAATTGTAGTTGGAGACTTCAACACTGCTCTATCAACCCTGGATAGATCAACAAGATTGAAACTTACCAAGGAAATACTGGCCCTAAAAGAAGAGAGATGGAAGAAAGAGGGCTGGTAGACATATACAGGGCATTTCATCCCCAAAAAAGCTGAATACACTTTCTTCTCCAGTGCACATGGAACATACTCCAAAATAGATCACATGCTGAGCCATAAATCATACCTCCATAAAATCAAGAAGATAGAAATTGTGCCAACTATTTTTTCAGACCATGATGCACCGAAAATAGAAGCTAATTGTACACAAAAACGGAGACCAATACCAAGTACCTGAAACTAAACAGCTCACTGCTGAACAACCAGCAAGTCATAAAAGAAATCAAAGAGGAAATCCAAAGATTCCTGGAAACAAATGAGACTGAAGACACGAATTACCAGAACTTGTGGGATACAGCAAAAGCAGTGTTAAGAAGCAAGTTCATAGCTCTTCAAGCATTCATCAGAAAAGAAGAAAAAGGCCATCATAAACAGTCTGACTTCACAACTTAAGATCTTAGAGAGTGATCAACAAAAAGGAGCCCAACCCAAGCAGAAAGAAAGAAATAATAAAACTTAGAGCAGAAATCAATGAGATGGAATGTCAAAAAACAATCCAGAAGATCAACGAAACCAAAAAGCTGGTTCTTTGAAAAAAAAAACAAGATTGACAAACCACTTGCAAGACTTGTAAGAAAAGGAAAAGAGAGAACCCAAATAAATAGAATCAGAAATGAAAACGGGGACATCACAACAGAAACCACAGAAATTCAAAAGATCATCAGAGATTACTATGAGAGCCTGTATGCCACAGAAACAAGAGAACCTAGAAGAAATGGACAAATTCCTGAATTCCTATAGCTTCCCAAGTCTGCAACAAGAAGATTTGGAATACCTCAACAAACCTATCTCCATCGAGGAAATAGAATCGGTAATCAAAAGTCTCCCCAAACACAAAAGCCCAGGTCCAGATGGATTCACCAGTGAATTCTACAAAACCTTTAAAGAGGACCTACTCCCAATTCTTTTAAGCTCTTCCGGCAAATTGAAGAAACAGAAATACTCCCAAATAGCTTTTACGAGGCACATATCACCCTGATACCCAAAGCAGACAAAGATGTCACAAAAAAAGGAAAACTACAGACCAATCTCCCTGATGAATACAGATGCTAAGATCTTCAACAAAAATACTAGCAAATAGAATCCAAAGAGTCATCAAAAAGATTATACACCATGACCAAGTGGGATTCATCCCGGGAATGCAAGGATGGTTCAACATCCGCAAGTCAATCAACATAATACATCATATCAACAAAAAAGAAAAATAAAAACCATATGATCATATCAATAGATGCAGAGAAGGCATTTGACAAGATTCAACACCCGCTTCATGATGAAAGCTCTCCGTAAAATGGGGATTGAAGGAACCTTCCTCAAGATAATCCAGGCCATCTACTACAAGCCCACAGCGAGCATCATTCTCAATGGGGAAAAACTGAAAGCCTTCCCCTTAAGATCAGGGACAAGACAAGGCTGCCCACTCTCACCACTTCTATTCAATATAGTACTGGAAGTACTTGCCATAGCAATCAGGGAAGAAAAAGACATTAAGGGCATCCAGATAGGAAGGGAAGAAGCCAAGTTATCACTATTTGCAGATGACATGATATTATACCTGAAAACCCGAAACTCTCTACCAAGAGGCTCCTAGAAATAATACATTCCTATAGTAGAGTAGCAGGGTACAAAATCAATACCCAAAAAGTCAATGGCCTTCCTATATGCAAACAGCGAAAAGAGAAGAAAGGGACATTAAAGAAACTATCCCATTCACAATTGCGCCACAGAAAATCAAATACCTAGGAATCAGTTTGACAAAGAATGTAAAAGGATCTCTACAAAGAAAACTACAAAACGTTACTTCAGGAAATAAAAAGAAGACCTGAGGAAATGGAGACACATTCCCTGCTCATGGATTGGAAGGATTAACATTATCAAAATGGTAATACTCCCTAGAGCTTTATACAGATTCAATGCGGTCCCTATAAAGATACCCATGATGTTCTTCAAAGAAATTGAACAAACACTCCTGAAATTTGTATGGAATAATAAAACCCCACGAATAGCTAAAGCAATCCTTGGGAAAAAGAAGATGGGAGGTATCACTTTCCCCAACCTCAAGCTCTACTACAGAGCAGTTGTAATTAAGACAGTGTGGTATTGGTATAGAGACAGACCCGTAGACCTATGGAATAGAACTGAGTATCCTGGAAACACACTCAAATATACAACCACTTAATCTTCGATAAAGGAGCAAAAAATATTAAGTGGAGCAAAGAAAGCCTCTTCAACAAATGGTGCTGGGAAAACTGGGCAGCTACGTAAAAAAATGAACTTTAGACCTCCTTCTAACGCCATGCACAAAAGTCAGATCAAAATGGATTCTAGATCTCAACATCAGACATGAATCTATAAGGTACATCGAAGAAAACATAGGAGAAACGCTCTACGACATCGAAACGAAAAGTATCTTTAAAGACGACACACCACTGACCAAGCAAATGGAAGCAAAGATAAACAAATGGGATTATATAAAATTGAAAAGCTTCTGCACCTCAAAAAGAAACGGTGACCAAGATACAAAGACAATCCACAGAGTGGGAAAGGATATTCACCCAATACCCATCTGACAAGGGGTTAATATCCAGGATATATCAGGCACTGGTAGCACTCCACAAGAAAAAACAGCCAACCCCATCAAAAAATGGGGAGAAGAAATGAACAGAAGCTTCCAAAAAAGAAGAAATTGAATGGCCAAAAGGCATATGAAAAAGTGCTCTTCATCTTTAATCATCAGGGAGATGCAAATCAAAAACAACAATGAGGTACCATCTCACACCACAGAGACTGGCACACATCCAAAACAGCAAGAACAACCGGTGCTGGCGTGGATGTGGGGAAAAAGGGACTCTCATCCACTGTTGGTGGGAGTGCCGACTGGTCCAGCCCTTTTGGAAAACAATATGGGCATTCCTCCGAAAACTAGATATTGAGCTCCCATTTGATCCAGCAATAGCACTCCTGGGAATATACCCGAGAGACCGAAAAACACATAGCAGAAACACTATCTGTACTTCTTATTCATCTCTGCGCTATTCACTATAGCTAGAATCTGGAAACAACCTAAATGCCCGAGAACAGAGGGACTGGCTAAAGAAACTGTGGTTCATCTACACTATGGAATACTATGCGGCTGTCAGAAAAGATGAAATTATGAAATTTACCTGCAAATGGATGGACATGGAGACTATCATGCTGAGTGAAATTAGTCAGAAGGAAAAGGACAGATATAGAATGACTGCATTCATTAATAGGATATAAATAGATACCAGTGTTTTACTAAATGTGGGAAATGGTAATGGCAGATTAAAACTCACCATTGAATATACACAAAGAGACTTAAGTGATAAACTCTAAATATCTGCAGGGCTAGCCACAATGTGTAAAATAAGAGGGAGAGAGATGCAGAGACAGAGAGAGAGAGAGAGAGAGAAAGAGAGGAAACTGGGGTACCTGCTATTAAGGCAGCCTGGGGGGGGGAGGAGGGTGGGGGTACATTGGTGGTGGAAATGGGGCACTGGTGGAGGGATGGGTGCTGGTATACTGTATTACCAAGAACCAATTATGAACACCTTTGTAATTGTATGTTTCACGGTGGTATAATAAAAAAATTTAAAAAAAAAAAAAAAAAAAAACAAATAGTTTCAGTATCCATTATGTGTTCAGGTACTATAATATTAAGGTATATCTGATAAGAGATAGGTTTTGCATTTAAAAA
>JAJIBD010022328.1:0-172589 GCA_021461705.1 Cryptotis parvus | reverse complement strand
AATACTCCCTAGAGCTTTATACAGTTTCAATGCGGTCCCTATAAAGAATACCCATGATGTTCTTCAAAGAAATTGAACAAACACTCCTGAAATTTGTATGAAATAATAAACCCCACGTAATAGCTAAAGCAATCCTTGGGAAAAAGAAGATGGGAGGTATCACTTTGCCCAACCTCAAGCTCTACTACAGATCAGTTGTAATTAAGACAGTGTGGTATTGGTATAGAGACAGACCCATAGACCTATGGAATAGAACTGAATATCCTGAAACACACTCTCAAATATACAAACCACTTAATCTTCGATAAAGGAGCAAAAAATATTAAGTGGAGCAAAGAAAGCCTCTTCAACAAATGGTGCTGGGAAAACTGGGCAGCTACGTGTAAAAAATGAACTTAGACCTCCTTTTAATGCCATGCACAAAAGTCAGATCAAAATGGATTCTAGATCTCAACATCAGACATGAATCTATAAGGTACATCGAAGAAAACATAGAAGATAACGCTACGACATCGAAACGAAAAGTATCTTTAAAGACGACACACCACTGACCAAGCAAATGGAAGCAAAGATAAACAAATGGGATTATATAATATTGAAAAGCTTCTGCACCTCAAAAGAAATGGTGACCAAGATACAAAGACAATCCACAGAGTAGGAAAGGATATTCACCCAATACCCATCTGACAAGGGGTTAATATCCAGGATATATCAGGCACTGGTAGCCCTTCACAAGAGAAAAAAGCCAACCCCATCAAAAAATGGGGGAGAAGAAATGAACAGAAGCTTCCAAAAAGAAGAAATTCGAATGGCCAAAAGGCATATGAAAACGTGCTCTTTATCTTTAATCATCAGGGAGATGCAAATCAAAACAACAATGAGGTACCATCTCACACCACAGAGACTGGCACACATCCAAAACAGCAAGAACTACCGGTGCTGGCGTGGATGTGGGGGAAAAAGGGACTCTCATCCACTGTTGGTGGGAGTGCCGACTGGTCCAGCCCTTATGAAAAAACAATTTGGGCATTGCTCCGAAAACTAGACATTGAGCTCCCATTTGATCCAGCAATAGCACTTCTGGGAATATACCCGAGAGACCGAAAAACACATAGCAGAAACACTATCTGTACTTCTTTATTCATATTTGTGCTATTCACTATAGCTAGAATCTGGAAACAACCTAAATGCCCGAGAACAGAGGGACTGGCTAAAAAAAACTGTGGTTCATCTACACTATGGAATGCTATGCGGCTGTCAGAAAAGATGAAATTATGTAATTTACCTGCAAATGGATGGGCATGGAGACTATCATGCTGAGTGAAATTAGTCAGAAGGAAAAGGACAGATATAGAATGACTGCATTCATTAATAAGATATAAATAGATACCAGTGTTTTACTAAATGTGTGAAATGGTAATGGTAGATTAAAACTCACCATTGAATATACACAAAGAGACTTAAGTTTTAAACTCTAAATATCTGCAGGGCTAGCCACAATGTGTGAAACAAGAGGGAGAGAGATGCAGAGACAGAGAGAGAGAGAGAGAGAGAGAGAGAAATAGAGCTACCTGCTGTTGAGGCAGCCTGGGGTCGGTGGGAGGGGTGGGGGTACATTGGTGGTGGAATGGGGCACTGGTGGAGGGATAGGTGCTGGAATACTGTATTACCAAGAAGCAATTGTGAACACCTTTGTAATTGTATGTCTCACTGTGGTATAATAAAAAATTAAAAAAAAATTTGCATGGTCAATTCAGTTACTTTGCCTGTTCAAACAGCATGCGCTATTTCTGATTAATACCAACAGTGTAATTATTTTTTTGCTTTGTTTTTTGAGTCACACCCGCAATACTCATGGGTTTCTACTGGCTCTGCACTCAGGAATTACTCTTTTTTTTTTTTAATTCTTTATTATACCACCGTGAGACATACAATTACAAAGGTGCAATTGGTTCTTGGTAATACAGTATTCCAGCACCCATCCCTCCACCAGTACCCCATTTCCACCACCAATGTACCCCACCCCTCCCACTCACCCCCAGGCTGTCTTAATAGCCGATAGCCCTGCTTCCTCTCTTTCTCTCTATCTCTGCATCTCTCTCCCTCTTCTTTTACACATTGAGGCTAGCCCTGCAGATATTTATTTATTTATTTATTTTTTCCACCTTTTCTCCTTTTTTTTAATTGAAGGATGCTCCATGTAGAGTCTTGGCTCCACAGGGTTCCAACATGCACCCTCCACCCGAACCCATCTCCCATCACCAACGTCCCGTCTCCCCCCCCCTCCCGAATCCCAACCACCCGGCGGGCTCTATATGTCATCTCCTTCCTCTGTATATCTCCCCTCTCAGCAAAACCCTCCTGCTGTTCGCAGAATGCAGTGTACAAAAAAAACATCATTGTTTCACCACCTTAGTGGCCCATGCAAGCCGCAAGCGGCCGCGCGACTTGGGCTCGAACTGGTTTTGCTGGTCCTCTGGTCGGTGGGGCATTTTCCCAGCGTCCGGACAATGAAAATCGTGGCTAGTGTGATGGACGAGTCCCATCCGGCTGCTTCCGGGACCCCCGGGAGGCGACGGGCCCACTCCCAAAGCCCATCTGCCCTCCTCTCGGGGTCACTCAGGAATTACTCTTGGCGGTGCTCAGTGGACCACATGGGATGCCGGGATCGAACCCGGCCGGCATGGGCTGGCCGCATGCAAGGCGAACGCCCAACCCGCTGGACTATCGCTCTGGCCCCCTACAGTGTAAATTTTTAAATCAAATGTCACGACTTTTACTTTCTCTAGTTCATGAAAAATAATCTAGTTCCAGAGGCCCCATTCACTCTCAATGGAACAAACATCTCTGAATGTAGCAGTTATGTGTACCTAGATCCAGAAGTCAACATGATGAATGACCTAAAACCTGAGCTTCGCAGGGAGGAAGAGAGCGGCATGGATTGCCTTCAAAAGCATCGAAGAAATAGCGAAAAAGACAAAGAACCTCCGGCTCTGGGCACAACTCTTCAACTCCACTGTTCTCCCTGCATTAATATACGCCTCAGAGATCTGGGCCCCTGAAAGCAGGATGAGAACGCTATTCAGGTCTCCCAAAGAGGAATCGAAAGAGCTATGCTTGGAATATCACGCCTCACTCAAGTGAGAGAAGGAATCCGGATTTCCGACCTCCGTCGCTGTTCAGAGACAGGGATGCTGTCTCATTTGCCAAGGCATCGAAAATCAGATGGGCTGGACATGTAATGTGATTTGGAGATGACCGCTGGACTAGAGCCACTACCGACTGGATCCCACGGGATGTCAAAAGATCACATGGCCACCCCACCTACAAGATGGTCAGACTTCTTTGTCAAGACCATGAACGAACGGTTTGAGGCTCTTCATTTTCCTGAAAAAACAGGAAACACTGGCACATGATAGGGTCAAATGAAAATGTTACTGGCACCTGCTCGAGGAAATCGATGAACAATGGGATGTCTAGTGATCTATTGATGATTTTACAGACATGCTGGATTAAAACAGAACCATTGAATTTTTAAACCAATATCCATTTACCAAAATTGCTTCAGCTCATAATTATGTTGGATCAGCTATCCTAATAATTTATTCAGAAGCAAAATAAAGTGGCAAACATGTATGAGATTATGGAAAGAAATCTCATGGTTTTCATTAAAACTTTAGATACCTATACTACTTTAAAAGAAAATTATTGAATGGTAAAATGTTGTAAAATACATGAACTTTTTTTATTTAATTTCAATATTTCTGTACCTCTTCTTCAAGAGATTTTTTTTCTCCTTAACATTGTTGAGACTGTATATTCATTTTCTTTTCTTTTTTTTTTATTATTTTGCTTTTTGGGGTCATACCCAGCAATGCTCAAGGGTTATTCCTTGCTCTGCACTCAGGAATTACTCCTGGAGAGTCTTCGGGGACCATATGAATGCCAGGGATCAACTCCATGTGGGTGACATGCAAGGAAACACCTTACCCACTGACTATCGCTCTGGCCCCCTATATATTCATTTTAAAGACAAAGACAGTCAAATTCCTAAAAGAACTTTGTTGTGACCTGTACAGTAAGCCCTACAGTTTTTCAGTATTTATTTTTATTTTTTTCAGTATTTATTTTTAGTTAAAGAGATCAAGCCTTGTATTTTTTTAACATTTTATTATACCACCGTGAGATATACAATTACAACGTTGGTCACGCTTAGGGGTTTCGGTCACACAGTGTTCCAGCACCCGCCCTCCACGAGTGCCCCTCAATCACCACCCATGTCCCCAATTCCCTCCCCCTCCCACATCCTGCCTAAATGGCAGGTTCTTTATCTCCTCTCTCTCTCCCCTCTCTCTCTCCTCCTTCTCCCACAAATTGTGGGTTGCACTACGTACACTTAGAAGCCATCATTTGCATTTTTGTCTGTATTTAATGCTCAGTTCTATGTTGGTATCAGACCTTTAGACATTTATTCACACATGTTCCCTTCTCTATCTAACCAAACATCTGGAAGCCTAGTATGTTTTAATAAGAGTAAAATCAACCAAACAAAACCAAGTCCCTAAAATCAATTTAAACGAATCTTATGATTTCCTCTTCATGAGGTTCACATAATATACGAAGCAAAGGCAGGTACAGAAGACAAACAGAGCTCTTCTTATCTCCTGTAGTTTCTAAACGCAAATCAGCCATTTCTATCATTTTTTTCCTTTGGATTTGAACTTTGAAAATCAAGTGTTTCTAGTGAGCCTTGTTTGAGGTTTTTGCAGCTTTTTGGTTTTCAAGATTTGACTTCCTTCTTTGACCACAGAAAGGAGAACCAAGATACCATAATACATAGTTTTAAAGCAAACATGAGTATAAAAACACTTTTCCAAACCCACAGATTAACAGATAATCCCCCAAATCACAGCATGTAATACATAACACAAATGAAAAATGACACATGAATAAAGTATCTAGCTGACTTCCCCCAAAGCAAGGGAGTTCCTAGGGTAGGGGGGAAAACCTTTCAAACTTTCTAGTTATGGAACACCTAGGTCTCTCAAAATTCTACCTGATTTCTATTTACTCTCATCCCCAGCTACATTTCAGCATGTCCCGATTATTAGCCAGTTAAATCAGATCATCTGAACACCATGGTTTCTACTTCAGTCAAACCTTGACTACAAGCTTTCAGACTTCTTACAAGACAGTGAGGTTTTTTTTTATCAGAATTTTATTGTCTCAGTGAGGAATTCCTCCCCACCTCCACCCCCAGTCCCGGAAAATAACAGGTGACCACACATACATAGATTAATCAATTTACTGATTGGCATTAAAGTCCACAAGTACTCCCTTCCAAATTAGGCTGTACTAAGTTTAGTATTGGAAATTAATTGCACATCTAGATGATTTGATTAAAGTCTTAAGAAGTAGTATTTTAAAACTATAAAATGTACACATATATGCTTTAAGTAATGGATACAATGGATTGAGATGGCTTTGTTGAGGGAAAGGAAGGAATTCTTTCTTTAAATGAAACTGGTTGTGAAATAGAGAAATCATCAGACCTAACATGAGACAAATGTGCAGAAGATGTGAGAACCAGGTTTTTAGAAAAGAAACATTATGTGTGGCTGAGCTGAGTAGTTATAAAGATCTTAAAGTTTAGTGTTAATATCTGTAGTATGTTTGAGTACAATCATATTGGAACTTTCTTTTGCTAAAAGAAAAACAGTATTGTATGACTGTGGTAAGCTTTTACACACCACAAATCTTACAATTGATCTACCTTATAAATAAAGATATGTTTTTAAAATAAGTTTATTTTATGTCAATCTTATCATATATTTAATAAGTTATCCTAGTGCTGGTTTTCAGAGAACTAGTCTATTCATAATTCTAAAATCTTTCCTTATTCCATGGTAATCTGTGTAGGTATTTTAAACATGATAACCACTCAGTATCTGAATTGCAATCCATAATGCCCAAAGTGAGAGAGAATGAAAGGTTCTTGTGGTATAGAAGTAACCCTTAAAAAGATTGAATAAGTAAAATGGAGAAATAGAAAACAAAAAATCAGATATCCAAAAGATAATGTATAATGATTTATGACTTAAATAAGTTATAAATCATTACATTAAATGTTAGTGATTTATGCATAACAGTTGATATATTGAGAGTGTAGAGAAAATAGGACAAATATGACCTAACTACGTACTGTCAATATAGTGATAATAGTCTTAAAGTAATGAGATGAACATAATTGCAACACCCCACTATCACCATTGTACCCACAGAATATATACCAGTAATTAAACTATCTTAGACAATAAAACAAAAACAGACAAATGTTAAAAAAACTGAAATCTTACAAAATATCTCATATGACCACAATCAAGTCAAACTTGAAATTAATCAAAGGTAAAGAAAAACTTCAGTCTAACTGATCTTAGTAAACTAGATTGAAAATGTATTATATGACTACAGTAATCAAGATGTATGGTATGTGTCTAGAACAAAAGATTCAAGATCAATAAAACCAAATAAAGTCACACAAATGTACTCAACTGAATTTGACAAAGGTGTAACGTTACTAAAGGGGGTAAAGATAGCCTTTTGACCGGAGTTGGCAGAGAAAGCAGATATCCATAGACCATATCACTCACTCACACACACACACACACACACACACACACACACTCACTCACACACACACTCATACACATATTTCAACCTAATTCACACCTTATATTTAAAAATTAACTCAAAAGGAATTTCATTTATTTATTTATTTTATTATACCACCGTGAGATATACAATTACAAAGATGTTCATGTTTGGGTTTCGGGTCATACAGTGTTCCAGCACCCATTCCTACACCAGTGCCCATTTCCTACCGCCATGTTCCCAGGTCCCTCCCCACTCCCCTAGCCTGCCTCTATGGCAGGTTCTTTATCTCTTCTCTCTCTCTCTCTTTCTCTCTCTTTCTCTTCTCCTTCTCTTAGACACTGTGGATTACAACACGTACATTTAGAGCTTATTATGTGTATTTTTTTTTGCCTGTATTCAATGCTAAGTTCTAGGCGGTATTATCACTTTCGACAATTATTAGCACACTGTTCCCTTCACCGTAATACCTAACCTCTGACTCCCACATGTTTGTAGTAGATTCCACCTTTGATAACTCCACCTGATCCATGTTTTGCCTGACCTTCAATATTGCTTTCATAAAATATATTTATTTGTTTATTTATTCATTTATTTATATCATGCAAATAAATGTAGTCATTCTCTATGTCTTTCCTTCTGGCTAATTTCACTCAATATGATCCTCTCCATGTTCATCCATTTATAGGCAAATTTCATAATTTTATTTTTCCTAACAGCTGCATAGTATTCCATTGTGTAGATGTACCAAAGTTTCTTTATCCAGTCTTCAGTTCTTGGGCATTCTGGTTGTTTCTAGATTCTGGTTATTATGAATAGTGCTGCTATGAAAATGAAAATGCAGATGGTGTTTCTGTTGTGTTTTTGGCTTCCCAGGGTATATTCCTAGGAGTGGTATGGCTGGGTCAAACAGCAGCTTAATTTCTAGTCTTTGGAGGAATGTCCATATTGATTTTCCAAAATGGCTGTACCAGTCAACATTCCCAACAATGGATGAGAGTCCCTTTCTCCCCGCATCTGTGCCAGCATTTGTTGTCCTTGCTTTTTTGGATATGCACCAGTCTCTGTGGTGTGAGATGATATCTCATTGTTGTTTTGATTTGCATCTGTCTGATTATTAGTGATGATGAGAATTTTTTATATGTCTTTTGGCCTTTTGAATTTCTTCCTTGTCAAAATTTCTGTTCATTTCTTCTCCCCCATTTTTTTGATGTGGCTGGCTCTTTTCTTCTTGTAAAGTTCTGGCTCATGAGGCTCCCGGGAGGGATGGCAGGTCCTAGCCCTGGCCCGCCACCCCAGCAGAGCCTCACAACAAGCCAGACAATCCCCCACTCCATGAGGGCCTCCATTTTTCACATCCGGACTTCCCCTCATCAGAACTCCACCCAGCAGACCAGCCTATCGAGGCCACGTGGTTCATCAATAAATGCTAGATTTTTTTTATTTTTTATTTTTTTTATGTGCTATTAAATTTTAATAATCTATCCAGGTTATCATTTATATATGAAGAAACAATATGGAGCTTAAAAAAGCTTAGGGAATTCATTGCCTTAAAACCAGTTTTGCAAAAAACATTAAACATTAAACAGTTTCTTTATAGGACAGAACAAACTTCCCAGCACCTGACACTCATTCATGGTGCTTCTACCTACTAGATTAAGAAACATGTTTTCACTCCTAGCTTGCTAAGGGATTTTATACATTTTCAATAGCAAATTTACATCTCATTTATATTGATTGTTCTATATCTGATCAGTTTTTTTTAATATTTTATTACACCGCCATGTGATATACAGTTACAAAGATGTTCATGTTTGGGTTTCCGTCATACAGTGTTCCAGCACCCATCCCTCCACCAGTGCCCATTTCCCCAAAACCAATGTCCCCACTTCCCTCCCCCCTCCCTAGCCTGCCTCTATGGCAAGTTCTTTATCTCTTCTCTCTCTCTCTTTCTCTCTTCTCTTACACATTGTGGATTGCAATACATACATTTAGAGATCTTTTTCCTATATTCAATGCTCAGTTCTAGGCTGGTATTATCACTTTTGACAAATATTAGCACACTGTTCCCTTCTCTGTCTTACCTAACCACTAATTCCACATGTTTGTGGTAGATTCCACCTTTTTTTTTAATTGAAAGACGCCTCATGTAGAGTTTTGGTTCTACAGTGTTCCAACACGCACCCTCCGCCCAAACCCATCTCCCATCACCAATGTCCCCACCTCCCTCCCCCATCCCGTACCTCGACCAATTGGCAGGTTCTGTATGTCATTTCTTTCCTCTTTATATCTCCCTCCCAACAAACTTTCCTGCTCTTCGTGGAATGCAGTGCATTAAAAGACATTACTGTTTCACTATTTTAGTGGACTGCGTGGCCGCTTGCGGCGCGCGGCCTAGGCTCCGAACTGGCTTTGCTCTGTTGATCTGGTCGTGAGGGCAGTTTTGCAGCGTCCGGACAGCAAAAATGGGTGGCTAGTGTGATGGGCGAAGTCTCATCCGGCTGCTCCCGGGAACCCCCAGAGGCGACGGGCCCACTCCCCAAAACCCATCTGCCCTCCTCGGGGTTCCATGGTCAGCTAGGCCCGGCGCGGAGCCGAGCGCCAGCCTCCCCAGCCGTCCGTGGAGGCCCTGTGCTGGCCCGTGGGCAGCTCCGGCAGGGCCACCAGGCTCCTAAATGCTAGATTTTGAGATGACTACAAGAGTATGCTACTCTGCACAGCAGAGCCTGGCAAGGTACCCATGTTGTATTTGATATGCCAGATACCAGTAA
Source organism: Cryptotis parvus (assembly GCA_021461705.1). Classification (NCBI taxonomy): domain Eukaryota; kingdom Metazoa; phylum Chordata; class Mammalia; order Eulipotyphla; family Soricidae; genus Cryptotis; species Cryptotis parvus. Next base: position 163,167 of record JAJIBD010022328.1, on the reverse strand, counting down.
CAATTATAGACCTCATTCCCATGACCTGATGGAATGGTTTGAGGCTCTTTATGTTCCTGGAGCAAGCAGGTGCCCTTGGGCTCTACTTGCATGAGACAGGTTATATGGAGATGTTACTGGTGCCCGCTCGAAGCAAATCGATGATGAACGGGAAGACAGTGATACAGTGAAAGTTCTACCAGTGCCTGATATATCCTGGAAATTAACCCCTTATCAGATGGGTATTGGGTGAATATTCTCTCCCCATTCTGTGGACTCTTTTTGTATCTTGGTCACTGTTTCTTTTGAGATTAAGAAGCTTTTTAGTTTCATGTAGTCCCATATGTTTATCTTTGCTTCTATTTACTTTATTAATGGTATTTCATCTTTGAAGATGCCTTTAGCTTCAATGTTGAGTGTTTTTCCTATATTTTCTTCGACATATTTTATGGATTCAGGTCTGATATTTAGATCTTTAATCCATTTTGATCTAATTTTTGTGCATGGTGTTAGACAGAGGTCCAAATCCATTTTTTTTTACATATATAGCTGCCCAGTTTTCCCAGCATCACTTGTTGAAGAGGCTTTCCTTGCTCCATTTCATACTTTTTGCTCCTTTACCAAAGATTAAATGATAATGTATTTGAGGCTGGGTGTCAGGGTATTCAACTTTATTCCATAGATCCACAGGTCTGTTTTTATTCCAATACCATGCTGTTTTAATTACTAATGCTTTATAGTACATTTGAAGTTGGTAAAGGCCATGCCTCCCATCTTCTTTTTCCGAGTATTACTTTAGCTATCCATGGGGGTTTATAATTGCATACAAATTTCAGGAGTGTTTGGTCAATTTCTTTGAAGAATGTAATAGTTATCCTTAGAGAGACCGCATTGAAGCTGTAAAAAGCTCTAGGGAATATTACTGTTTTAACAATGTTGATTCTCCCCATCCATAAGCAGTGAATGTGTTTCCATTTCCTCATGTCCTCTTTTATTTCTTTGAAGCAATGTCTTGTAGTTTTCCTTGTACAGGTCTCAAAAGGAATTTTAGAATTAAATATAAACTCTGAAACAACATAAAATTTAAGGATTTTTCAGATTTTTGGAATATGAACTAATTGGATCTTATCAAAGCTGAAATTTTGCATTTCAAGATATGATGAAAAACAAGTGATAAAAATATTTACAAAACACATATTTAACAAAAGATTTAGTATATAGTCAAGAAAGAATTCTCAAATTCAACTGTAATAAAACAAATCAACCCACAGGGCCAGAGAAATAGTACACAGGTATGGACTTGCATGCAGTTAACCCTAGTTTTATTTGCAGCACCTTATATTGGACCCAAAGCAGTCGCAGGAATGATCTCTGAGCACAAAGCCAGGAGTAAGCCCTGAGCACTTCCAGATGTCACAAAGAAAGAAGGACAATTAGAAAAAGAGTAAGACATTTTCCAAAAGAAGGATATATTAATATACATGAAATATATTTAACACCAACAGCCATTAAGGAATTACAAATTGAAACCAGCATTTCACTACTATCAGAATGGATGACATTAAAATCAGATATGATTTTCAATTGCTGCACAGGATGTAAAAAACTGGACTATTCATACATTTCTAGTGAGATATAAAATGCTACAGTAACTCTGGGAAATGATTTGGCCATTTGCTAAAAAGTTACCTATTGCATTATTTCATTTATGTTACATTTTTGAAATGAGCTAATGATAGAAATGGAGATCAAATCATTAGTTACTTAGAATTAAGAAGGTGGGATCAAGAGAAGTGAATATGACTTTAAGAACAACATGAAGGATTCTGTGTCCATAGAAATGTTTGTATATTGGATTTAGATGGAGCTAGATAGTATGCTATTAAATGTAAGTAAGTCAGAGAAAGGACAAATAGTGAATGGTCTCATTTACCTGTGGTATATAGAGAAACAAAAGAAGTGTATCAAAATGATGACTAAGGAAGGAGGCGCAGGAATGGTGAGGAACGAAGAGACTGATTAGTGATGACACAGGGCATTGGTCAAGGGTCTTGGATATTTCAGTATTATGAAGGTGAGATAATTATGTACATCACAACCACAATGCAGCATGTGACTCAAACTCAATAAGCACATATTTAATAAGTTTGCTAAGGAGGTAGGGTGGAGAAAGAAAGGGAACCCTGGGTCATTAGAGATACTCTTTCTCTTTCCAAGAGGTATACTGACACTGGTACGTTTGGACTAGGAACAATGAATGCCTGAAACTCTGTATCACCAGTTTTGTAAGCCACGATAGATAGATAGATAGATAGATAGATAGATAGATAGATAGATAGATAGATAGATAGATAGATAGATAGATAGATAGATAGATAGATAGATAGATAGATAGATAGATAGATAGATAGATAGATAGATAGATAGATAGATAGATAGATAGATAGATAGATAGATAGATAGATAGATAGATAGATAGATAGATTTAAAGAAACGTTTGTATCTTGGTAGGATCACTGTGATTTATGATCATGTACACTAGTTTTACAAGACAACACCACTGCAGGTAAAGAGATAAAGGTTGAACTTAATCTCTCTTCGTTTCTTTCTTTCTCTTTCTTTCTTTTTCTTCCTTCCTTCTTCCTTTGTTCCTTCCTTTCTTCTTTCCTTCCTTCCTTCTTTAGGGCATTGAATTCAGGGCCTCATACTTGCAAAACAAGTGCTCTACTACTGTCTTACACCCCTGTGTATAAAACTCCAATTATCTAAAAATCAAAAGTTAATTGGGGAAAAAACATGATTTTCCTTTGGGAGCTTCTGAGTAAATTGTAATTTTATCCGTTTTATCTTTATGCTTGATTAAGTGCTACTTGATGGTAATAAACTAATAAATTAAGTGTCCTGATGTCCTAAAACTTGGTATTCCTTAATTAAAAGTAGATTACTCTGGTATCTATTTCTGAAAGCTTTCTGTTCAGGGAGGGTTTCATAGAATTTCCAAGCACTTATTCTGCCTCTAGGCACCATCTGGTCGTTGAAATCCCTGAGTACTATGGGTAAATATGTGTTGGACTGTCCTAACTTATTTTACTATATTTTTTTAATTTTTCCATGTGTGTTTATCTCATGTTGTTCTTGGTTTAGTCTCATAATGATTGAGTTTGTTTGGTTTGTTTGCTCAACTTGACAATGTGAGGAATTCCTGTTTGCAAGTGCCAAGTATTTTGCTTACAACTTTCTAGTTATTTGACTTCCACCTATCCTTGTGTCATTGTGCAAAATCAGTCTCCCCATCTGAATTGTTATACATAGACAGACATATGCAATCCCAATTAGTTTTATCTAGACATAGACACTTCATTGTTGTTACTGTACTATCTTTCCCCTAAAAGAGGGAAGTGCTTGGATCAATGGGCTGGAATATTTTTCTCCACTAACTGATAAATAGGAAAACCTTCACCTTACGCTTTCTGGTTGGAGTTTTCCTAGCTAAGTTTAAATAATTATAAATTTTCTTACCTGAGTTTAATAGCTATAAATGCAGATTGTGGTTGCTGGAAAATGCAAATATTGTTATTGAATGATGCAAGACCCAGGTATATTAGCACAGACTGCATAGACGGTAATGGTGCAAATTGTTATGAACATAAGTGATTCTGAGTTGCATTAATGTTCAGATGGAATCTCTATTTCAGCTCAAGGATGCACTGTTTAAAATACATTTTCACTTCCCCAGGACAAAGTAGGCTTTGTACACTTTGGGTGTCATTCATAGTAGAAAAGGACTTTCTCGAATTGCTTTGGAATGATGAAGCATGTGTCTCTCATCCAAGAACTGAAATGATACCTTCAGGTGAGTCTAAAGTCCAAATCCTCAAAGGAGGGATTTAGAAAAGCATTTGAGAGGATCAGATTTAAACCAAACAATCCCTTAAGAAGAAATTCCATTCAATGTATTTCTTTCAAACAGGAAATTAAACAGAGTCATTATAAGGCAAACTCAGGAGAGTGATAGCACCATGCTTTCCTACAGTTGGATGCATGAATTTCATTCTGTGTCATCTGTGATTTGAAAACTTAATCACAATCTGATCTCAGTACCATAGCTTCTATAAAGTTTCTATAAGCAGAATAATGTATCATTTTAGAAACATATTATACACTTTAACGTTATCAATATTTAAGTATTTAATTAAATTCATGGGTCCAGTTTCAAAACTCATGTAGTGGTGAAGAGGGTTAGATTAGCAAACATGAGTTCTTTCAAAACTATGGTAGAGTTAACATACTTTATTAAAAAGTTTTTGAGGTCAGAAAGTTGAACTGGTGAAGCCGATATTGATTGGCACATTTTCCAAACGTTTTAATTTGAACTTTCATTAAGTGAATGAATATCATCAGAGTACTCAATACTGTGTAAATGCAGTAAGACCGAAACCCTACCCAGTAAACAAGTCTTTCAATTGCTTTCAACAAAATCTTCTCCCCTCAAGTGAATTGCACATTGTTCTTTACAAACACACAAGAAAGACTTCATACACATCCTGTGAAATTCTTACCATGGCAGAACACTGGTAAACTCTTGAAACATTTAATGATGAATGTTTGAAAATTGATCTGACTTCATTGGGATGTCTTTTCAGTGAGATGTTACAACAGATTAGAATATTTTTAAAGACCAAGAGGTAGGAGCATGTCTACCTTATTAGAGGAAAAGCAAGACAGTCAAAATAAGTAATGGTGGAGGGTCCAGTGGGATTGGGTGAAGTTGTAGGGATTAAGATTGGGGATAAAACTCTCTGCAGTCAAATGGGAAAAAAATACTTATTTTTTTACTCTGTACTAGCAATGGAGCAATGACAATGCTTTAGCTGAACATGGACAAAATATGGAACCAGGCATGATGTCAATGTCCCAGGAACCTCAGATTCACAAATGAGGATTAGGAAATGTTGGGGGGAAAGGATGGAGTGAGCAGATGCTGGGGAGGCAGCCAACAATGTGGACAGCATACTTGATTTTCCCACAGTGAATGATAGAAAGAAAATAAAACAAAGTATGCTTTTGAAACCAGGAATACTCACACATGTGTAACACACATAGACACAAAGAGAAAGAAAAGTTTTACATCCCAAATACCTTTGTAGCCATGACAAAGTGAACAAAGTACAGAGCCCCCAAAATTAAAACTCACTGAAGTGCTTTGATCAAACTAATTTTTTTTTAATTAGGGTCACTTTGAGGAGTTCAGAGTCCTCAGGAGTATCTTCTTGGTTCCATCTGTCCAACGTTTCAGGAAACAGTCTGTTTTGGCAGCTAACTGTGTCTACAACTCTTATATAAAATATGTTAAACATCTGTGCCTGATCAACTTAAATATCACTGCCTTTATTGTGTCTAATGTTGGCCCATCAAAATATAACTTACAAGAAAAGTTGGTTTGTTAATTTTTCCCAGCCAATCTTAAAAGATGCTTGTTTGCTCTATAATTCTCTCGGGACTAAAAGGGAAATTTTCTATGACAACTACTCTGTTTCTTCTTAGACAGGTATCGTTAATTTGGGAATCTAATCATTTGTGATGAATTTTATCCTCTCCTATTTAATATACATTTACACTTGTTTGCAGCAGCTAGGTCAGAAAAAAAATTTTGTCAACCAAGGTAACACTGAATCCATCTTCTAATAAAAAATGAGCCTGTATTACTTTTAATACTCAGACCAATATTTCCACCAGCATGTGCTTCCTTCTGATATTCCCAGCATAGCTCTTTTGGACATGTTCTCAGTAAACACAACATTATGGATACTGCCTGTTATTAGAGTACTATTGACTGGGTAATAAACTGAGGTCCCAAGTTCAGTAGCCCAGTTGCAGTCCTTATAGGCCTGTGACTTTGGGTAATGAATTCATTATCTAAAGCCACTGTTTAGTTTCCTCATCTTAAAAATGGATGGAAGGGTCAGAGAAATAGTACATGAGTGGGAACTAGGGAGATAGTACGGCAGGTAGGGTGCTTGCCTTGCATCCAGCAGTATCCCCAGTGTCCTATATGGTCCCCAAAGCATTGCCAGGAGTAATTCCTGAGCCAGGAGTAACCCTTGAGCACTGCCAGATATGCCCCCCCACAAAAAAAAAGAAAAAAAGAAGAAAAAATCAAAGAATTACATGGTAAAGGTGAATGTTTTTCATGAAGTCACCTCATTTCTACTCCCAGCACCACATGGTCCCCTGAACACTGATGGACATGAACACTCGGATAGCCTGGGTAATCACAGCACCACAGAACCTCAGAAAATCCACATTTTTGGCCCATATATTGAAGCACGGGATTGGGAGTCACATGGAAAGGCCCTGGATTTCCTGAGCGCTGCTTGGGACGCCCAAAGTATAAAAATGAATGAATGAATGAATGAATGAATGAATGAATTAATTAATTAATTAATTAATGAGTGAATGAACAAATGAATGAATAGATGAGTAAATAAATAAATGGAAAGAGCTTCATAGAGTTGTTGTGAGGATTACATGAGTTAAGATGTGTGAAGCATATTTTATAACATTACCCACTATATCACAAGCTAATAATTCTCTAATAAGCCTCCCAAATTTATAAGAAAATACTATGTCAGGCAAAAGATACACATTACAACCCTTTAATGTATGTTCTGTAATTCACAATCTGGAAGGGAAGGAAAAGAGAAAGAGATAGAGAGAAACGGAAAGTAATAAAGAACCTGCCATGGAGGCAGGCTGGGGGAGTGGGGGAGGAAACCAGGGACGTTGGTGGTGGGAGATGGGCACTGGAGGAGGGATGGGTGTTGGAACACTGTATGACCAAAACCCAAATATGAACATCTTTGTAATTGTATATCTCACAGTGGTACAATAAAATGATTTTAAAAAAAGAAAAAACTGTATGCTTCCCATATTAATGATTGAGGATAATAAAAGAAAAATTACAATAACAATGATGGTTACTCATGTTAATAGCTAGGTTACACAAGTTACATACACTGCTAGGAATGTTTGCATGACCTTAGTCCCTTTGGGAAACTAAAACTCTTAGAGAAGGGTCCCTGACAGAAATGACAGTCTTTAAAAAAGTTCATGAAAAAGCCAAAATGTAATCATCTGATAAAGTCAATGCAGCGATTCAGCAAGACAATATAAGGAGAGTCTTAAAATAGAAACAAAACAAAAATGGCCCCACAGCTTGTAAGCTACAGTCATGTACAGAAACCAAAAACAAGGAAAAATGAAAAGACAACACAAGGCTGGAGGGCTGGGCAAAGGGGTTCTTGTTAGAGAGTTCTGCTCTGACGAGGTTTCTAGCAAGCACTTCTTAGGAGCTGTGGAGTATTTCCAGAGCTCTACCTCATGTGTTCCAAAGACTGTTCATTCTGGATTCTCCTAGCAAGCTCAGCGAAGAGGGCAGAATGGTCCTGACAGGACAGGCCCTGAGCATGTACCCGACCCACTGTACTATCTCTTCGGCCCTGGGTTTCCCAGCTTTATTTTGTTTTGTTTTAAATTTGTGGGTCAAACCCGTGGATTCTACAGAACTATTCACAGCTTAGTTCTCAGGAATCCAGGCTGCTGATGTTCGTAAAAAAAATCTCTGTGTGGCAGAACTCAAGTCTAAATTTCACTGATTTGGGGCCAGAGCGATAGCCCAGCGGGTAGGGTGTTTGCCTTGCATGCAGCTGGCCCATGCCGGCCCGGGTTCTATCCCGGCATCCCATATGGTCCCTCAAGCACCGCCAGGAGTAATTCCTGAGTGCAGAGCCAGGAATAACCCCTGAGCATTGCCAGGAGTGACCTAAAAAGCAAAAAAAAAAAAAAACCTCACTGATTTGACTGCTGGGTTTTGAAATGCCTTGTTTTTTCTTCAGTTCATTCCCATGACCTAATATAATGGTTTCAGGCTCTTTATGTTCCTGGAGCAAGTAGATGCCCTTGGGTTCTACTAGCATGAGACAGGACATATGGAGATGTTATTGGTGCCCGCTCAAGCAAATCAATGATGAACGGGACGACAGTGATACAGTGACAGTGACTAAATCGATAAAGTTGGCATCTTAAGCTCACAATGTAAAAAATTTTATTTTAGTGAAATGTAAACAATAGTTTTTTTTACCCAGACACTATGCTTCGTTTGAAAGGTTAAAGTAGTCTTTAGAATGTGCTTTTACAGTGCTTCTTGATACTAAAGCCTATCTCAGGAAATGAGTTGGCCATGGGAGGATGAGCGGTTCATAGATGAAACAATAGCTGTTCCTGCAGCCCATAGCCAACACTTCCCTATTTAAACAACAAATTTCAAAGCAAAAGAATATTGGTGTGACCTGGTTTCAAACCAAATTTCTTACAAGGAATTTCAGGGATGTTTATGCAGCCAATCTTCTGGACAAGGCTTAGACAAGGCAGAGATTTAGTGCTGACTGAGAGAACTCAGAGACTGCAGGAAGAGACCTTCAGAACTGGAACAAGGTCACCTTGTGATCGTGTGTTGGGCACAGATCGTCTGTTGGGCACAGGTCTTCTGAGTTACATATATGGCTTTTCCTCCTCCCCATCCTCTTTACAACAGATTCAAAGAATCTGAATCTTGATTTTTATACTAGAGCCCTCAGATGACAGGCAATCTCTTACCATTGGTTAAGGAAAGGTTATGAGCAGAGAGAATGGGGAATTACAGTCAATAGAAACCATGCTCTAATTCCATGAAATATAGTTTATGTAAGAAATCCAAATCTTTAGCTGCAAGTTGCTTCTCTCATTCTCTTACAGAGCCTGGCCCAACCCCTTTACACCTCTGCATAGCCACAGAAAGTTAATTTGGGGTGGGGTACATGATAACTCCTTTCAACTGCCAGTTGCTGTTAATAATACCAACCTTCAATCAACTGTACAGCACAAAAATAATTAAGTTAACAAATGGCAGGGAAGGAGGGTTATTTTCAAGTCTTTTACCTAAACAAAACTCCGTAGAGAGATGGGAAAAGGGTTGGTAGAAAGGAAAGAAATTATAGTAATGATCCAATAATGAGGAGTTATGAAGGACTCTCTTTGGCAAGTCCTTTATGTGCAGTGTCTCATTTTATTTTCACAGCTCAAGAGGTCAATCCTGTTTCATTTCTATTCTTTTAAATAAGGAAATAAGGTGCAGAGATATTGAGTAATTTGTCCAAAGTATCCAGCCATGGATTAAAAGTATGCGAGTATTCCTAATTGCTTTACTTTCTCAACAGATATAGGCTCAGCTAGTTCCAGGATCCCAATGGTAATAGCCAACCAATTAATTCTATTTAGATGCACATATGTGAATACAAAAAGAATGTTTTTACACATATGACTCTGATGTTTGAATATGGCTACAAGATATAAGTTGAAGTGCACCAGCAGCAAATGTTTGAAGAGTAGGCGCTTGAGAGAGAAATCAGGTAAGGCACTGGCCTTGCATGCAGCATCCCAGGTTTGATACCCATCACCACATAATGGTCTCCCAAAAGGAGCCAAAAGTAAGTCTTGAGTTCAGTCAGGTGTAACCAAAAAATAGTTTGGGACTGGGAAGTAGAGACAATTTAAGCAAATGTCTGAAGAGAAACAGATTGAAATTTTGTGAAAATTCATCACATTCCACTTAACAAAGCTGCTACACTTTACAGGGATTCTAAGTTCTGGAGTCAGAATAAACCAGCCCCCAGGACCAAAATCAACTCTGAGTCTGTGTAATTGAAGTTAGCTGGGTAATAACTAAACACTAGAAGGGAACTTTCCATACATGTCTTCACCTTAACCTTAGAAAATCCAAATCGTTGTAATCATTGTGATCCCATTCTCCCAATGAGATAAATAAGGTGTAGAGTTGACTCTGGATTTACAATGAGGTTTGTGAGACCCCACAGCTTGGGATACTCATCTACATTTATTAGACAGGGTTCATCAGAGAAACAGAACAATTGGACATATAAATACATATTTATTGTTTTATTTGTTATAAATACTTATATGTATTCTAAATCTACAAATATATCATGTATTTGAATTATTTCTGATATATCAATTTATTATAAGAATTGACTTATACCATTCTGGAATCTAAGAAGTGTCACAATCAAGTTGACATCAACAAATTGGAATCCTTCAAACCGAATAATGAAGAAAGCCAATGGTGCAAATTCCTTTCTTAATCTGAAAGTCTGAGAACAAGTAGCACCAATATCCAAAAACAGAAGATAAATGTCCCATTTCTAACAAAAAAGAGCAAATTTGTCCCTCCTCCACCTTTTGTTCTATTCAGGCCCCTAATTATTCAGTTTACAGAGTCAAATGCTAATCTATTCCCAAAACATGTTCACAGTCACACCCGAAAAGCGTTTGACCAAATGTCCAGACCTCCTTCACAAAGTTGGCACACGAAAGTCCCAACATACCTGACTTCCCAGTTTGAACCAGATAGGCAATGATAAGTGGGAAGAAGCAGGAGATTGAAATTCAGGCTTTAACTTTGCCATTTTTATACCTGAGTCCTCTCTGAAATTCAGCTTCTTCACAAAATGCAAGTATTTCCCTAATTATCTTACAAATCATCAATCCCATATTCAAAATCTTGGAACTAACATTGTGGAAACCAAGCGTCAATTTTATTTCTATGAGAAACACAATTTTATAGGCATTTTGTCATAATGTCCATATATTAAAAAACCTTAAGAATCAAAACTGCAGTCTTTTTTTAAATTTTAGTATTTTTTACAGATGCATGATAGGTGACTTCTGATTTTGTAAACAGAAAAAAATTCCCATACTATCTTCAAGAAATCTCCCATTCCTAGGGTGAGAAATTCTTTCTGAATAATACTTATGGCTTTATCTCTTACAATACCGGAATGCTTTTTCAGTGGAAGAACAGAGGTAGGGAGAAGTTACTTTAATTTCCACATCATGTTCCACTTATCTGTTTCTTTTTTAAGTCAAGAAAAATCTTGGCTGGTAAGGGCACACTAAAGATAAAGAATGTATTGTAAGACATGTTTAAAATGTGGTGGGAAATGCAAGCACTTGTGATAATTAATAAAGGATATCATTGAATAAAACAGGTAATTAGCCCAGAGAATGGAAATATAAACACGACCCAATTAGCAGAGCTGTTCATTACTCTCTCTTGGTTTGGACGGTAAGTATCAGCTTGTTGTTATCACACCCATATGTGTAATGTCTTTGTTGAGTTTTAGCCAACTGACTGGTTAAGAGGTACAAAGCAGTTGAACATAATTATAATGCAGAAGTGTTTTTGGATTTATATCATTTACAAAGATCCAAAGACAACATAAGTATGAATTAGAAATATTCTATTATCAAGCCAAGGTTCTTATGAGAATTACCTTCGCCTGATGTCTGTGTTCCATTCATTTATGTAATACCATTGAAACAATCCTTGCCACCACTCCATCCATTATTCTATGATAGAGAAGAGGTTTAGCCTTTTAGGCAGAGGCAGTCTGGCTCCCAGATCCAACAATCTAACAGATATTTTCAGAGTACACTACATTGCCAAAGCCAATATATGATTTTCTCTGTATCTTTTCTTTCTTTCTTTCCTTCTTTTATGTCATGGTGCTACAAGTAACTGGAGATCACACACTTGTTTATGATGTGCCTCAGGGGTTTCACATTGTTCACCAAAATCATACTGAGTGGCGCCAGAGATAGAACTTCAGGCCTCACACATGCAATGCAGGCGTTCTGCCCCTGAGTCAGATCCCTGGACCCTCTCTTTATCCTTCTTGACCTCTTGACCACCTCTTTTAAAAACCACCATGCTTTGTGATGCTCCTCTCTCGTAGTTTTCTTCCTTCATTTCTCCACCTCTTTTTACAAGCTCACACTCCTCTGCTTACTTCAAATGAGACTTATTAGAGATTGGCATTCCTGTTTACTCTTACGTAACCTGCCCACAAAACTGTTAATTAAGCTATTGCTTCAATTACATTCTTGCTGGTGTCTGAACTCTGGCTAAGGTTGTTTCCTGGATTATTTCAATGTCTTCCCTAATTTTACTTTTTTCTCTAAATATGGCATCCATTCCATTCTGTATCCATAGTTTTCCAACTGCTAATTTCATGTCATTGGTTCATTTGGGGATGAGGGGTTGGTTTGGTTTTCTATCCTCTCAGCTACCTTTTACAGTATTCTTTTTTTATAATTACAGTGTTATTTATTTCAACAAGAAAAACCATTTACAACAACTGTTCAAAAGGAAACAAGGTACAGTTTTTCCTTAAGAAGGCAGTGGAATGTGTAGGAGAAGGAAGAGAGAAAGAGAGAGAGAGAGAAAGTAAGAGAGAAAAGAGATAAAGAGCCTGCCATGGAGGCAGGCTAAGGGGAGGGGGAGGGAATCGGGGACATTGGTGGTGGGAAATGGGCACTGGTGGAGGGATGGATGCTGGAACTCTGTATGGCGAAACTCAAATATGAATATTTTTGTAATTTTTTATCTCATGGTGGTATAATAAAATATATTAAAAAAAGAAAGCAGTGGAATTTTAGGATGTGTGTCAGGATACTCAACTCTATTCCATAGATCCACAGGTCTGTTTTTACTCCAATACCATGCTGCTTTAATTACTACTGCTTTGTAGTACAGTTTGAAGTTTTTACAGTTTTCTTGAGATTGACTAAATTAGGGTACTGTGCAATTCCTCATGCCTATGAGTGACTCCAGGTGCTGAAGTAACAGAGGGCATAGCTGTGGCCCTGTTTCCTTGAGATAGTTGTAGGAAATCCAGATTGAGGGAAGGGTAAATCTCATCAGTCTGCATATCACTAACCAAAATTCACCTTAGCTGTCAGCGAGACTAGAAGATATAATTCTTCTCCTGGGCAGTTTTGTTCAGCTGAGGCCAATGAGATGGTTCAAAGGGCTGAAACTTAATGCTTTTGCACCACATGGTCCCTGTATCATTGCCAGGAGTGGCTTCCGAAAAATAAAATAAGGAATGGTCACTTATTATTAAGAAAGAAGGAACAAAACCACCCATGGGAATACCACCTGCCTTTCTGTAGGACCTGGTTATCCTTTGTCAGACACACAAAGGTTTAGTTCTGAAAAAATGTTTAGTAGTACACAAAACTCATTATGTTCAGCACCACTAGAATTCCACAACAGTTGATGGTTTATCAGTTCTCTTCCAGTATGACATCCATATGAAGGAGCTATCAAAGCAGGAGGGAAGGCAACCACTGAGAGACGGAGGGGCTCTGAAATCAGAAGGAAAAAAAGATATCAAACACACACAGTCCATGTAACACTTCAAGGAGGAAAATAAAACAGAAGTCAGAACCAGCCTTTATCAGCTGTCTGCTCTGTGGCTTTTGAGTGAGTTTCTTTCCATTATAAATAGGATCATTTGGGTTGCTATAAGGATGAAATTAATGAGCATGTTTTATTTATTTATTGTGCATATATTTGTTTTTATTTGATTTTCACATCATGTTTAGCATGGGGACTATTCTCAGTTCTGTGCTGGGAAAAAATTACCATCTTCATGGTGCCAGGGACTGAATCCAGGCCTCCTCCACACAAAACATGTACTGTTGGCCCAGTGAGCAATCTTCTCTCCACTCACCCCTCTTTTTGCTTTAGGAATCACACACAATAGTACTCAGGATTTACTTCAGGCTCTGTGCTCAGGGAATATTCTTGGTTGGACACAGAGGATGCCAGGAATTATCCCTGGATTGACCACATGCAAGGTCAGCATGCTATTTGCTGTGCTCACTTGGACCCTTTTTTAATTTATTTTTTATTGAATAACAGCACAATAGACCACTAAAAAGCTGTTCATGATTGGGTTTCAACCAAACAGTGTTCCAACACCCATCTCCAGTGCACATTTCCCAATACCAGTGTGGCCCATTTCCCTCTAACACACCCCTCTACAGCAGGCACTTTTCTTCTCTCTTTCCCTCACTTTCTCTCTCCTTTTTGTGTTTTACAAAACAAGACACTGAAGAGTTATCATGTATATTCCTTTATCTACTTTCAATACTCAGTTCTAGTCTAGTGTCACTATTTCCAACTATTTTTGTCTAACTGGTCCCTTCTCTATCTTTCCTACCCTCTGCTCCCCACACATTTGTGGTAGATTCCAACCCTTAACAAGTCCTCCTGACCTGTTTTGCTGGCCTTTGATTTTACTCTCACACTATATTTTTTACATCCCACAAATTAGTACAGTCATTCTATTATCTGTCCTTTTCCTTCTAATTTCACTCAGCATGATATTCTCCATGTCCATCCATTTATAGACAAATTTCATGACTTCCTATTTCCTAACAACAGCATAGTATTCATTGTGTAGATGTGCCACAGTTTCTTTGTTCTCATGGACCAGTCACCTGTTCTCATGGACCCCCATTTTATTGGTGTTAAAAACTTAACCCCACGCGTAACTGGCAGGGGCGATAAGATGATCATGCAGGGGTTTTCCCAGGTTGAAGCTTATGCATTGCACTCCAAATGTGCTGATTCCTGCAATTTGCCCAAATATGGAAAACTTGACAGCATAATCTGTGGTAGTGGGGGACTGCATTTGCACAATCCCCAGAAAAAAAAAACTTAACCCAGAGCCTACTAGATAAATGTTCTATTAGTGAGCCACCTGCAGACCCTGAGATGTTTTAAAACCCCAGTTGCTCAGCCATGATGGAGAGAAGACATTAATCAATGAGTCTATGACTAGCTACAAATATTAGATTTGCTGCCAAGGAAAAAAATGAAGTTTAAAAATGTAGAAATAATATTCTTTGTTAGCCCTGTTTGTGACAGTTTGCTCAATGGCTTCAGGAAGGCATAGCAGAGCTTGTTTTGTTCTCCGTACCATCTTTACTGCCTGGCCCAGCACCCGGCACTGGAAACTCAGGACATGTTCCTTGAATCAAATTAGTGAAAGAAATCAAATAAATAAATTGTTCAGAAATTGGTTAAGGACATGATAGTAGAGACTATATGAAGGTTCTAAATCAAATTGCGGGGAAACTAATGAACAGGCAAGTTTGAAGAAGAATGGAGAGAGGAGCTCATTACTACATTTGGTCCTGACAAATATCTGGCAAAATACTGATGAGCTGCTCTACGGCCTTGTAAGTTTGGCCTTTTGTGACCTGTAGGGTATTTAAAAAATATTTTTAAAATATATTATTTAACATTTTATAAATTAGAATGTGATAAAAGTCTAAACTAGACTTAATTTCATTAGTGAGGCAAACAAAACAAGCAGCAAAAAAAGTTGTGTTCATTGAATCTTGTTAAATGACACACTGGAAAAACTTAAAAAACCCATGAACTTTTGGCAACTTCCTCATGTCCAGATTGTTTTCCCCTTGAATTAAACAAATCTAAATGTTTATAAAGTCCTAGAGAAAAATATGGTGACCACATGAATAGAGTCAGTAACAGCTCTCTTATTGCAGGTTGTGGCACTCTGTTAATGAGATATTTATGACCTCAGTATCATGATTCCAGATTTGTCACAGGACATTAAAAATCCACCTGGCCATTGCATCATGTAACCAATGGAATTTGTAAATAATCCTCATCAGCATTGCCAAAATCTCATATAATACCAATATCATGTTGTTTTTACTTTATGAAAAAGAGCCTGTCTCGTGCCTTCCTATGTACTTGTTCAACTCTAACACACGCCTTGCCCATCATTATATCAACTCCTGTGTCTTAGTAATCACTTATCAAATGACTTGGTGTCTATGGTTTAGGTATGCAAGGCATAAAATTTTCTTTTTTCCAAACTTTGGCTTAATTACTGTTCCCTTTCACCAAGGAGGGAAGAAACTCAGTCTCTTATGATTTCAGCTATACCCTTTTACCTCTAGGTTGCAGCTGAGCTCAGAGGATAAGAATTACATTGTACCAAAGGAAAAGGAGGTTCACTCTCTTCCCAGTTATGCTCTCTAGGAGCAGATGCTATGGGTCCCTGTTGCATAATTATCCAGGCTTCTGTGGGAAGAAGGCTCTAGGGAGTGAAGGACAGTTCCCCCATGAAAGGATGCTCGGTGGGGCATCAGCAGCTGGAAAAGGAACATGGCAGGTAAGAACATCTGTGCTAAAACCCTGGAGGCCCATAGGCTGATGGTATCTTCAACCTGCTGCTGGATCAGACCCTACCAACAAATCCTCTGTTGATGTAGGAGCGACTCTTGTGGATCTACACACCCTCAGAGATAGCTGACAATCCTCCTGCAGTGCGGTTGAGCAAGGGAGGCTGCTGCTGAGACTCAATTTGTCAATCTGGCTGTACTATCATGACTTTCTCTGGAATCTGGCCTTATTAGATCTCTGCCTGCATCTTGATCCCAAAATTCTTTTTTTTTTTTTTTTTGCTTTTTGGGTCACACCCAGCAATGCTCAGGGTTTCTCCTGGCTCTGTACTCAGAAATTACTCCTGGCGGTGCTCGAGGGACCATATGGGATACCAGGGATCGAACCCAGGACGGCATGGGCCAGCCACGTGCAAGGCAAACGCTCTACCCACTGTTGATCCCAAAAATTCTATCTAGGCGAAGAATTTTTTTTTTCCTGTCTAAGTTTCAGGCTCGAGAACTTGACCTCATGCAGATCAAAGGAACAATCCTGCTTCCTGGCATTCATGGACATTCTGACCCTCTTACCCAGATCAGGAAATCTTGCCTAATTTTCGGTGACCAAAACCTCTCTGACTCACTGGCACGTTGGTGGTATAGTGGTTAGCAGAGCTGCCTTCCCAAACTCTCTGATTGAAAGTATTTTCTCCTGGCTCTATTGTTCACATCATGAGTCCTTTCTAGTCCTTCTTTGTCTTGCTTGGTCAGTGCTATTCAATAGAACATAATGTGAACCACAATTGTGTCACAGATCTGAGTTTCTAGTAGGTACACCAAAAAAATAAAGAAGAGGAAACAAGTGAAATTAAGGTTTTATTTTACTTAATCTAGTACAATTTCAATCTCATGCATAATCATTTTTCAAAGCAATCGCAAAGCGTTTTATATTGCGCTTTACTGTTTACTATGTCTTTGAAATCTTACTGTGGTACACACTTAGAGCACCCTGACCAGCCACATTTCAGCACTCCACAGTCACACCAGGACAGTGGCTGCCACAGTATAGCACAGCGCAAATCTTCCCTTCTCTTCCTTTTTTGTCTGACTTTAGAAACACAAAATCCAGAAGCCACCATTTTATCTGCCCTTCTGCTAGTCCAGCCATTTCCTCAATGAACCTAGAACAAGGAACTTCTTAAAAGGGAGGCATGGTAGACAATAAAAACTATCTAGCAGGGCCGGAGCGGTATCCCAGTGGGTAGGGTGTTTGTCTTGCACGTGGCCAGCCTGTGCCGGCCCGGGTTCGATCCCCGGCATCCCATATGGTCCCCGAGGACCTCCAGGAGTAATTCCTGAGTGCAGAGCCAGGAGTAACCCCTGAGCATCGCCGGGTGTGACTCAAAAAGCAAAAAAAAAAAAAAAAAAAAAATATATATATATATATATATATATATATATATATATATCTAGCAGAAGGATGGCAGAACAAAGATGAGTAATTTTCATGTAATGGCAGCAAATCTTGTCATTTACAATAAATTCATAATGTTATAGAATTTATTATATCAATGCATATTGAGTTTTAAAAACCAGTGTAAATAAATGATTCGGAGTACTATTTTATTATTATATATTTGAAGAGGCCCCCTCAGCAGATTTATTCCTGCTCAGGGCTAAGGGATACCTCCTGGAAATATTAGTGGGAGCACAGGCAATGCAAGATCAAACCAGGGTTGGCTGTATGCAAAGTTTCTTCACCCTTGTAAAGAAGGTCTTTCCAGCCCTTATTATTCTATAATTAACAAGCATTGCAAACATTCTCCTAATATCTAATTGTCTGCTACATGCACTCTATAAGCCTTTCCTCAAACCTACAATCACCCAACACCAAAACTGTATTCAAATTCATAAAGAGAAGACGACACACAAAGGATAAGTAGTCTATATCCAGACGAGGATGAGAAGACCACCAATTAAGGCCCTGATCTTCCTACTGACCCTTCTCACCTTCCACTGAGCCATACCAACTTCTTTCTCTTCTTGCTTGATCTGGTGTCATTTGCTGGTTTCCCCACATTGTACGTTAGCAGAGTACATGGGAAAGACAGCCAAGCTGCCCTTTCCTGACCCCATTTGAATCTGTTTTCAATGTCAACCAGCAGAGGATCTCAGCCCAGCCATATAGCAGCTGTTAGGAGGATTGGTTCAACCAGTGATTGCCCTGGCCTTTGATGCCAGCTGCGAATGGGGCCATTGTTGCTTCCCATGTTAGGAGAAACTTGGCTTCTGATAAATGACAGCGGCTGAGATGGGGGAACCCATGCCCAGTCTTTGGCAGCCAGTTACAAGATTCTTCTCTAAAGTGACTGCCTGCAGTTCCACCAGGACAATTGGATATGAGTACAGGGTTCACAGCCGTCACTCAGGGCATGAGAGGGACCTGACTTGTAGTTTTAATTTGAGCTTAATCTTTTCAATAATAATTTTCATTCTTTATCTAAAGACAGCTCTTTCTTTCTTTCTGCTCTCTGCTGCACAGATCTAATTTCCTTGTTTCCTTTCTGAGAGAGGGCTTCCATAAAGTTCAAGAGGCTGCTTAATTTCCCCTGTCTGAGTTCTGTTTCATTCTTAAGTTGGTTTTTGGCCTCTGGATTTGGTCTTCTTATTAATACCCTTAAGGTATGCCACCTTTTCATTGATTTACCACAGTCTAAATGGTTAGTTACACAACTGTCCTACTTATTTTAGTGACCTGAGTGATGAGAGCTCTTCTTTTCAACATTATGTTCAGTTCATGCATTCATTCTCAGTTTATCTGGGACAGGTCAGCCACAGAAGAAATAAAAGGAAAACACATTTAGTTCTTTTCCCATAGCAGTTTAGAGCAGAATGTCTCTTAAAGGAATGTTAATCTAAAATAGATTTTTATAGGAAGGAAATCCCTTGGCAAATAAATTTGAACAATGCTGCTTTAAATGAAACCTACTTCCCCTCCTTCTGCCCTGCAGGACTTCTCAGAACCTTTACTATGCTAATATGAGCCAATAATCTGCAAATGGGAAGAGATAAGTATCTTGAAATGCCATGCCTTGACCTTGGTGTATAATCTCATGGAGCAAATATTCTATGTAATAAGCTTTTAGAGAATGGTGACTTAGAGGCCAAAAGAGGGAAGAAACCTGGAAGTATATCTAAAACATGTTGGATGTCAGTTGTTGGAGGACAGGTTTAGCTATTCTGGGAGTTTTGTTGTTTTGCCCACTCCCAGCTTAATCTACTTAAGTCAAGGTTCATTCTAATGAGACTTCTCTTCTATGTAAACACTGCTAGAGGGTGTGGCACTTACAGAAGTCACCTTGATTGAATAACTTCTGAGTTATACATCTACTAAGACTTCTATGTTTTCCAGATTGGGCACAGCTCCTCTTTATACCCACTGCACCCAGCGTGGGACAGTAAGAATTTACCAGGAGACTACCACCCTGGCTACTCTGAGACTATAGGAAGACTATAGGAAGGATCATACTAGTTTGCTCTAAGTAGGCGAGTGACCCTTTCAGTACATGAGAACAAAATACTCAGAATCACCCTGGTGCAGATAATAATAAGAAGGACCTTGTGGGTACCATCTGGATTACATGAAGCTCATGAAGTTAAGATGTATTACTTTATATCAGCCCTCTCTCTCTCCAGTGTTTTACATAAGAGATAATCTCCTTAGTCCTTGGCATAACCTTTGTTTATACCTGCAATTATAGACCTCATTCTCAGGACCTGATGCAATGGTTTGAGGCTCTTTATGTTCCCGGAGCAAGCAGGTGCCCTTGGGCTCTACCAGCATGAGACAGGACATATGGAGATGTTACTGGTGCCCACTCGAGCAAATCGATGATGAACGGGAAGACAGTGATACAGTGATACCTGCAATAAGGTGTGGCACTACACTCTGTTTAGAGTTCTTTGTTGGCATGCCCCTCCCGGTTGGATTACTTTGGTGTATATAAGGGGCTCGCAGACATGGGGCAGAGCTGCTACTGGCTCTCCCTGTGACCAGCCGCTCACGAGGCGCCTGGGAGGGATGGTGGGTTCTAGCCCTGGCCCACCACCCCAGCAGAGCCTCGCAACAAGCCAGATGACCCCCCACTCCATGGGGGCCTCCATTTCCACAGCCGGACTTCTCTAGCTAGAGCTTGTTCATTATATTGGATTGCTGTGGAAGAGCTTTTTGTACTATTAAAAGCCTTTTTTGGAACTGCACCGGACTCGTGAGTTTTCATCTGTTCTCCGGCATCCTTGGAGGTAGAAGAGAACTTCTGTCCCTGACACTGTCAGGGGACCCCGGCGGCGTTCCCGAGAGTCAGTAAACAGTTATGGCAGTCGAACTCTCAGCCAAACTCTGTGTAGATGTTGAGCAAAGGAATCCCTCCCAGCGGAGGTGTAAGAAAGACATAATCTTGATGCTTAGGGGACTGGACATAGATTTAAGCATATAATTTTTTAAAAAAATTTATTTTATTAAAGCACCAATATTTTATTAAAGCACAGATTTTGTTTGTGTTTTCTTTTTTTTATTTGACTTTTTGGAGGGGATCACACCCAGCAGTGCTCAGGGTTTACTCCACATTCTGCTCTCAGGGATCTCTCTTGGCAGGTTGGGGGACCATATGGGATGCCAGGGATTGACCCAAGTCAGCTACATGCAGGACATGCACCCTACCCATTCTACTATCTCTGGTCCAACACAGATATCTTTTCAAAATATTTTTGGTAAGATACTAAGAGAGCACCCAAGATGCCCATGTTATGAGTTAAAAAAAAATATTATCCTACATGGCAATAGGCCTTTGGCAGATGTGATAAGTTAGTGACCTGAAGTGGGGAGATGCAGGATGCTAGATTATTTCTGTGTGCCCAGAGTAGCATTAGGGTATCCTTAAAAGGGATAAGAGAGTACAGAGACAAAAAGACCATTGAGCACCAAAGCAGAATGAGGTCAGTGGGAGATTGCAGGGGCTCCTAAAAGTTGCTCAGAAGGCCCAGAGGCACCCCACCCCAACCGCTGGCTAATATTTAACCAACCAAAAGGTCGAAGGCAAACATCTGAGGATGTGGGATATGGTGATCTTCCTGGGTGCTAAGGATGACTAGACCACCCTGGGGCGTTTAAAGGCCTCAGGGTCATCATACCCTGTGATACTCAGGGTACCATGTAATTCTGGGATGAAGCCTAGTTAGGCCCCGTGCTAGACACCTGCCTGATCCTGTACTCTCCCTCTAGTCCCTAGAATGAGTGAGATTTGAAAAGGCTGCTCTGACAGAAGATGTGGGCAGCGTTCAAAGCTAGTCAGGACAAGGAAGAAGCCTCCAAAAGGGAACACAGATGCCAGAGCTAGTTTACACAAAGCAATGAGCTCTGTGTGTGTGTGTGCATGACATGATGCTCAGGGTTAACTTCCAATTCAGTATCAAGAATCAAACTCTGGCATCCTGCTCCAGCCCTTTGAACAACCTCTCTAGCCCTGAACTTTTTCTTGCAGCTAAGATGATTGTGGTATTTTGTTATAGCAATGAAAGGACAATAGTAAGCCAATTCAGGAACATATTTTTTCTTTATTTATAAAACCTCACTTTTAAAAATGATTAACAACTCCAAACAGCTTTGGTTAAGATGAGTTAGAGCTATTGATATTGGCCATATTAAAATTCAAAGTAGGACCAAAGAGGTAGTACAAGGGTTAATTAAGTCACTTGCCTTACATGACACCAACTCTGGTTCGATCCCTGGTACCGCACAGTTACTCTATGAGTAATCACAGATCACAGAGATCACTCTATGAATGATCCCTGAGCATTTATGATCCCAGGAATAAGAACCCTGAGAACCATCAGTTGTGGCCCCTAAACTGAAATAATTAATTAGTTGATAAATTAAAGTTCAAGCTAAAATGATTTGAAATCATAGTTAATGTCTTTTAAATAGCAATAATAGCTAGAGACTTAACTCAGTGACGTAAACATGTGCTTTGCATGCAGGCACCTGTGTTCAACTGCTGGCACTAAAAGATCTCTTGAGGACCATAAAGAGAAACCTCCTAACACAGAGCCAAGATTTGGGGTACACACAATAGAGTGTGTGCCTCAAACAAGAAAAGGAGTTTACAGTTTACCTGTTTACAAAATGCCCATTTTATAAGAAATGAGTTTATATTTTCCAAAACAAAGCAAAGAGACCAAAGGGTGACATTGTGGTGGCAATGTAAGTGTTCTCTTTCTGTGAGTGTTAAATGAATGGCTGGATAGGAGACTACAGGGTACTCATTTCTGCTTCTGTGTTCCGTCTTTGACATGACCATGTGTCCTATAATCTCTGGAACACTTCAGTGCAAGCTCATAAAAAATGTAAAGGTGGAAATTATATATATATATATATATATATATATATATATATATATATATATATATATTGCTTTTTTGGGTCATACTCGGCAATGCTCAGGGGCTTCTCCTGGCTCTGCCCTCAGGAATTACTCCTGGCAGTGCTCAGGGGACCATATAGGATGCCGGGATCAAACCCGGGCCAGCATGGACTGGCCACTTGCAAGGCAAGCGCCCTACCCGCTGGACCATAGCTCCGGCCCCTGGAAATAATATTTTAGTCTTATCATGAAACCAGTTTAGATATGACAGTCTGGTGGACTCCCCAAGGGTGGAGTTTCTAGATCACAGTTTGAAGCTCCTGCTGTAGAAGCTGTGTTTAAGCACCCTGTGCAGATAAGCAGTGTGATCTAAGACTCACAAGGATTCTACATGGCAGATATTAGTATTACCCCATTGTACAGATGTGGATACTGCAATTTTGATAAGGGGAGTATCTCAGACTGCAAGCTGGTGGACTCCAAATTCAAACTCAAGAAGTCTCACTCCACATTCTGAAATCTTTCACATATCCCTCAACTTACCCCAATAATCCCACTTTTTTCACGGATTTCATTAATGCAAGTATGCAGGGCTTCACTTTCCACCTTTTTCTTTTCTAGATGATATCATATGACAACAGTATCCCATCTGACATAATTTATCCAGATAGACGAATAATTCTCTTCCCAGATAATTATTTGACCAGTTTAAATTCAATCGAAAATGATGTTAAATAACTATTAGTGTATTTAGAGTAGCAATAAGGGCTGGAGGGTTAGCTCAGCAGCCTAAACACATGCTCTGCATGCAGTTGCCTGCATTAAGGAGGTTAAGCTCTCTGTCTGGCATGCAACCCACAGCAATTTGATCTCATATGTGGTCCCTGAGCACCACCAGAAGTGATTCCTTGAGCATAGAGTCAGGAGTAAGCCCTGAGGACTCCTGGGTAGGACCCCAAAATTGTTTTTTAAAAAGGTAAAACCAAATGGTAAAACAGTTTTTGGTTTTTCTAGGGTCATACTCAGTGATACTCTAGGGTTACTCCTAGCTCTGCACCCAGGAATTAGTCCTGGTAGTGCCTGGGGAACCACATGGGATACCAGGGATCTAACCTGGGTTCAGCCACATGCAAGGCAAATGCCTACCCACTGTACTGTCACCCAGACCCTAGATTATTATTTTAATATAGAATTAAATTATACAATCATAAAACTAGAAAGCAATTAAAATTACCTTCCTCTCATTGTAGCTACAGAAAAACTGACAGCAGAAAAGGATAGTCCATTGTCGCATGTGATCATATGACAGAGTTGTGTACAAGTTTAAATCCTAATGTAATGGTGGATACCATCATTTAAGCTAGTATTTTAAATTTAATTTTGGACACCATCATTTAAGCTAGTATTACATTATAATAGCACAAAGGTATTTTTTGACACACTGTACTTCAGGGTCTTTCTACAAGCATTTTCTTACTCTGGAATAATCTTTGTTCACCTCTGTTACCAATTCTCGTCTTTCATATTTTACTTTACCTGTGATCTCCTTAAGAATGTTACTCTGATCCTTTACATAAATTTAAGTTTTTACATTACCTATAGTATTAAAGATTTGACTCTATCCCTTAGAACAGCATAAGATTTTATTATTTTGAGCTTACGTATCTGACTGTATCTAGAATGGTATTTTTTTTCACTAGATGAAACAGTTTTGAAGAAATGCTTCTCCCATGATAGGCTTTAGAAAGAAGATGGTTTATGGTTAGCTTATTGAGCTTGATCTTTTCAAATCAATATTTTGATTTGATCATGAGACATCCGGGAGGGATGGCGGGTTCTAGCCCTAGCCTGCCACCCCAGCAGAGCCTCGCAAGAAGCCAGAGGAACCCCCCACACCATGAGGCCCGCTATTTTCCACATCCAGACTCCCCTCTCGTCAGAACGCCACCCAGCAGAAGAGCTGATTGCAGCCCGGCTTGGCTGCGCAGTTCATCAATAAATGCTCGAGTCTTGAGGTGACTAGAAAATTATCCCACCTGCACGGCAAAGCTTGGCAAGCTACCCGTGTCACATTTTTTTTTTTTTTTGGGTCACTCCCAGCAATGATCAGGGGTTTCTCCTCGCTCTGCACTCAGGAACTACTCCTGGCAGTGCTCGGGGACCATATGGGATGCGAGAGATTGAACCCGGGCCGTCACAGGCCGGCTGCGTGTAAGGCAAATGCCCTACCCGCTAGGCTATCGCTCCCGCCCCCGTGTCGGGTTTGACATGCCAAATCACTTGATCACTTGATCACTTGAATCCCGTTATTCATTGATTTGCTCGAGCAGGCACCAGTAACATCTCCATTGGACCCTATCAAGTGCCAATGTAGCCCAATGGCATCTGGTTGATTCAGGAATATGAAGAGCCTCAAACCGTTCCTTCAGGGTCTTGACAAGGAAGTCTGACCATCTTGTAGGTGGGCGGCCACATGATCTTTTGACATCTCATGGGATCCAGTCGGTAATGGCTCTAGTCCAGCGGTTGTCTCCAAATCGCATTACATGTCCAGCCCATCTGATTTTCGATGCCTTGGCAAACGAGACAGCGTCCCTGATTCTGGAATAGCGACGGAGGTCAGAACTCTGGATTCCTTCTCTCACTTGAGTGAGGCGTGATATTCCAAGCATAGCTCTTTCGATTCCTCTCTGGGAGACCCGAATAGCATTCTCATCCTGCTTTTCGTAGGGCCCAAGTCTCTGAGGCGTATGTTAATGCAGGGAGAATGGTGGAGTCAAAGAGATGTGCCCGGAGCCAGAGGTTCTTTGTCCTTTTAGCTATTTCTTCGATGCTTTTGAAGGCATTCCATGCTCCTTTTCTTCCTCCTACGCAGCTCAGGTTTTAGGTCATTCATCATGTTGATTTCTCGACCTAGGTACACATAACTGCTGCATTCAGAGATGTTTGTTCCATTGAGGTTGAATGGGGCCTCTGGAACTAGTTCATTCTTCATAAGCATTGTTTTCTTTAGATTCAGCTGTAGACCTATCTTTCCACATTCTCGGTCAAAGTCAGCCAGCATTTGTGCCGCTTGGCTAATGTTTGGTGTTATTAGAACAATGTCATCAGCGAAGTGGAGGTGGTGTAGTTGCCGACCATCTATCTTCACTCCCATTCCTTTCCATTCTAATTGTTGCATGATGTTCTCGAGGGTGGCGCTGAAGAGTTTTGGTGAAATGGTATCATCCTGTCGAACCCCTCTTTTCACATTAATGATCACTTCTTTGTAGAATGGTGAGATCCTGGTGGTGAATCCATAATACTGCTCACGAAGGATCTTGATGTATTGGGTCTGAACACCCTGTTTGGCTAGGGCTTCGATGACTGCTTCAGTCTCCACAGAATCAAAGGCTTTCTGTAAATCAATGAACGTGAGACAGAGCGGCATCTTGTACTCCCTACAAACCTCGATGAGCTTGGTTACTGTGTGGATATGGTCGATTGTGCTGAATCCTTTCCGGAAGCCAGCTTGCTCGCATGGTTGTCCTTCATCTAGTGTTCTGCTAATCCTGTTCAGGATGACTCGTGTAAACAGCTTGTAGATGACAGACAACAGGCAGATGAGGGCGATAGTTGCCGATGTCATGAATGTCTCCCTTCTTGAACAGTAGAACTGTCCTGCTGGTTTTCCATAGGGAGGGCACCTTGCATTCAGACAGGTAGCGTGTGAAGAGCCGAGCTAGTGTATCGATGAGTACCGATGGCAGATTCTTCAGGTATTCGGGTTTGACTTTGTCTGGGCCTGGTGCTGTTCAATTCTTTACTGACGAGATGGCATGTCAGATTTCAGAAGGGAGAACATTGGGAATGACATATCCATCCTGTGGAATTTGGTATGTGGGCAGGTGGATGTGGCTATCAAAGAGATTTGAGTAGAAGTCCTGGATAATCTTCTCCATTGCCTTTCTGGAAGATGTGATAGATCCATCAGGGCGTCAGAGGGCAGTCATCTTGATCTTACAGTTGGCGAAGGACAGGCAGGCAGTGCGAATGCTTTTCCCGGCTTCTGCTGCATCTTCCAGTATTTCTGCTCTTCTGTCTTTGAGGTCTTCTTTTATTGCTTCTCTTCACTGTTTAACAAGCTTGGACGTTAGCATTTGGTCTCCTGAGGCTCGCACCTTGCCACGTTGGCAAATGAGCTCAAGAGTTTCGGAAGACAAGGGGTCCTTTTGTGTCTTTCTCTCTCTCAGCATTCTTCGCACAATCATGGAGGGTGCTGAACCAGTCGGTTGTATTCTTCATCGATGTCGTCAATGATGGTATCTTCCCATGTTGCTGCAATGGTGCCAAAGAGTTCCCAGTTGGTGGTCATTCTGGGAGTTCTCTTCTTAAACTTTGCAGCCTTTTCTCCCCGTTGCAGGAAGTAGAATTTTGCACAAAGGAGATGGTGGTCTGATCCTGTTTGGAATTTAGGGGACGACAGCTACATCGGTCAGACAAAACCATCGATTGAAGATGATGTGGTCAATTTCATTGTGGAACTGTCTGCCAGGGAGATTCCCATGTCCAACGTTTCCCTTCAGCCTTCTGGAACTATGAGTTCCCATGAATGGTCTTGGTGGACATGATGAACTCAGATAGTCTCTCACCCTGTTCGTTCCATTCTAGGCCATGGGTCCCGATGTGGAGTTCTTCAGCCAATCTTCTTGGTCCTATCTTGGCATTAAAATCACTGACTATGATCTTACAAGATCATAGTGATCTTTTTTATAGGACTCCTCCAATTCCATGTAGAATTTCTCAATTTCATCTTCTTTGTATGTGGATGTTGGTGCGTAGACAATGAAGATAGAAATTGCTGGCAGTGGACCACATCTCTTCAAGTGTAATCATCCTATTCGGTTTGTTAGGCATTCAAATGAATCAATGTTGGCGGCCATGTTCGTGTTGACAAGGACACCAACGCCACCGACGTCTCTTTTCGTTGCATGTTCCAAGGAACAATTCTTCTCTGGTGTCAAATACAGCATGATGCAATTGATGCCTCCTCATCTCAGTCAGACCAATGATGTCGTACTTGATCTTTTGTGCTTGCACCATCAGATCCTCAATATATGCTTCCTGATGCCAGCGTACGTTGCATTGAAAGTACAGACAATCATTTTAGTCCTTCTTCATTTTGGCAGCCTAGGATGGCCATGAAATTTTATCAGGCACTGCTTGTTTGCCTTTCTTACTGATGCTGTATTAAGGGGCTCTTTCAGGGTCAGGAAAATAAACATCTATGTTACTGGATTTGGCATATTGAACATGCATCGGGACAGCTTGCCAGGCTCTGCCATGCGGGCGCTATATTCTCATTACTTTGTGGGGCTCTCTCAGAGGGGGTGGGTAGAATATTTGCGGTAATTTGGAGGTAAATGCGTGGCCG
The DNA here is from genome assembly GCA_021461705.1 of Cryptotis parvus. NCBI lineage: Eukaryota > Metazoa > Chordata > Mammalia > Eulipotyphla > Soricidae > Cryptotis > Cryptotis parvus. Next base: position 135,255 of record JAJIBD010022328.1, on the reverse strand, counting down.
CTATGCGGCCGTGCTCAACGGGAAAGCTGGTTTCTGCTCTGCCGGGTGTACCATTGTCTTTAGGCTCAAGCATTCCTGGGCTTGAAATACTCTCCTCTGAAGGTCGGGTCTCTGCGGGGTGGGTCCTTGTAGGCTTGGTTTCTGACAAGCCAGGCTGGAGACTGGATTAATCCTGCGGGCTGGAGACTGGATTAATCTGCTGGGTGGAGATCTTACCAGCTGCGGAGTGTGGATTGTGAAGATCGCTGCCAGCAAGGTGTGGGGGTTTCTCTGGGCTCCTCCGAGGCTCCATCGGGATGGTGGACTCAGGTCGGAAGTTGCTCTCGTGGTTTATGAAATGCAGGGGGTTCAATGGGGAAAGCTGGTTTCTGCTCTGCAGGGTATACCTGAGGTATTCTTGAAGACATGCCAAATACCAGTAACAATTATAGACCTCATTCCCAAGACTTGATGGAATGATTTGAGTCTCTTTTTATGTTCCTGGGTGGGCAGATGCCCTTAGGCTATCCTCGCATGTGACAAAACATATTGAGATGTTACTGGTGCCCGCTCAAGTATCAATGATCTATGGGAAGTCAAGTGATCAAGTGAAGTGATCACATCCTCCAACAACCTGGGCTACTAATAATATTTTTGGGGTCACACCTGGCGATGCTCAGGGGTTACTCCTGGCTCTGCACTCAGGAATTACTACTGGCGGTGCTTGGGGAACCATATGAGATGCCAGGGATTGAACCCGGGCGGCACAGGCCAGCGATCAAAGGCAAATGCCCTACCTGCTGGGCTATCGCTCCGCCCCCAATAATAATTTTTAAACCAAAAAACCCTCCTTACATTTTGATTTTTTGGAAAGGGGCATGCCCACTTGGGGGCTCAGGGGTTATTCCTAGTAGTGGTCAAGAACCATACATAAGTGGTATCAGGAGATAGAACCAGGGGTCAGCCACATGCAAGGTTTTGATCTCTGTGCTATCTCTCTGGCCCTGTATTTCTTTTTCACAGATATCTATCAATGCTAATGTTATCCCAAACATGAAGTAATGGTTAAAAATGTGTATTTTTAACCTTGAGGCCAGAGCAACAGTACAGAGGGTAGGGGCATTTGTCTGCAAGCAGTGGGCCTAGATTCAATCCCTGGCATCCCATCTGTTCCCCCAAACACGACTAGAATAATTCTTGAGTGCAAAGCATCCCTGGAGCATCGTCAGGTGTGACTCAAAAACAAACAAACAAAGTGTGCAGATCTTGAAGTCAATTCATGAAGGAAACATGTTTGTTCGTGGCAGTGATGATGTCCAACTCCAGTAGGATTGAACTCAGCCCCTATAGCAAGTGGGCTTTACTCAAATTTACATAAGTGTAAGAAAAGAAACGGCCTGCCACTTTTCTCCTGCCTCTGTGTGCTCCAGTAAAGCCCTCTCAATCCGCAGGAAAGTAGATGATTTGACCACTCCCTTGAGGGAAACCATTTAGGAGTTTCTCCTACCAAAATGAACCATTGAGGTTCTCTCTGATGAAAAGCACTTTATGGTTTTGTCTTTTGTTTCTTTTTTCAAATTCTTGCCAGGACAACAAGACTTCCTGGCTCCCTCCTTGCCAGAAAAGAAGTGGGGTGGAGGGTGGGGAAGTAGAAAGGGGGTGGTAAAAAAAATAAAGTGCCTTTGTAACAGCTCAGACTTTATCTACAGCTTCCTCTTGAAGCCACCCAGCCCTTCCCCTTAGATTATAATAACTTGACCCCTTTTTAGCTTTCTTATCATGAAAAATAGAAAAACCAAAAGGACTGGCTTTTTCAAAGTTTTCCAGAAGTCATCAGATAGTACCTCTGGAAGGGGAAAATGCTCAGAGTCAGGTCCAAGGAACAACCTCCTCCTAGGAGAGGGACACCTGCTGCCAGAAAAGTTTCTGGCTCATGTCTGAGAATGGGGGGGGTGGGGGGAGCTGATACAGGCAATGCAGCTGTTTGCTTTAGGAAAATAGCTTCCACTGTAAACACTCCAAGGTATTGTGCATGGTGTACAAAAAATCTTGGTTCCAGAGCAAATACATCCATCTGACCCCCGACAGAGAGGAGCTTTGTGGCCATATGTTTGGAAAGGTTGCTTGTTTTCCTAAGAAAGTGGATTGCCTTGCCCTGTGGACTTAGAGGGTGCTATTTTCTTTTTTCATTTCAAATCTTTAAGCTCTCAGAAGATTTGAATGCAAGCAGGTTACACCAGATGCCTTGAGAACAATGAAAAACTGCTGTTGAGCTTAAAAACATTAGTCATTTGGGGAATTTTTTTTCTTCTTTTCAAATGAGACCTGGTGAAATAAAATGCTCAGAGCAGTTATTGGGGAGACCAGGTGGTATACAAAGGCATCTGAATCAATGATGTTGCTAAATATCTAGTTGTTTCATAACAAATCAGACAACCAAATAAACAGCAGAGTTCTCACCAACAACAAAATTAAGTTAATTTGTTAAATCCTAACAAAAGCCTTTCTTCTAAGCAGCTTTTCCAACACTTGTAATCACAATCTTCACTGGAGTGTTAGCTTGAAATAGGGCCTCTTTGTCCCAAAAAATTACTCTGAACCAAAATTAGCACTAAAATCAATCAACTCTAAACTAAGGACCCAACAAATTACTCAAACATTTGCTGTTCTGACAGTTCTCTTCTTTATAGTCACCTCCTTCTGTTGCTTTCATTTCTACCCCTCAAAAAAGAATGGCTGAAATTTATGGCTAAAAGAAATAACTGATTACTGTTGGCACATTAACTGAAGGGGCCAATTGTTCCATATGGCAAGAATCAGAAGAGCAGGGAGCCATTCACCAGGAAAGACTGATGTGCTAAAGGGCAGAGCAATGTTCCCTTCATTGTGTGATAAAGAGTTTCATGTTTGGTTCCAAATTCCTAAAGGCAGCCTGGTGTGCAGTCGACCAAACCAAAGGGAGAGGACGTGAGAGGTGAAAGTATTCGCTTCTCACCCAACATTGGGGTCAACTTCCTGGAGACACGGGTGTCTTGTTCACTTTTGTTAGAGTGACTGAGACCTTTGGCACAATTGTCAAGACTAGAGCAACCAAATGGCCATTGGGCTATTTTCACACGTAACCTGAATGACCCTGGACCTTATAGGACTCCTGAGAGAAAGAGGTTCACAAAGAACTGTGGGCCATTCCCCCACACTCATTCTACAGATCCCCAGAGGAGACTCATGTGTGAAAGTCTCTCTCTCCAGCTGCTACTGCTGCAGAACCTACTAAACACCCCCAAAATGACCCTGCCCTCTCGCTCCATAGAATAGAATCTCAGCTACCAAACAATACCAATAGTGACTAAGGAATCCCAGGAGGCCCCCAGAAAATATTGATAACTTTACTATATAAGTAGTTCCTCATAAGACTTAAAATGTACCCCCAGGACTCGGAAACAGATGCTAATTATCCTCTTCTTATTCTCATATGCTTAAGCACCAAATTTCCTTCTTAGGGAATTACTTTTCATTAAGTTCGTCAAGACATTCAAATAATAGACCAAACACACCCGGGTTTCTAAACCCGTGGATATTAGCCAGACTCTAAATTCCTTCTTTTCACACAGTCAATCCAAGACAGGCCTCAAGTAAAGGGGGTTCAACTGGTGTCAGCATCTCTCTCTGTCTCTCTGTCTCTCTCTGTCTCTTCTTTCTCTTCCCCCTTTTTCTTTCCCTCATCACATGTTTCTTTACATATTTGCCAGTCATTTGACATGGTCATTGTGTGTTACTAAATTAGAAAACATTATAAATAGGAAGAGCTAGGATGTGGTCTAGTTTAGTCAGTTATAGGACAGAGAAGCCTCAAACCTATTCTCTGTATGGTGGTATTAATACTATCAACTCTAATCACAAACAAGGAATCAAGTATGTTAGAATTTATGGAGCATTTTACATACATTATTTCATATAAATAATGAATTGAACCCAACCCTTTGGACCACTTAGTTGTTAAATAGCAGTGAATTGGAACTTTCTGTTTCTAAGTAGGGATGCTTTAAAAAAAAAACTTATTAAAAATAGCTCCAAAGGCAATTTGAACATCAAAGAGCTTTTTATGAAACAGCATTTTGATGAGTTAAGTGTAAATGAATCAAAAACATATGGATTGCATTTCATTTAAAATAAACAAGATTTAAAATTAAGAAGCAAAGTGGTTTGAAAACACATCTGACTTAATCCAAAGTCTGAGAATAGAAAGAGATTGTGAGCTTTATAAACCAAGGAAGTGAAAAATGAGTCTTGTTACCTGGGGTTTTGTCCCAAATTATAATGGGAATAAAATTATTTAAATTAAACCTTGACTCCTAAACAAACAAAGACGTAGAAAGTATTCAAAAATTTCTTTTTAAGTCATGAAATTATTACATTACTACCAGATGACAAAAATCATAGATTAAGCTTTCCACAGATTGATAATGCCATTAAGCTTCTGTTTTTCTTTCTTTTTTGGGGAGTGGGGAACATGCCCAGCAATGATCAGGACTTACTCCAGGCTCTGTACTCAGGAATCATTTCTGGCAGTGCTTGGGGACTCTATGGGATTGAACATGAGTTGGTTCTACCTGCTATACTCTGGACCTTCACTTGTTTTTCTAATGTCATTTTCACTCTTTTCTGGGATCTCTTAGAAGATTGGCTTCGAAGCAAGGTACTAAATTTTAAAAGATTTTTTTTCATGGGCATGCCCTCCAAATATTTATTTGGAGGTGTCTCATTTTTTTCTCTGATTGATTCAGACTGAAAGTTCTTTTTTTGTTTCATACATCAAAAAGCCGCTTTGTAGATATTACATGAGACAGACACTTTTCAATCCATAACTTTAAAACTCAAATAGATTTTAGGGGCCATAGTTGCCTTCCAGAATTATTAAGAGTATAATTAAGAGTACTTGGTTCTGGAACCATTGCGATAATACAGTAGGTAGGGCATTTGCCTTGCATGCAGCCTACCCAGGTTCAATCCCTGGCATCCCATATGATCCCCTGAGCACCACTAGGGGTAATTTTGAGTACAGAGCCAGGACTAACCCCTGAGCATCCCGGGTATGACCCACAAATTTTTTAAAAAGAAAAATCATTAAGAGTTCTTGGTTAGAGTGAAAAATGAAAACAAAATTTTGGTTTCTACAAAAGGATTTCTTCCTGTCATAAGTAATTGTTGCCTTACTGACAGTCCTTTTGCCTTTCATGTACATTATTATTTCCTATTCTTTGCAAAGGTCCCTTTCTGTTAAGAGATCAGTTTTCCTTTCTCCAGCAGCAAGTTCCACTGCAAACCTCAACTTCTACAGTTGAAAATGCCACAATCCTCCTGCCCCAGAAGCAACAGCCCTATAGAAAATGCACTTGTCTGTACTGAGCAGCTACAATCCCTAAAGTACTGCCCAGTAATTTGGGAGATTTGATCAATTTCTAGGAAAAGTTTGAGACACTGTCTGGGAGTCAGCAATAAAACTGGATTCAGACAGGGCACTTCATGGTGCTAATTATCTACCCGGCCATGTCAGCCCATCCTGAACTGAATTCCAGTAATCCGAGTGGCCTGAAGCAAATTATCAAACAGTCAAAGTTTCTCCTCGGCTGTCTTCCAGCTTCTCATCTGGGTCCTGCCATGGCTGCACCCACACACAAACCTGGTGCTGCCAGTGACAAGAGTAGAGCATACTGTCCTTCGAGTCACACAGAGCTGGATTCAAACATCACGCTTTTACTTTTCAGTGCATTCATGAATCTCTTGCTCTGTAATACATGACACTTGATTTGATTTTCTGAATTCCTATTCTCCGTTTCATGTCTGAGTGAATGTCCCCACCTAAAAGGCAAGATTTTTTGCCCAAGAACTGCCTTTATGTTTCTCACTTCTGGTGTGACTTTCAACTGTCATGTGCCTTATGTTGCTCACTTCCGGTGTGACTTTCAACTGTCACTTGGACTGCATGCAGAAAGTTTTGGCTTTGTGTTTTTTCTGTTGACTAGTTGGTTAATGTTGATTTTGCAGTGTTGGAGTTCAAACCCGAGTCTCACACCTGCCACATGTACTCTTCCACTGAGCAGCATTTGGGAAGGGTATTCTTGTCAAAGGACCTGACTTTCATCTGCACAGACAGGCAGGACTCTCTGCTTCTGTCTTTGCCCATATGGCCTCTGAGCCTGGAGTTCACTCTCCTCACAGACCCCAATTCTTGCCATCAGTAGCCTGTCCACATTGCTGGCCCATCTTCCCTCAGTTTCTCCTCCAGAGTGGCCTGGTCAGAAGCCCTGTCTTCCTGACAACAATTCCTAGGCCCCAACTTTCCCTCAAACGTCTGTCTCATCTCTACTAATCCTACCCAGTTCAGATTTTTTTTCAAGTGTAATATCTTCATTTTTAGTAATGAAATTTATATACAATTCAGAGGCCGGAGTGACAGTAGAACAGGTAGGGCATTTGCCTTGCATGAAGCTGACCCAGATTCAATACTCAGCATTCCATATGGTCCCCCAAGCACTTCCAGTAGCAATTCCTACGTGCAGAGCCAGGACTTACCCTGAGCATCGCTGTATGTGACTCAAAAAAGTAAAATAATAAAATGAAATGTATATACAATTCAAATTCAGTTCTTTGGTTACAGTTGCAACATTTCAAAAAGTTCTGTGGAACATGTGCTAGCAGCTAACATTCCAAACAGCTCAGATGTGAAACATTTACCACACCACAGATGGTGCAAGAAATAGTTCTAGACTCCACAAAACTATTCTTTAATGCTCTGCACCTTCGACAAATTCTTCACTATCATCTACCATGCATTCACCAGGCCTGGTCTCACACATCAGTCAAATTCCTGTATTTCCTGGGGCCAACTCAATACCACTTACACAACAGTTAAGAGTACACTCTCATCATTATAAGAGTCTTGATTTATGCAAAATACTCTATAAGGCAGGCTTTAGCAGCTTCCTTTTACCAACAGTAATAATAATAATGAAGTGGTATGCCCAAACCAGTAGGTAATGGAGCCAGGGTATGAGGCCTAGTCTCACTCTGTCTCCCTTGTTTGACCACTGTGCTCTAGGCAGGCATTTCTCACCCTTAGCAGCACTGATGCTCTCACTTGCTGTTGGAAGGCTATTGCAGAGGTGCAGTAGCCAGAAACCTGGTTTCTACCTGCTTCTTGCCAATGGTACTCACCTCCATCCCCACACATAGACAATTATACTTGTCATTTACATTGCCAGAGTCTCCTGAGAAGCAATATTGCCCCCTGATAGAGACCGGAAGCTAAATTTTGGTTGGATGAATGCACAGATGTGCCTAAATTCAACTGATCCTTGTGAACCAAGCATTTAATCTGCATGAGTCAAGTTGAAGCAAATTTTCTAATAAACAAACAATAAACACAGTTCCCATAAAGATATAATGTATTCTAAAGAAGTGTTTTCCTTTTCTACAGGGTTTTTCTTTAACATTTACTTTTGCCTGGCTTTTTTCATTCTAAGAATATAATATCTAATCCATATAACACAGAAACTAGGTGCAAACAAACTGCTTACGCTATCAGGCAGATCGTGTGCTAATCAACTACGCATTCCGAGTTGAGTTTTGGAAGAGTCAAAAAGTCATACATGACTTTCAACCCCTCGGTAGAGGAGAGGTAAGTTCCTATCACCTCTCTGGTTCAAGAGACAGTCATACTGCAGACTTATTTTCAGCAAATGAGAAGGAAATTCATACCTATTTTTCAGGGAAACTGAAAAAGTCTTTCTTTAATCTCCTGTCTAAGTGCCAGACCAACTCTCCAGCTTCCCAGCTGGGGAAACTCTTCTGTAGCTGCTTGTTTTGTGTTCAGAGATAGAGCCTGGGTTGCTGACAGCCAGATGTTCTGGGGCTCCCCCATGACACAACTCATCTACACAGGACCTGTTCCACAAACTTTTTCTCATGTCCACCTGGTTTAGACCAACAGTCACAGCAAATGACATCTCTGCGATAAGGGGTAAGGGGGTGGGAATGGACTCAGAGTTGTGAGGGAAGGAAATAGAAAGAAGCAGTTAGAATTGCTCATGCAGTGTAGACCTCGGAGACAGAAACTGGGAGCTCTCAACCTAGCAAAGAGGTTCCAAAACCAACCGTGCAAGAACAAACCACCTAGGAATGACATTTCAGTCTTCGTAGCCATCACTAGGTGAATACGGCAAAGATGATCTTTGAAAGAGACCTGGGGTCTTCCTAAGACAGCTCCACTTCCACAGTCTTGTCCATCTTGAATTGCATCTTCTTTTCCTTTGTTTGCTTTGTATATTTACATGGGAGTGGAGAAATCCCTTGGCTTTACAAAACCTTTCTTTTTGCAAAGCATGTGTCTAAAGTCACATTTCCCCTAGTCCAAAAAAGAATTGCTGTAGATAAAGTGTGCATCTCACAGGTTGGAAAACGACTTTCTCTCCCCTTCTGACTTCCCTCATGCATTCGTATACAAATACACTGATTCTGGGAAGTCCCACAGCTAGGAAAGGTTGATTGCAAACAAAGCAAAGCTTCCCTGGTTAACTGAAGCAAAACATGAATGCAAGCCTTCTTGGCAAGAAACAGAGTAGTAGGGAGAGCAAATATGAAAAAAAAATCAAATAGTAAGTGTTTAAAGGCAAGTATGTGGTAGAACCAAAAATTTGCTTTTTTGGCAAGAAAATTTGAATTATGGAACTATTCTGTTCAGCACAAACTTCACAGGCTTCATTTTTTTTCAAGTATAGAAAGTTTTTTTTCTTACCAAAAAAAAATCTCTTTAAAGAGCTTTATTTTCGGTTCAGAATTTCAGATGTTCTCCAAGTCTCTTTTTTATGCATCCAACTCCCTGACTCTAATTAAGGATGCTGCATTCAGCTCTTAATGAGCAATAAAATCCAGAGAATGAACAGCTCTGGTTTATGACTACTCATCGTTGGTAGACTGGTAACTGGCAGAACCCACCCTCAAGCTGTACCTCCACCTCTATCCTTCCTCATGATTGTTACTCTCCCAAGATTTCCAGGACAAACAACACAGTCAGAGACCACCTGCCTTGCCCAGATCACAGCCTACTATGTGGCAACACTGTCTGCCCTGGTGCTTGGGAAAATCTTCACTCTGACTCCATGCCAGCTGTCAGAGCAAGGGCAGTGACCATAACAAGATCTAAAGTTGCTTGTTGCCAGTGTTATTAGAAGTGCTTTATTGCTATGGTTTTCATGCTTGCCAGTCCTTCCACCTCTGCCCCACACAAATACACACATGTAAAACATCATGTGTGTAAAACAGCTTTATATGGTGATGGATTTAGGAGGTGGGGTCTTTAAGAGGTGATTGGGTCATGAGGTAGAGCTCCTATGAGTGGGTATAGTGTGCTCATGAAAGAATACCACAGACACCCTTCATCAATGTGAGCTGAAAAGCAACTGTCTAGGAAATGGGAAGCAGGCACTCTCTGATGGCAGCTCTGCAAGCCCCTTGGTCTTGGGCCAGATCCTTATCTTCAGAACTATGAGAAATAGGTTTATGTTGTTCATAACCACATTTCATTCTATGGTCTTCTATTAGAGCCACCTGAACAGACTAGGACCAGAGGATTGATTCCTAAAGAGCACTGAGGGGTAAGTGGTTAGAATTCAAAATCTTCCAATTGTGTGTGTGTGTGTGAGAGAGAGAGAGAGAGAGAGAGAGAGAGAGAGAGAAAGAGAGAGAGGAATATCCATCTTTGATATTTAGATATGCATATGTATGTTAAGAATTTTTTTTTCCACAACTTTTAACTCAGTGTTTCTCAACCTTTCTTTCGATTGTGGCCCACTTCTGACCTGTTTCCTTCCTCTGAGCCCTCTGAAATATCCATACAACTCCTCATCAGAAACTGCTCTTCTAACTGACATTTAGCATTTCTTCCACTATGAATTAGATAATGAACTGCATAGTAGAGTTGGTTGTGCTTGTGACTTTGTCAAAAATTTGTATGTCTTTTGTATCAGATCACAATTATTTAAATGTCTTAAAATATTGCTTTCAGGGCAAGAAAGATAGTGTAGCAGGTCAGTCTGTGCCTTGCATCCAACTAACCTGGTTTGATCTCTGGCACCACATATGGTCTCCCCAAGAACCTCCATGAATGAACCCTAGATACAGAGCCAAGAGTAAGCCCTGAGAACCATGGGTGTTCTCAAATAGATATAATTTTCATTCATCACAAGATTATGCTATTATCTCCTTGAATAGTTCTTACTATCTAATAATAATACACATACAGATACACATAAATAAATAGCTTTAAGTAATTTGATAACTATGTTTTTATTTATTTGCTTTTGTTTTAGTTTTTTGGGGGTTCACACTGGCAATTCTTGGGGATACTTCACTCAGGAATTACTCCCTGAAAGTGTTCGGGAGATAATGTAGGATATCAGGGATCAAACCTGGGGTGGCCATGAGCAAGGCAAGTGTACTACCCACAATATTATCTTTCCTATGTTTGATATATTTGGTTTGCTTTGGCATCTACACATTTTATTTATGCCTTTCTTAAAAAGAACTTTTTTTAAGAATTTCAGAGGTCTACCAGACTGCCCCAGGGTTCAGGCCACAGGAAAGATTAAGAGCACTTGTGGGCATAGAAATACTAAGTTATTTCAGATGAATGAGCATTGATGTTGGTCATTCCAGATGGGAGTCTGTATAGAACACCTAAGCACTTTGCTCTGGTCCAAAAGTAGAGAGGCCAAGCTAAGCTGGGTAGGACTAAAAGCAATCTGGCTCCAGAAATTTTGCCTTCACCAAAACCTTGTGACTTCCTCTCTGAGATCCTAGGAAAGCTCCATGGATTGCACACTCTTCCCACAAGTAATTCAACCCAATATGCAAACTTTACATGGCAGGGAAGGGATGTGCTTAATTAAGTCCTAGTGGCTTTTCCTTCTACCATCCTGCTTGTTCTGACCTTTGCCTGTCTCTCAGAGGCTAGCTCCTATTCTTCTTGCCCCACTTTTCAGCCGCAATGGTCTCCCTTCACTTTGCTGCATTTGAACTTTCTTCTCCCTGACACACTCTTCATCCTTCCTGTCACTTTCACCCTTTTGACCCTCTCCTTCATTCCTGACACATACAGCCCCCAATACACACACGTGTGCACACGCGTCTACATGCACACACACAGAGACGCATACACACACTCACATACACACACACACAAACACACACACACATATATACACATACCTTATGGGGAAAGCTGCCATGGTTATCTTGTCAAAGAATGCTCTTTCTGTTGTTCTTTCTTATGTTTATTAAGTTAGTCCTTTCTGGATAGTTTGAATATCCCCCCCAGTTTAGAGTTCATCTTTCCACCTGCTTTTTGTAACATTGGTGAATCAAAAATCTTAATCTAGTCATACTGATCAACTACTGTACCTTCTTTCTTAAGAAATAATTTCTTATATTCAAGTTCCTAAAGATAGACTTTGTAGTTCTTCCTAAAAGACTTCAAGTTTCTGTTTTGCCTCTCGGGTCTTAATGCATCTGTAACTGAGTTTTGTGAATTCATGTGTGAGATTCTCCTTTCTTTTTTTTCCCCATACAAGTAGCTGCAAGTGTGGACATCAATTATAGGATGCTCAGTTCATCTCATTTTGAACCTTCAGTGACCTGTTAGCCAACCCCTAGGCCTAATACTACACTGAATTATTTAATAATCATATTCATAATCAGTGTTGTGATATATTCCCTTTATTAACCATTTTATGAAGAAATGCTTGATAATTCTTACTTTCCTATGTACATTTCTATAAGAAAGGCCAAATTCCACAAAATATTTAAAATTTTACAAGTACCTTGGCACAGGGAGCCAGGCCGGGCTGCCACAGCTGCTTCCCGCCGCCGCCATCGCCTTGACCTTCTCTCCCCGTCATGGCCGAGGAACTCTCCGCAGCCACTTCACACACCGAGGATGATTTCTATTGCCCCATCTGTCAGGAGGTGCTCAAGGCGCCCGTGCGGAGCGCGGCCTGTCAGCACGTGTAATTCAGTATGGTAGAGTATAAAGAAATTGATTTTCCCATTTCTATCCCTTGGAGTTTGGGGCCCTGCCCTTTCCTCCGCCTCCATGCCAGTTGCCCCAGAGAAGAGAGACCCACCCACGCCAGAATCAGCTAATTTGCAACCCGGAAGAGATCCAGACCCATCCACTTCAGACCCACAGCTGTGCAGCTCGGCAGGCCCCATGTGGAAGCAACCCATGGAGCCGACCTCCCAGTAAGGGGGCTCGGCCATCCCCTGGCTGAGTCCAACATTGCTCCAAGGGTTTGCTCTCCTGAGCGGGGAGAGACCATGCTGGCCGGACTTGGAGTGGAGTTTTGGGCCCTGCCCCTTTCCTCCGCCTCCATGCCAGTTGCCCCGGAAGAGAGAGACCCACCCATGCCAGACCCACAGCTCCCTTGGCGATCGATCGCTTCTGGCGCGCAATATTCTTAGAGAATGCTGATTTTAGGATAAGGTCCTTCCCAAGATCTTTCACATTTATACATTGTATACAGTACTAGACAGGTTCTAACTGATACCAGTAAGCCTAGCAAGAAGCCAGAACAAACCGCACATCATGCAGTCAGTCATTCTCAACATCCAGACTCCATAGTTCCTCAGCGTTCCGTCCAAGAGAAAACCTGATCTTCCCCTTTAAGTTTCATCAGTAAATGCTCGAGATGAGAGCCTTCTACTGAGACGATACCACCTACACGGCAAAGCCTGGCAAACTATCCATGTTTTATTTACTTGTTATGCCAAAACTAGTAACAATTATGGACCTCAGTTCCATGACCTGAAGAATGGTTTCGGGCTCCTCCTGTCCCTGGAACAAGCAGATGCCCTTGGGTTACACTTGCTTGTGACAGGACTAATGAAGATGTTACTAGTGCCCACTCGAGCAAATCGATGAACAATGGGAAGACAGTGACACAAGTACCTTCCTCCTCATCCATGGAGATAGCTCAAAGGGATCTAGCATATATCTTGCATGTGAAGGGCCCTGGGTTTTATTCCCCAGTACAACATGCCCACCCCATTTCACTGCAGTCAGTTGTAGCTTTGATAACCCCTGAGCATGGAATCAGCAGACCTACACTGCTGGATCCTGAGTGGACCCCCAGGAGGTCCAGCTACAGTGTCCACACATAATAAAAAGCCTTACTCTGAGATTTTTGTTGAAATTTATTTATGTATACACAATAAGCAGATTTGACATCCTTAAATTATTTGCTTTTTCTATTCATAAATAGGAATTAATTGAAATTTTAAGTTGTTCAAGTTTTTAATTTATAATTTTCTCTATATGCCACATATTTAATTGTGTTTGTGGCAATCAGGTAGTTAGTTGATAGATAATCTTTCTATTAATAACATAATATTTACTACATTTTCTGCTTACTGTTAGTGCAGAAAAATGAAATTATGTATGTGTAAATCTTATTACAGAACATATTAAGTTATTATAACTAATAACTTGTATATTATGTATTTATCCAGATAGACATATATATTTCTTTAGAGCTGTGGTAAGCTTGGTTTTCTTCTGACCTAATATTTCTATATTTATTTACTTTTATTATTTTATTACATCAGCTAGAAACTGCAGAACAATGGTGACTAATGGCCATTATTTTCTTAATTCTGGATTTGAAAGAAATTTTTTTATATTTCAATGATAAAGAGGAAAAATTTTCTCTTTTATCCTTAATATTTCTATGAGTCTTACATATGTTTAAACTTTTAACTTAATGCCTTTTCTTCATAAAATGGAGTTTATTTATTATCTGTTTTCCAATTAATGTAGCAAATTGGCATATTTCCCAAGGTTGAGCTAACCTTGCTTTCCTGAAATAAACCCTTTGAGATCATGATGCATTTTCTTTTTCATACATTAACAGATCTCTCCCCCCCACTCCCTGTCCTTAAACTGAGCTTAAGTTTTTGTGTACATGTTCCTCAGCGCTTTGGGGGCATTATTTTCTTCTCTTATTTTTGTCTAGTTTTAGTGTCTGAGTTTTACTAACCTCATAAAAATGAGTTGTGGTGTAGCCTCTCTTTTTTCTATTTTTGAAGACATACTGGATGATTGGATTTGTCTGTTCTTTAAGTGTTTGGTAGAACTTGCCAATAAAAGCATCTGGACCTAGTGTTTTCTTAGGGAGAAGACTTTTTAACTGTAGAATCAACATTTTTAATGACTTTAGGATGTGATAGAATACAAAAATAGTCGCAATTGTCCATTCTTCTCCGTATCCATGCCCTCTCACTAAAAAGAATGTGCCCATTCCCTCACCTTTTGAATATGCACTAGTCTTATGGAATTCTTAGCCAACAGAGTACAGTTACTCCACTGTACTAGTTTCAGAGACCTCAAAAAAAAAAATAACACTTCTGTTTACTCTCTCAGAACCCTGCCATGACCACAGGAACTAGCCCAGCGCCCCCTTGGAGGAAGACATCAAGGTCAGTCCTGTTGTCTCTCCTGGAGCCATACTGCAGCAACCTTCAGCCTACTGCCCTTAAACGGATGTGAGCAAGAGCCCAGCCTGGATCAGTAGAAACACATCCCCAGCCTACCTAACCAAGAACAGAGGAAAAATCCGGCTGTCCTCTGAGAAATCATAAATATTTATCCCTATAAGTCATGGAATGCTGTTAGGTGCTTGACTCCACAGCAATAGGTAAGTAATGCATTGGATCATGCGTATATGAATCTGTTTAGAAAATTCATATTTTTCTAAAAATGTATCTATGTCACTTGAGGTTTTTCTTTTTTTAATATCAGCATAAAATTACTCATGCTGGTCATTTTAATTCTATTTTGATGATTTTTATCATTTTTCTCCTATTAATTGCTTTGTTTTCTTACTACTTGACAAAACTTAAGTTTCTCAGTCATATCACTTCCATAAATCAACAAATATCTGTCTGTGCAGATTATCCCTACTACATTTGTTTGTGTGTCAATTGTTTTGTTGTTTCAGTTTTCAATTTATCATTGATTTACAATGCATGACATTTCCGGGGCCAGTGTCACTTCTCAATATATGTATGTGATTTATCTATAATACACCACCATAAAAGTTCTAATGTATACTACCCCCAAAAGACCTTATACCCATTCCTTCTGCACTCTTTCCTTTTCCTTATAAGTCAATATTCCCTTACTTAAGGTAAAACACACTTTTGTATTCCTCTAAGATTATTCATATTCTCCCCTTAAATTGTTTTTAATTCTCCTACTCGTACTAATTTTATATTTGTAGAATTTATCTAATTGATATAAACCTTAAAATGTATTAGCACAGAATTATTAATAATGTCACTGTCACTGTCTTCCCGTTCATCGATTTGCTCGAGTAGGCACCAGTTTCATCTCCTTATGTCCTGTCTCATGCTAGTAGAGCCCAAGGGCATCTGCTTGCTTCAGGAACATAAAGAGTCTCAAACCATTACATCAGGTCATGGTAATGAAATCTATAATTGTTACTAGTATTTGGCATATCAAATACAACACGGGTAGCTTTACCAGGGCTCTGCCGTGTGGGTGGCATACTCTTGTAGTCACCTCTAAATCCAGCATTTATTGATGAACCGTGCGGCTGCTTGCAGCTGCAAGCCGGGCTATAATAGGCTTTCGTCTGCTGGGTGGAGTTCTGATAAGAGGGAAGTCCGGATGTGGAAAATGGAGGCCCCCATGGAGTGGGGGGGTCGTCTGGCTTGTTGCGAAGCTCTGCTGGGGTGGCAGGCCAGGGCTAGAACCCACCATCCCTCCCAGGTGCCTCATGAGCAGCTGGTCACAGGTAACAGCAGAGCCGGTAACAGCTCTGCCCCATGTCTGTGAGTCTCTCAATTATTAATAATAATAATAATTGTTAATTATTATTATCAATTTTAATGTAAATACCAATAAAAATGTAGTTTTTGAAAAACAATTTACTTCATTGATCTATCATTGATTAACTATTTTGTAGGATTCCAGGAGTTCAGCTACATTCACCTGTGTATGTAGGTGTATGGTGTCACCATCTCCACAATTTACCAAAAAAGAGAAAGAGACCCATCCCAAATATGAGATAACAAAGAAACTAGTAAGGGAACAACAAATAGCCAAAGTCATCAGAACTGAAGATTTTTGTCTACAGAACTGAGCTTACAAGGGATTGGGGTTTGGGAAGGGTCCTTGGGACACTGGTGGAGGGAAGAGGGTTATCTGGTGCTAGGTGTGTGGTGCTAGAATGATGCATCTATGAAAATATGAGTAACAGTATTGTGAATTTCAGTAGCTCCGGGCCTGAGAGATAGTACAGTGGGTAGGTACTGTCTTGCACTCAGCTGACCAGAGTTTGATTCCCAGCGTCCAATATGGTCCCCCAAGTCCACTAGGTACAATTGCAGAGTGCAAAGCCAGGAGTAACCCCTGAGCACTGCTAGATGTGACCCAAAAACAAACAAAAAATGCTAGTACCTCAATTAAAATGGTTTATAAGCAAATAAAGTTTATAGGAATGAATAAATTTACAATAACCTGTGAGGCTGATGCTTAATAATAGAGAGAACTAAGGTCTCTGGAGATGGGATTTACTCCACACATTATATTTGAGGGAAAGAAGCAATAAGGTACACAGAGCTGATGCATTTCATGACAGTTAAGGAGGAATTACATTCAGCCACCTCCAAGACAGACAGTTGGCAGGAACTTCTAATACTATTTTCTTAGTCCATCAGATCATCTCAAATTTCATATTGGAATGAAGAAAACAAACTGAAAAGTCAGACTTTTTCCCTTCATTTTTGAGTCACATCCGGAAGTGCTCAGGGACTAGTCAGCACTAGTCAGGTGATCAGAACAGTGAGTTACCAGGGATTGAACCTCGATCTCCTGCATGAAAAGCATGAACCCTTTGAGCCATCACCTCTACAGTAGAGGTTGCCTTCATGTAATTTAGAGATCACAGCTTTGATGAGCATGTTGTAGCATGGCTTCAGTTCATTTATCTCTTAAAATACTTTTTATTTTATGGTTTGGATTACTGCTTAGGTTGGGAAAGGGTAAGATACTTCCAGAAACCATGTCCATTGAAAGAATAAAGTACCAGTAATACTGGTTACCCTTTGACCACTACATTCTGGGTTTCTTTCCCAATAAATTCTATTTATCTTAAGATTAAAGTAAATCACCAGTAGACATATAATGAAAGCTCTGTGGTGGCAAGTAAATATGTAAGACAGAGACATCAGTGGATTCTGTCATCTTTGGAAAAGATTCTTTTTATGGACTTTGTTTTCTCATTCATGGGAAATATGGTAACTTTTCAGAGCCTAAAAATCTTTCCTAAACAGAAATAACCTGTTAGAAATAAATATAAACCAAGTCTAAGCTCAAAGTACAATGATTTAAAAAAAGAAAGGTTCCTTGAATCTGGAAACACACTTGTTCATACTATTGCAATAAGAAAACAAGCCTAAATTAGATTTGACTGAGTCACAGTTGACCCTGAAATTGACTAATTGTATTACACTAGCGAGATCTAGAAATCTTCAGTGCAGCTGCTCTAAACTTTGTGCCATCAAAAACGGATTCTAGTTCTCTTCCACTGCCTCAGAGTCCTCAATATGGAGCAACATGAAGCCTAAATGCCAATTCTAACTCTCAGCAATACATTGCCACCTTGAAAACTCCAGGTTTGGGTCCAGAGTGATAGTACAGCAGATACGGGACTTGCCTTACAGGTGACCAAGCTGGGTTCGATCCCCAGTGTCCCATATCCCTGAGAACTGCCACCACCTCGGCCATGTAAGCTCAATGCCCAGTAAAATATTCTGAATTTTCCTGAACACCATCTCCAAACTTTACAATACTAACTACAGTAGTGCTACCATACTGCATACCACGCTACTAGTACCATACTACTACAATCCCAATAGGAGCTCACCAGATTTGAGGGAAAAGTAACAGCTAAGCTCAACTAACAAAGACATTAACACTGAAGGCTTGACAAGCAACAAACAGCTTAGTAGGACCAGAGTAGTAGTCCAGCGAGTAGGGTGTTTGCCTTGCACGCAGCCAACATAGGTTTGATTCCTGGCATCCCATATGGTCCCCTGAGCACCACCAGGAGTAATTCCTGAGTACAGAGCCAGGAGTTACTCCTGAAAATTGCTGGGTGTGACCCAAAAGAGAAAAAAAAAAGCTTAATAAAACCTCAGACAAAGACTTAATGTCTCCATGGTGAGATGCAACAATTTTCACAATTTTTCTTTTACCGAAGTTGTTGTTGTTGTTGTTGTTGTTGTTGTTGTTGTTGTTGTTTAAATATATTTCCATTAGCCAATAAGCAGTTACAATCAATATAAAACAAATCATTGTGGGTCTGCTATGGGGCAGGCTTGAGGGGTCATTAGGAAAATAAGAACAATGGTAGAGGGAAGGTGACAGTGGTGGTGGTGGGATTGTTGTTGGAATACAGAATGCCTGGAACAATCATCGTGAACAACTTGTAAACCACGGTGTTGAAATAAAGGGGTGTGGGGGGAATGACATTGCCACCAATTACCATTTTGCCAATGAGATGCTAAACTCATTTTCTTAGTATAAATTGTAATTGTTAGGGGAACCACCCCAGCCGTGGTCAAGTTCACACGGGCCACTCCCAGTGATACTTAGTCTGGTTACAGCAGCCAATTGATTTGGTGCTTGAGTCCAGTGAGCTGTGGAGCACCAAGTCGTCACCTGGCAGAGCTGTTAGGCAGAGAACATGGTGCTGGGGCTTTAGCAAAGCAAGTTCTAGGTTTTGAGATATGCCCCTAGTCACTAAACTGTAAATTTCATATTGGTGACTTTATACCTGTCACTTCAAGGGTTAGTATCAGAAGTTTGGTGATCTTTGTCTTCTAAACTTCTTTTTCACCATCTATTTTTTTGTTTATTCTGCCTCTATTCATTTCTAATTTGCTTCCTCTCCACCAACCCCCTTTTTTGGTAACAGTTCAATATAAAAACAATAGCATTTACAAATTAAGGCAATTCCTAATGGCAGAGAAATGTACAATCAGATAAATGAAATTGTCTTGTTTTTTCCCTTCCAAGGATCTAAGTGACTGTGGTCCCGGCTGCCCGGCTGGGAGAAGATAAACTGCACAGCAGCAGTGAAAGTCGTGATAACAATCAGAAAGTGGTTTTCACAGCAGAGAGATTTTTCCATCAGATTTCCTATGACCTTGAACACTGTGTTAGCGATGAATAATTAATGGTACTTATTACAGTAAGGCCCCATTTAACTGACATTATCAGGGAATTAGATGCCCTAAACAAGTGAGTTGGGTAGATATTAAGATATACTCCCTTCATGTGCTTTAAAAAAAAAATCTATTGGAACCATTTCTGGTGCTTGTTTCGAAAACCTGTCGTAATAGTTTTTGACTTACTGATAGTCACCAAAATATACATATTTTTCATCCTACAAGTACTACGGAAGCCTAATAGATGCTGGGCATCGTGCCAGGAGTGCACAATAAAAGAATAAAGGAGAGAATCCTTAGTCCATGTCCTGATGGAGAAAGGAGGATATTTAAAGAAGGAATCAGGAACCACAATGAAATTGTGCTAAGTGCCAGAAAAGTATACTGCTCTAATTTTCATAAACTGGGTGGAAAAACAGCTGAATTCAAAGTTGGTTGTATTCTCCAGAACTGTTTACCTCGCTACTAAATGACCTCTCGACCACTATGACTGATCTCGGAAACTGGCATATGACCTTTCTAAAATTCAGCTTAATTTCCCATCTAAGTAGTAACCAGGTCCGACTCTGCATAGCTTCTGAGACCAGAGAAGATCGGGCATGTTCAGGGTGGCATGGTTAGAGACAAATTCAGCTTAGTTTCTTGTTTGTAAAGTATGTGGTGCTGCCTCTATTTTTCTGCTGCACAATAATGTACATCAAGTTATTAAACTAAGGCTGGCAAATACACAGTGAACTAGAAATGGAATAGCAAAGTACCCTAACTGAAGAAAATTCTTTATATTCTAACTGCAGAACTGAGATTGCCAAAGAAAGGGGAGTACATTGAAAGGATAGAGGGGATCCAATGGACTTTGATGGATGGAGGAATATTGGTACTTTGTTGGTGATTTGGAAAGATCTGAAACTGTACTCCTACAACACACATAGCCTGACATTATCAATGCAACTTTAATAAAAATTAATAAAAAATTTATATAATGCAGTGTCACTGTTTGAGTGGTGACTGGGCCCCCTGGTACATTCAGGACCAATATACATTCCCCTGGCTGATGGACAGAGGAACGGTCACAGACTGATGACCAGCAACATTTTCAAGGAAGTGAGACAGGGCTTATAGAAGAAAAGTCTAAGAGTGGGGAGACAGGGATTGATATAGATTTGGTTGAACATAAACTTTAAATGTGGATTTGGTTGTACATAAACAGATATAAAAGGGGGTTTTGTCTTAAAATTTTTTTTTACTGAATCACCATGAGACAGACTATCACAATCATACAATGTTTCATTCATACAGTGTTTCAACACTCCTCCCTCTACCAGTGCACATTCCTAGCACCAATGACCAATGTCCTCCAGTTTGCCCCGCACCTCCCCCACCTCACCACAACCTAGTCTGCCTCTATGGCAGTCACTTTTCTTTTCTTCCTCCCTCCCTCCCTCTCTCTCTCTCTCCCTCTCTCACTCACTCTCTCTCATTGTAGTTTGCAGTACAAATCCTGAGAGGTTATCATGTATTTCCCTTCTCCTACTTTCAACACTCAGTTCTTTTTTAGCATGATCATTTTGATAATTTCCAGCTATGGTTTCATACTGGTTCCTTCTCTGTCTATCAGATGTAAAGCACTTCCTTCAGGGGAAGTTCTTCTAGGAGATCTGCCCATAAGCAACACTTCATTTCAGAGGCTCCAGTATTCTGGATTCTGGTCCCCAACACTGCAGTCTACAAGAACCCACATAAGATCAAATCACACTATAGTAGAAACACACACACTAGAAGAATCTCATTTGGACCAAGACTGAGGTCACTCTCTGGCCTACATTTGACAAAGATGAACATTTTACTCAATGGCAATGCCAGAAATGGGCTTCAGATGCCAAGACTTATCCTTATATCTCTCTCAAACCTTATGTTTGTATCCATCTCAGACTCAAAGCATTCTTGCAAATATATAGCAGTATTACTCAACTTTTCTCCACCATCCTCACTTTGCTTAAACATACAAGTATTAAGTGATCGCATAAATATAAAAATCTCTCTGCGAAAAAAAAATTTTCTGTGTCCCCTTTGTGAGAGAATCACTCATGTATACTGTATGTATTATTCCTACGACAGAAAGAGCGATTCTCTTTTTTTTCCAAATACTTCTGTGCTTTTTCATGCTGATTTTGGACCCCTAAAGTCTCCATCTATGACCCCAGGACTTGTTTAATTTTAAAAAAAGAGGCAGCCTGAGGGTGGGGGGGGGGGGGTGTGGGTACACTGGTGGTGGTGATGGGGCACTGGTGGAAGGATGGATGCTGGAATACTGTATTACCAAGAACCAATTAAGAACACCTTTGTAACTGTATGTTTCACTGTGGTATAATAAAAATTTTTAAAAACGGGCCAGAGTGATAGCCCAGCGGGTGGGCGTTTGCCTTGCATGAGGCCGGCCTCTGCCACCGGCCTGGGTTTGATCCCCGGCATCCCATATGGTCCCCCAAGCACCGCCAGGAGTAATTCCTGAGTGCAGAGCCAGGAGAGACCCCTGAGCATTGCCGGGTATGACTCAAAAAAGCAAAAAAAAAAAATTAATCTTCAATCTAGGGCATCACAGTCCCCAGGAAAATAAGACTTTTTTTTCAAATATTTTAAAATAATTTCAAGCTTTCAGAAAAAATTTTGGCAATAGGACAATAAGTTAAAGTAACTTGCAAAAGAAATGATAAAATAACCATTAAAAAAAACCCTTAACTATGGGATGGGGGAGGGAATTGGGGACATTGGTGGTGGGATATGGGCACTGGTGGAGGGCAGGTGCTGGAACACTATGTGACCGAAACCTCCAAACATGAACAACATTGTAATTGTATATCTCACGGTGGTATAATAAAATGTTTAATTAAAAAAAAAGATTAAATGAAAGAAATAATAATAAAATAAACCCTTAATTCCTAATATATTTCCACAAATCACACTGCTTCATAGTTTTGTCCCAAAAGATAATGCATTCTAATATGTAGACTTTTTTGTATTTGTCCAATTGTCCTGATAATGTCCTTTTATATCACATCCATTCCATCACAAGTTATATTTAGATAAATCTCTTTCATGTACTTCTATGTGAGACAGCTACTCAGTATTGCTTGGCCTTCTCATGAACGACATTTTTGAAGAGCATTGGTTAATTTGCAGAACCTTCCTTGATTTGAGCTCATGTAATGCTTCAACCAAACTCATGACTAACCCTGGTTTGATTTCCCGCACTGTATACCTACATCTCCCAAGCACCACAGGAGTGATCCCTGAGCACAGTATCCCTGAGCCAGGAGTATGCCCTGGGCACAGCCAGATGCAGGTCCCAAACTCAAATGTGTGTATGTGTGTGTATGTGTATGTGTGTGTGTATGCACACACACACGTATATCCATATACACACCAGAGAAACAATGCTATTTTTCTCAGTGAATCACAAACCTTATCAGTAAGTACTTAATGTTTCTCCATAGATTATATTTGTCAGCTTCTCTGCTATAAAACTTAATTTGTGAGTATTTTTTCTAAGTAATTTATTCATGTTTTATGGGAGATACTCTAAGTTTACAACTCCAGTTTTTCAACTAACTTTCCCCATTGTTGATAATTCTTTATTTTCCTCATAGATTGAAGTTCTGTGATGTACAGTATTATTAATGACAACTTCCCATGCATATAATTCCAACCTGACACCCCGCACCAGTGTACCCACCTCCCTTTCCCAAGACCACAATGCCCTTTTTTTCTCAGTGCCTCCATCACTTCTTTTAATTCCTTTCCCTGGTCTTTGTTGTTGCTATTATCATGAAGGAAGAAAGGGTGTTTATCACACACTTGCTTGCAATGCCCGGGAAATCATAGACTTTGTGTTGGATCCAGTGGTTGATTTTATGGCTTCATGCTGGAAAAGCAAGTGCTATCACTGAACTACATGCATGGGCCCCTAGTGAACATTTTTACCTGAATCTATAAATTCTCGTGGCTAGTTACCACAATTTTCAAGGGCAACTTTAGCATGAACATTTGCCCCCCATCTTTCCCCTTTCCTCTGTTGATGTTGTCATTGCAAAGAATGCGAGTCTCACACACACACACACACACACACACACACACACAAACAGATGTGGTGTTCACCCACTTTAGCCATGGTGCTTGCCAGAGTCCACGTATTAGATTGTGGTGTTCACAGAGCTAGCCGCAGCCTCTCTGAGGGGCATCCTCCTTTATTTTTGGGGCCGGCACACATTCCAACTACAGTGCTCACCAGGGGCCACTGCAGGGCTTATCCTGTGCTCAGCATGGTCACTCTCCTGACCATGGTGCTCACACGCCTTTTTTTATTTCAGTGCTCCCCTAGGGTTACACCTTTTTGAGGTGGTCTCTCACATACATATGGTCTCAATGCAACCAGAAATTGCTTTCAAAACATGGGCTGTAACGAGCAGAGTTTCCAGGATGGTGCTTAGCACATGCAGTGGCTCCCAGGATAAAAATTTCAGCCTCGTGCCTGCAAAGTAAATGCTCAAGCCCCTGAGCCATCTTCTAGCCCCATAAATGGTTTAACAGGAATAATTTCCAGATTGTTAGCTTCTCTCCAGATGCTTCTAAAACTGCTCTGACAATGTGTCTGTAACTTACTGGTTTTGTTTCTAGGGTCTCAAACTGCTCCACTCCAGGGATGCTTCCTACAGGATTCACAAACAACAAAATGAAGAATGCCCCTGGGTTGTGGCCTGGCCCCTGCTGATCCCTTTTCCCACTTAACCTTTTACTACTGCCTTTAAATAAAGACAGGCCCATCTCTCACCCATCTTAATCTTATTGTGGTACATTCCTCCACTCCCCCTTCCCGGGTTTAAAAAAAAAATCAGTCTCCAAACAAAAGAGTGATTCAAAATTTAGCTGCTAGAGTTGAGAAAGTGTAGGATGCTAATGATTGGGTTACAAATCCTTTTCAATTCTTTGCTTTCAACAAAACTGAAGGAGGATCTGAAGGAGTTGTCAGCTGCTAGATCATTAGCAATAAGTTTTGATGATAGATCCCTATAAGATTTTTGGCAAATAACCTGGAATAGTTTAAAGAATTTAGTCATATAACTATAATAAATAACTATATAAGTAGATTCCTATCTACTTATATAAATATCTTTAAGTCCTGACAATTATGATTAAAAGAAAAGAAATTAGATTGGTACTGAATCCTATTTTATTTAGAAAATAAATATTTAGAAGTTATGAAGAAAAAAGCCCATTCATCTCAGTTAAATTGGACACTTAAGATTAAAATTTTACTCCCTGTGTTCTATAATTATTCACCAAATTTAGAATATATTTGTCATTTGAGCAAATAAAATTATTATGATAATGTATAAAACATTAATTTATAAAACGATTAATGTATAGAACATTAAGTTCACCAAAAAATTGATTAATTTAAAACTACATTAAAATGATTATGGAATTGACTGAAAAGAAAGTATACAGTGATTGACTTGACAACATGCCTTTTTAAACAATAAATTATAGTTCAGGGGCCAGAGAGATAGTTCAGTAGGTAGGGCATTTGCCTTGCATGCTGCCAACCTAGGTTCAATCCCCAACATCCCATATGGTCCCCTGAGCACCACTAGGAGTAATTCTTGAGTGCAGAGCCAGGAGCATCCCCTGAACATCACCGGGTGTGACCCAAATATATAAATTAGAATAAATTCTATGCAGGAAGTGGCATAGAACCAGAGAAAGGAATGATGTGTAAAATCACTGTTAGCTTATGAGAGGGAGATATACAGAGGAAGGAGATGACATATAGAGCCCGCTGGGTGGTTGGGATTCGGGAGGGGGAGGGAGACGGGACGTTGGTGATGGGAGATGGGCTCGGGTGGAGGGTGCATGTTGGAACCCTGTGGAGCCAGGACTCTGCATGAGCATCCTTCAATTTAAAAAAAAGGAGAAAAGGTGGAAAAAAATAAATAAATAAATGAATGTCTGCAGGGCTAAAAAAAATAAAAAATAAAAAAAAAAATAAAGCCCAAAAGCAAACAGAAAAAAAAAAAAATCACTGTTAGCTTTCCTTTTTAATAAATATTTAAAAGAGAATAAGAATTAAAATGCATTTTTATTTTTTATAACATAAAAATGTTTAAAAGGGGTGCTAGAAAGCATTTTATCATTTACCTTATGATGATATATTTAGCTATCAACTTAAATATGTGAACGAAAAATAATTTTTGGAAGGATTTAGGGGACATGTGAAGAGCAACATCAAAATAGTAATACTGAAAAAGGTTCTTTCCTTCTGCTTATCTTCCAAAAACTTCTCTGTGGACTTATTTTTTTTCCACCCTTTAAATTTTCTTTATTATCTTCTTCCCCCGCCCCAAACTTTATTACACCACTTTTAGACATACAATTGCAAGATGCTCATGTAGAGTCTTGGTTCCAATACCCATCCCCTCCACCTGAACCCATCTCCCATCACCAATGTCCCCACCTCCCTCCCCCTTTCACACCCCAACTACTTGGCGGGTTCTGCATGTCCTTTCTCTCCTCTCTATCTCTCCCCTCCCATCAAACTTTCCTGCACATCGTAGAATGCATTACATTAAAGGACATAACTGTTTCCACTAGTTTGATGGATTGTGTGCCGCAAGCGGCCACCGACTTAGTGGCCTCATGGTCAGCATCTGGACAGCGAAGGTGGCAGCTATTGTGGTGGGTGAGTCTCATCCGGCTGCTTCAAGAATGGGGACTTGTTTTTTCCTATGGTAACTTTTTGCTTCCCATTAAGGATTTGTCTCCACTTTGCTCTGTGAGCTCAACTCAAACATGACACAAAAACCCTTCATCCTCTGTTCATAATGTCCCTTCATTCACCAGTCAAAGATCAGTCTCATTATTGGCAGAAAAGGAATCCAGGACATTTGCATAGATTTTCAAATTAAGTCTCCTCCCTAGGTATTTTATTTATTATATCTATATTCCTGGAGTAAATAACCCTTCTCTAATTAACAGTCAAGAGCTCATCCAAAGAGGGAACACTTGCTTTGTGTCTAACTTCAGTTTCCATGATTGTTTCAACATGGTCCTCTCAAACAAACTTCTCATGATAGCAGGTTCAGTGGATTGTGGACAAAGTACAAGAGAATCCACCAGAAAAGGAAAGTCCATAGATTCCTCAGCTGCAGAATCCTTTCTAAACTGCAGAATTCTGGACCTTGCTAAAAGGTCTTCTGTCTTGGTGAGTAAGACCCATTGCTCTGTGTGTAAGTACAGTCCCCTGCTGGGTAATCTTGTGAGTTTTGTATTGCTGTGTTAGGGATCAGAGAAATAGTACAGTGGATAAGTCACTTGCCTTGACTCTCATTCAATCTCTTCATCACATTCGGTTGCTCAAGTGTTGCCAGGAGTGATCCCTGAGCACATAGCCCACAGTAAGCCCTGAGCTTACTCACATGTTCCCAAAAAATAAATAAATAAATATCTAAAAAGAATTGCTACTTTGAAGTGTAGTCTTTGATCTTGACTTAGGGCCTGTCCTGTTGCAGGACTCCTCTAAGAGCCTCTGCATCTGCTCTGAATTGCTGCCTGCAAATAACCGTAGATAAGGGGGGTAGTCTAAATGTGGCAGTTTATCTGACCATGTATTCTGTACTAGCTGGTATAAATATTCTCTCATGTTACCACAATCATCGCGGGACTAGCTAGATCATACCAGCATATTTGCCTGGCCACGTTGGATCCCTAAATAATTAGACCAGAGAGAAATGTTGTTTGCCTCCAAGCAAGCAAGCATGGCTCCCCTGATAACTCGAAGGCAACTAAAATACAAAACTACCGTGAAGTAGATGAGACTTGTGAAGGCTTGGAGAAATATTTAACTGGTACTAGTATTAGACTTTTGGTACAGAAACAAGCAATCTCGGAAACCCCCCTTCTCTACCCTATAAAGGCTTTTCCAGGCAGATCTTGGCTCAAGACATTAGCATATAAAAGGGCCTAGGTGAGATGCTGGGAGAAATTACCTGAGGGCATTTGACCCTCCCTGCTTTCCATAATAGTGGGAGGGAGGTCTGAGTTGCAGGGTTATAAAACTAGTCTGCTTCCTCTCCCTAGCTCTCTTTTTTGGGCTCTCTCTTTGTGAGCTCGCACCCTTCTTGGGAGTCTTGTCTTTGTCTCCTCTTTACAGGCCCTTTACATGTAGTGGCCGCCATTTTGGCCTACACGTGGCTGGAGTTCTAACCAGGAATCCTAAGCACAGGGTTTTTCCTATTATGGATTTATATGCCTGAACCTGTGATAAGTAAATCCTTTTAAAACTGCATTGAATTCCTGAGTCTTCATCCATTAACCGCCGGCTTCAGAGGTAGAATGGAACTCGCTTCCTGGCACTGTTAGGGACCCTGGCATTGTCCCCGACACTGTCCAATGAATTCTTGTGCTTCTTTTCAGGTACACTGTAGTCTAAAAACTTAAAATGCATCAACTCAAGATAAGTGAGTTATCAATGTACAGCATTTTATAAGTCTAGTCTCATTATTTAGGTGAAATAACTCTGAGTATTACAGTTCAAATGTTTTTAATTATAAATATTAAGTGATAAATATAAATTTAACTGTATCAAGATGCATTGCATTTATAATATCAAGATTTAAATTTAGTTGAATATTTAAGTATTTCAAAACCAGAACCCATAGCAACAGTACAGCAGGTAGGGCGCTTGCCTTGCACATGGCTGACCCGAGTTAGATCCCCATATAATTTCCCAAGTAATTACATGGCTAATTCCTGAGTGCAGAGTCAAGAGTAACCCTTGAGCATTACCGAGTGTGACCCAAAAAAAGTACACACAAACACACACACACATACACACACACACACACACACAGTTTTGTATGATAACAATGTGACGATTTTGGTGAAGTTCCATGGTAAGGGTATGAAAATGGATATTTAATGGGGTTAAGATTATGCATGACATATAAAAAAAGATTATGATGACTATGATTTTCACACAATTAATAAGAGCAAACCTGTATACATTATTTTACAATTCGACCTTGCATTAGCCCATGAAAATAACCTACATAGACCTACTTAAAGCAAAGAAATTATTGCAGGATTGTTTGTTAATTGTAGAAATATGGTAAAAATAAAGCAAAATCAACTAATATAAGGGTTTCGATAAATTCACTGGTATATGTAGTTCTTTGCAATTCTATCAAAACACATTTAATGCTATAAAATAATATTCAGAATGTAATACTAAATCAATCTGATATGAGGAAGGAAGGAAGGAAGAGAGTGAGGGAAGGAGGAAGGAGGGAGGAGGGAGGGAGGAAGGAAGGAAGGAAGGAAGGAAGGAAGGAAGGAAGGAAGGAAGGAAGGAAGGAAGGAAGGAAGGAAGGAAGGAAGGACAGTAAGGGGAGGAGGAAGGGAGGGAAGAAGGAAGGAAGGAAGGAACGAACGAACGAACGAAGGAAAGAAGGAAGGAAGGAAGGAAGGAAGGAAGGAAGGAAGGAAGGAAGGAAGGAAGGGAAGGAAGGAAGGAAGGAAGGAAGGAAGGAAGGAAGGAAGGAAGGAAGGAAGGGAGGGAGGGAGGGAGGGAGGGAGGGAGGGAGGGAGGGAGGAGGGAAGGAGGGAGGGAGGAAGGAAGGAACAAAGGAAGGAAGGAAAGAAGGAAAAGAAGGAAAGAAGGAAGGAAGGAAGGAAGGGAGGGAGGGAGGGAGGGAGGAAGGAAAGAAGGAAGGAAGGAAGGAAGGAAGGAAGGAAGGAAGGAAGGAAGGAAGGAAGGAAGGAAGGAAGGAAGGAAGGAAGGAAGGAAGGAAGGAAGGAAGGAAGGAAGGAAGGAAGGAAGGAAGGAAGGAAGGAAGGAAGGAAGGAAGGAAGGAAGGAAGGAAGGAAGGAAGGAAGGAAGGAAGGAAGGAAGGAAGGGAGAAAAAATTAAACCACATAAAGGAAGAAAAAAGAAAACCCGTAATGGTGAAATTTAGGCTAAAATTTGTTTACATTTTTTTAGCTTTCAACTGCATACATTACCTTTAGAATCCAAAACAATATTTCTTTTAAAAATTTTAATATGTATTCCAAGTTCTGAACTACTATTCGCAAGAGGAAAAAATTGATTTCACAGTCTTCTGGCAGCGTATTTGCAGAGTACAGTAGAATTAGTTCATTCACTTGATCTCCCCTGTATGGCCTGCAGCTTGACCTACAGCTGGTGCATCTCTTTCTCCCTCTCACTTTCACACACACACTCACAATCAAAGAAGCGTATTCTAGCATGTCCCTTGAGAGCCTACTTCCTTTCCTTTATCCTGAATAATTTAGATGGAGCTGAAGGAAATGATTCTTTTCCATGAGCTGATATTAAAGAGTTGGGAAAGGCATGCCATGAGTTACTTTCATTTATCAGTATTATCATAATTAAGTGTCCTTCTTTCATTATTCATTCATGTAACAAATAGTTTCAAGTGCCTAATCTACACTCAGGTACTCATTCTGATAGAGGCAAAAGATCTGTTCATTCATTCATCAGTTTAATCAGTCAATAAATAGTATTTTCTAAAGTATCTGTGCAACATCTATGCTATTTAAGACATTGCAAATACTGTGAGAAACTAGAGAGAGATGGTCTATACCCTGAAGAAGCTGGCTGCAGAGACAACAAATAGAAATAGTTGCAATCTGCAATATATACCATGCAGAAAACACGGGTGTTGCAACAGAAACTGGCGGGATTCTTAACTAGATTAGTGAGTTCGGAGTGCCTCTCTAAGTAGAACATGGGAGAGGACAGAGAGAAAGAAGAAACCAGTCAAGAGAGCCAAGTTCCGCCAAGAGAGACAGTAAATTCCAACTTGAGATGAGGTGTGGGGCTTCCAGGGTTAGAAAGATCCTCCAAGGCTAATACCACGCAGGCCTAATGGGAGGCATAGAGGCTTTGGAATGTGAAACATGAATTTGGTTGATTTAACAGAGTTTTGTGTCTTACTGAGCCAACTAGTCAATGGATACAATCATAATATAAATCATAGGCCAAGGGCTAGTGAGATAGCTTAGGAAGTAGGGCATAAGCCTTGCATGTGTGAGGCATGAGTTTAGTCTGTGGCACTGCATGACACCTGGGCACTTTTGTGGGTGACCTGTAGGCCCTGAGCACCCCAGGTTGAGCACCATCAGCCTTTAGAGCTGAGCTCTGCCAAGAGCACTTCCTAGTATGTTTCTCGAAAAAGGAGGAGGAGGAGGAGGAGGAGGAGGAGGAGAAGGAGAAGGAGAAGGAGAAGGAGAAGGAGGAGGAGGAGGAGGAGGAGGAGGAGGAGGAGGAGGAGGAGAAGGAGACGGAGGGGGAGGAGGAGGAGGAGAAGAAGAAGGAGGAGGAGGAGGAGGAGGAAGAAGAAAAAAATAAGAGGAAGAGGAGGAGGAGGAGAAAACGAAAGTTTATCATCAACACAGGTCAACAAGCTCTCTATAAAGGACTATGCAGTAAATATGTTTGGCTTCACAAACCTTTTGAGTGCTCTATTGGGACCACTAATTTAGCCCTTCTAAAGAGAAAGCAGGGAGAGATAATACATAAAAGATGAAGTATCTTCATCTACAGAAACAGGACCCTGGCTAGATTTGACCCAATGGTTATAGTGTGCCAATCCCTGAAATGAGGAGAAACTAACAACATTTTACAGGTCTGGTCTATGAAGCCAGAGAAGTGACTTCCTGAGTGAAAGCTGAGCTAACTCTTAAAAAACAGTAAACTTCAAAACATGCTGTGAAAGTCAGCTATGTAGGTCAGTGGTAGACCACTTGTCTTGCAAGTGTGAGACCCAGGGTTTGACTCTTGGTGCTACAAAAACAATAAGCTGAACAGACTAAACAACAACAACTCTTCTTAAAAATTAGGTGATGGGGAAAGGAGATAAAACCAGGCATAAAGAATGGAAAGGGCCATGGCTCAGAGGCAGGAAGTCCACACCCTCTCCAGGAAGGCAGCTAAGAGTTCAGTCTGAGTGGTGAGCATTTACTCCAGTTGAAAGCCAGTGAAGAAGCAGACACCACGCTAGACAAGGAAAGAAAGGGAGGAGGTGTGAAAAGGAATGGCCCCTGGTCTCTAGGACCTCAGGGACCAGAGATGTTGACAGATACATAGTCTTCATACAATCAACTCACTGTGAGGGAAACAAGGAAGGTTGCTAGCAATAACAAATCAAGAAATTTACTTTTTATTATTTTATTTAATGTTTCAACAGATAAGCATTTGCAGTGAATAAGGCAGGGGATGTGGCTCCTTGGTAGAGTACCTTCCCTTGCATGTTCCTGGGTTCCTGGGCTCAATCCCTGGCACTGTGTGTGTGTCTGTGTGTGTGTACATACATATAATTTTCTCTCTCTTAAACTCTGTTCCACCAGTTTACATATTAACCTTCCTAAGGAAGAAAAAAAAAGTCACTGTTCTTTCAGGAACCTTCCAAGGATAGGCTCTATAGACCAAAAATAATGACGATGTGTCTATCTGGGAGCTCTTTGCTATTGTTTTCCTCTTTATTACACTGAGGATCTGATCTTTCATTCTCAGAAAAAAAAATTCTGAACATGAATTTTTTCCACAGGAGGAGATTTAGAAAATAGAAAAAGAAAAGGTCAACAATCACGAGAAAACTGGGTCTACAAAATGAAGGGCAGTATGGATGTGGGAGAAGGCGTAGTACATGCATCAGTTTTCAGGGAGCTGAGCTCTGTAGCAAGCTATACAGGCAAAGGTAGGGAGACAGGCCAGAACAGCACTTGCTTGGCAGACTCTAGGACACAGATGTAATCTGACTGGTTGGAGAACTCCAGCAGAGACTCTCTCTCTCTCTCTCTCTCTCTCTCTGTCTCTGTCTTTCTGTCTCTCTCTCCCTCTCTCTCTCTTTCCCTCTCTATCTATCTATATACATATATATAAATCTCTCTCCATATATAAATATATAGAGAGAGGAGAGAGAAAGAGAGAGAGGAGAGAGAGAGAGACAGAGAGAGACAGAGGCATCCACCAGCAATTCACGTATGTGGGGAGCACCCCTGGTAATATTCAACGCAGCACTGCGGACCTACTATCCTTTACTTGGGCCAGGAAATGCTGAAGATTCCTCAGATTTACCCCAGCTAGGGACTAGGACCCACACCCAAGAATTCTTAGAAGGTCATGCAGTGTCAGGGATCAAATTCAGAGTCCTGTACATTCTAGTCATGTGTTCTACCCCTTGAGACATCTCCCCACACAGCCCCTCACCACCTTCCACCCCCACAACTTTCAAGCTCAGGAGAGTCATGCTAATTAACAATTTAGGAAAATGACGCTAACAGCTGTTAGAGGATAGATATCAAAGTGGGTCTTGAAAGCCGAATCAAAATGCTGTGCTTTTACTGTTCTGACAGTGGGAGTCAATAAAGGTAGACAGGGGAGGGCCAACAGCAGAAGAGTGCTTCCAGCAGACAAAGTTTCAGCGGCCCAGGGTCTTCAAACAGAGGCCAGGATCAAATGAAGAAAAGGTGAGATAAAGGGCCCCAAGTCAGAGTCTGTAGAACTCATTACTGACCTCAGCGGAGATTTACTTTCAGGAAAGAAATCTGGTTCAGTTACCTATTACTGCATAGAAAAATCACCTCAGAGTTAATGCTTCATTATGAAAAAAGCAGGCAGACCTTGGTCAAGTCACATGCTATCTTAGGGTCACTGAAACTTCATCTGGAAATCGAAGAGAGCAAAAGACTCTTTTCACAGGAACTAGAAGCAAACAAACAAAACAAGCACGTACCTTTCTGGCCAAAGATGAACTGGATTAAGTGGCCGAAAAATGTAATTTCCTATAACAAGGAACATAGCTTTGTTGTTTGCTTGTTTGTATTTTGGTGGAGAGAGGCACCCTACTGGTGCTCAGGTCTTACTCCTGGCTCTGTGCTCAGGGGTCAGTCCTGGCAGACTTAGGGGATCGGGATGCAGTGCTGGGGGGTAGAACCCAGGTAAGCTGCATGTAAGGCAAGTGCTTTACCCACAGTACTATATCTACTGCTATAGATTTTAGATAGACATGTTTGAGCAAATAAAATGAATTTTTCTCTTCATTTATCTTTAGTATTGTTGCGGTGACTGAGGTGTCACTCACTTGCACAGACAAAATGCTCATTGGGGATTGAAGGTCTGATTGTGTTTCTCAATGTGCAGCACTTGTTAATGATCACATCTCTTTTGTAAAATGAATTTCTAGAGTAAATGTTCAAATGACAGTCACTGTATCACTGTCTGTATCACTGTCTGTATCACTGTCCTCCCATTCATCATCAATTTGCTCGAGCAGGCACCAGTAACATCTCCATATGTCCTGTCTCATGCAAGTAGAGCCCCAAGGGCACCTGCTTGCTCCAGGAACATAAAGAGCCTCAAACCATTCCATCAGGTCATGGGAATGAGGTCTATAATTGTTACAGGTATTTGGCATATCAAATACGACACGGATAGCTTGCCAGGCTCTGCCTTACATGTAGCATACTCTTGTAGTCATCTCTAAATCC
Source organism: Cryptotis parvus (assembly GCA_021461705.1). Classification (NCBI taxonomy): domain Eukaryota; kingdom Metazoa; phylum Chordata; class Mammalia; order Eulipotyphla; family Soricidae; genus Cryptotis; species Cryptotis parvus. Next base: position 101,406 of record JAJIBD010022328.1, on the reverse strand, counting down.
AGCATTTATTGATGAATCATGCAGCAGCCGAAAGCAGTCGCCCGAGCCGGGCTGTGATAGGCTGGTCTGCTGGGTGGAGTTCTGACGAGAGGGAAGTCCGGATGTGGAAAATTGAGGCCCTCATGGAGTGGGGGTCATCTGGCTTGTTGCAAGGCTCTGCTGGGGTGGCGGGCCAGGGCTAGAACCCGCCATCCCTCCTGGGCACCTCGTGAGCAGCTGGGCACAGGGAGAGCCAGTAGCAGCTCTGCCCCATGTCTGTGAGTCTCTCAATAGATCGATCTCACTATGTAACCATTAAACCCCAGTGTTGGGAACCACTGGAGTCTCCGATAGTGTCAGGACAGAAGTTCTCTTCTGGGGCTGGAGTGATAGCCCAGCAGGTAGGGTGTTTGCCTTGCACGTGGCCGGTCCATGCCGGCCTGGGTTTGATCCCCAGCATCCCATATGGTCCCCCGAGCACTGCCAGGAATAATTCCTGAGTTCAGAGCCAGGTAAAACCCCTGAGCATTGCTGGGTATGACAGAAGAAGAAGAAGAAGAAGAAGAAGAAGAAGAAGAAGAAGAAGAAGAAGAAGAAGAAGAAGAAGAAGAAGAAGAAGAAGAAGAAGAAGAAGAAGAAGAAGAAGAAGAAGAAGAAGAAGAAGAAGAAGAAGAAGAAGAAGAAGAAGAAGAAGAAGAAGAAGAAGAAGAAGAAGAAGAAGAAGAAGGAGGAAGGAGGAGGAGGAGGAGGGAGGAGGAGGAGGAGGAGAAGGAGGAGAAGGAGGAGAAGAAGGAGGAGAAGGAGGAGAAGGAGAAGAAGGAGAAGGAGAAGAAGGAGAAGAAGGAGAAGAAGGAGAAGAAGGAGAAGAAGGAGAAGAAGAAGAAGAAGAAGAAGAAGAAGAAGAGGAGGAGGAGGGGGGAGGAGGAGGAGGAGGAGAAGGAGAAGAAGAAGAAGAAGAAGAAGAAGAAGAAGAAGAGGAGGAGGAGGAAGAAGAGGAGGATGAGGACGAGAAGGAGAAGAAGGAGAAGGAGAAGGAGAAGAGAAGGAGAAGGAGAAGAAGAAGAAGAAGAAGAAGAAGAAGAAGAAGAAGAAGAAGAAGAAGAAGAAGAACAAGAACAAGAACAAGAACAAGAACAAGAACAAGAAGAACAAGAACAAGAAGAACAAGAACAAGAAGAGGAGGAGGAGGAGAAGGAGAAGGAGAAGAAGGAGAAGGAGAAGAGAAGGAGAAGGAGAAGGAGAAGGGGAAGGGAGAAGAAGAAGGAGAAGGAGAAGGAGGAGAAGAAGAAGAAGAAGAAGTTCTTTTCTACCTCCGAGGCCACTGGGGAATGGATGAAAACTCACTGAGTCCAGCGCAGTTCCAAAAAGGTTTTTAATACTACAAAATCTCTACCACTGCAATCCAATATAATAAAAGAACTCTATTTCTGGCCAGAGCCCAAGTCTCCCACCAAAGAGAGAGAGAATCACACCCGAGAGGAGTCCTACCCAAAAAGATGAAGAAAAAAAGGGGGACAGTCACTGTAGAAATATGAAATGACATAGACTAATGCATTAAAAAGTGGATATATCACTTGGGGAGGTTCTTGACAAAAATGGCATTTTGTTATTTGCTGACATGCAGGTAAGTTGTGAAGGGAGTTAAGATTATAGTAACTTGGAAAATATTCAAGAATGCTGAACAATTAAAAGGTAATTCATTCTCTAGTTCTTTGCTTAATAACTCTTTAAGTCACAACTTCTTTCTCTTTGACCATTGGATACCACATGCCACACACATTCATAAATAGCATAAGATTTCAAAAAATCTGATTAACTGAATGCTAGAAAATATTCAAATCATATAGAAATAGGGGCAAGGCTATCTTAGATAAATTCATAACTGAAGACAATACTGTCTGGATGTTATAAAAGTTTCAGGGTGTGACTTCCTAAAATGAAAATTAGCAAACAAAAGAGAATTTCAGGAGATAATTGTTTGGCTATTGAAGGGATAATAGTGATGAAACATTCATATATTTGAGTACAACTCACTCTGACAAAACTGAAGTAAAACAGGAAGGGATGACAGTGCATTGATGTAGCACACATTTTTTTTTAGAGATAATGTATTTCATCATTACAAGTTATTAGGGAAATGCAAAGCAAAACAACTGAGTTATCATGTCAACCAGAAAAATATGGTCTATATGAAAAAGTCTGGAAACAGTAAGTGCTGGTGAGGACTTGATGAAAAAGGAAGTCTTGTTCAGAATTGGAGAAAATGTCATCTGGTTCAGGCTCTTTGGAAAATGGCTTGAAAACTTGTCAAAAAAATTAAGAATATAACTCCTCCGAGACTCTGTCGTTCCTCTACTGAAATACCTCTATAACTCTACCCCCAGAACACAAAAAAGTTAATCCTAAAGGACATTTGCACTCTTGTTTTATCACAGCATTATTTATAATAGTCAAGATCTGGAAACAGTTCAAGGGCCCAACAACAGATGAATGGGTGGTATATGTATACACAATGAAATACTATTCACGTGTGAGGCAAGAACTTGAATGAATTGAAGGGTGTGATGCTGAGTGAAGTGAGTCAGAAAGAAAAAAATAAATACAGATGTTCTAGTTCATATGTGGAACATAAAGAAGTAAAGTAAGGTATTAGACAATATCCAGTGGAGACAAACTCTAAGAGAAGTCAGAGTTAGGGAAGGAATCTTAGGATAATGGTTGGGATACTGGCGCCTGGGGTTAGGCATGGCCTGGCAACACTATAAGTATAAAACAATTGATGCAGTTGAAAGAAAAGCACAATCTAAAAAAAAAAACCAGAAGAAACATACATACAGTGGTGGAGAGTCTTGGGCACTTGGCTGATGGTGAAGATGCAGTAAATTTTTATGTCAAGCATAAATGTTGACACTATTGTAACCATATTATTTCAATTGCTGTCTCTCTGACACAACAATAAAAATTATTGTAGCTTTTTCTAATAATGAGATTATAGTATGATTATGACCGAAGCCAGGGTTGTCAAACTAAAGTTCTAGGGCCAAATCTGGCCCTCTAATTTGTAATCTTTTTGTGAACAGGGAAGTTTTTTCATTCATAGGTCCTAATTGCCTCCACAGCAGTTCCAGGAGTCAAGTTAGAGGCCAAATTGGTCTCCACGCCAAAAGTAAGTATGATCTGATCCTTAACAGAAATGCACACTGGCTCCTATTTTAGCTTTCTGCTGGTGATGGGGGCATCACACACAGGAATACTTGGGGCTACTATCAGGTCTGTGCTCAGGGAACCATGTAGTAGCAGATTTCGAATGTGGAGCTCCTACAGGCAAAGCCTGAGTTGCAGCCCTCCTATCCACTTCCTTGCTTCAATGCTATGTTTTGCTTTGTTTTGTTTTATTTTGTTTTGCTTTGTTTTAAAAATAAACCTTACCTCTTTGCTGTTATTTGTCTATAAGAGAGAGAGGAGAGAGAGAGAGAGAGATGGTTCTATCAAAGGCTGACTCCAGGGGCCGGAGCGATAGCCCAGCGGGTAAGGCATTTGCCTTGCATGCGGCCGGCCTGTGCCGGCCCGGGTTCAATCCCTGGTGTCCCATATGGTCCCCCGAGCACCGCCAGGAATGATTCCTGAGTGTAGAGCCAGGGAGTAACCCCTGAGCATTGCCGGGTGTGACCCAAAAAGCAAAAAAAAAAAAAAAGTTGACTCCAGATCCAAGACTGCGCAGCTCAGCCTCATGGTGAGCGGCCCTATGGAGTTCCTGGGGGAAAGGAAAAGGCTCGGCCAGTGCCTGGTCGTGTCCTACATAGCTCCTAGGGTCTGCTCGCCATGCAGGCAGCTGCGCCTGCTGGACTCGGAGCAAGGATTGGGGGCCTCCACCCAGTCCCCAGCCTCCTGGCTCAGTGGGCGTGTGACCCTGAGCTCAAGCCACCACAGCCAACCGCTAAAAGGGAGAGACTCCAGATCCACGGCTGCACAGGCACACGGCCACTCCGCGCCACACGTTAATCTTAGACTTAATGTATTTTAGCACCAAGTCCTTTCAGGATCTTTCTCAGTTGTACACTTCAATGATCAATCTATTTGCATCAAACTGGAGAGGTTATGGGGAATGAGGAATTAGGATGTCACACTAGAACTCACTATTAAATAATCAGGTAGTATCCATATATTATTATGTATACTAATAATCATACATTATTAGTATCCAGAGGACAAGCCACAAAGTGTAATATAAGAGAGATTGAGAAATACTGGTACATAGACAAAGAGATAGAGAAGTTAAATGCGCCTGCAATAGGGGTAGGCAGGGTTTGGGTGGGCGTGTTTGGGAATTGGGTGGTGGGAATTGGCACTGGTAGAGGGATGGGTTCTGGAACACTGTATTGTAGAGACCCAATTATGAACATCCTTGTAACTATATCTCACATGGTATAATAAAAATTTTTTTTAAATCCCTCCAGGAAAAGGGAACTCTCATCCATTTTGGTGGGAATGTCGACTAGTACAGCCTTTTTGGAAAACTACATGTACATTCCTCCCAAGACTAGAAATTAAACTCCCATTTGACCAAGCCATACCATTCATGGGGATATACCCTAGGAAGCCAAAAACACACAGCGGAAACACCATCTTCACTTTTATTTTCATAGCAGCACTATTCACAATAGCCAGAATCAGGAGACAACCAGTGTGCCTGAGAACTGATGACTGGATAAAGAAACTTTGGTATATCTACACAATGGAATACTATGTAGCTGTTAGGAAAAATGAAGTTATGAAATTTGCCCATGAATGGATGGACATGGAGAGGATCATGTTGAATAAAATTAGCCAGAAGGAAAAAAGACAGATATTGAATGACTGCATTTATTTTCATGATATAAATATAGACATATACATATTATGATATCAATATCCAAGGTCAGGAGAAACATGGATCAGGAGGTCTTGTCAAAGGTGGAAATTACCACAAACACATGGGAGTCAGAGGTTAGGTAAGACAGAGAATGGAATAGTGTGCTAATAATTGTCGAAAAGTGCTAATACCAACATAGAACTGAGCATTAAATGCAGGAAAAAAGATACACATGATAAACTCTAAGTGTATGTATTGATATCCACAATGTGGAAGGGAAGGAAGAGAGAAAGACAGAGAGAGAGAGAGAGAGAGAGAAAGAAAGAGATAAAGAACCTGCCATAGAGGCAGGCTAGGGAGGGGGAAGGCAATCGGGGACATTGGTGATGGGAAATGGGCACTGGTGGAGGGATGGGTGCTGGAACACTGTATGACCGAAACCCAAATATGAACATCTTTGCAATTGTATATCTCACAGTGGTATAATAAAATATTTTTTTAAAATTCCCTCCATTATGTACATTAAAACCTGGATTTCCATTCAGCTGATTTGTTTTAGATGATGCCTATCCTTTGTCTGAATTATCCTCAGGTGATTAGGTTTCTTGGTGATTCAGGACAAATAACAAACTGTTCTATGAACATAGAGCATTGTTGGTTCTGCCACTTATGAGCTATCTATGCGGGCAGTTTCTTAACTCAGGTTCACATTTTTTAAAAAATGTGGATAGTAAAACCAACTTTGCCCAGTCAGTGAATGAAAACATAATGAGGACAGGTCCTCACCCTAGTGATTAGTGTGCAATATATACAATAGCTATGAGTTCTAAGTTCTATTGTCTAACTTCTTTTTGGCTTTGGGGGCCACACCCAGTAGATCTCACAGCTTACTCCTGGCTCTTCACTCTTGCTCTTGGCAGAGTTCAGGGGATCATAAGGCGTACTGAGGATAGAACCCTGGTTAAGAATCATACAAGGCACACAGCCTTACATGTATCATTGCTTTGGTTCATTCCTATTTGGTTTGGATTGGCAGTTCCAAAGAAATGGAGGCAAATTGCTGTTTGGAAAAGTAAGGGATGTGTTAAGAGTTTATATTCACTCTCAAAGGTGCTTATGTATTTATTTTCTTTGTTTGCTTTGGGGTCCACATCTGGCAGTGCTCAGGGGATCACTCTGGGCAGGCCCAGGGAACTCTTGTGGTGCTAGGACTCTAGCCCAGATCAGTTACATGCAAGCCAAACGCCCCTCTCTGCTGTACTATTACTTTGGCCACAGGTGTTTCTTCTAGTCAGTGGATACTTAAATATCAGCAGCCACAAAAAGTGGGGAAACTTTTCACAAGCTGACTCCCGCCAGGAGAGGCAACCTGACAGAGTTTGCACGTAACTATTCCCAGATGGTCTGACTTCAAAAGGGCAGCACTTTCCATCAGGAGACGTGGACAAACATGACAGCAGTATGGCAGTGATCATAATGAGGGTGGTAATCAGCAGGCCGGGGAGCGCAACATGATTTTTTAACTAGATCATGGGTGAGGGAAAAACTGGCTTTCTTTCTCCAGATATTGTCCTAGTTTACATTCATGCAAAAAAAAAATCCTTTTTAAGTTCCTCTTGTTCACTGCTTCTAAATAGGTCTTCAGTGATTTCCCCCTCCTTGTAGATATGGTACACTCCTTACCCTTAAGGATGGGTTGGACTGAGTGAGCTATTCCCACCTACAGAACCCAATGGAGGTGATGGGATGTGAAGCTCATTTGTGCGATGAGGGTACACAAGTGTCTAACATTCATCTTGTTGAACGATTGGTTTTCTTTTTTTTTTTGGGTGGCGAGGGCCACACCATGCTGCTTGCTTAGGCTTTACTCCTGGCTCTGTGTTCAGGGATCACCCCTGGTGCAGCTTGGGGGACCTAATGCGATGCCAGGGATTAAGCCCAAGCTGGCCACATGCAAGGCAAGAACCTTATATGTGGTATCACTCCAGCCTTAAATGGGTTCTCTTTTTACTCCTTCTCAGCTTGCTCATTTCCTGAAACCTGTTGTCATGTGAGAGAAATGTAGGTATCAAAGATGGTCTTTCATAGAGAAATGGAAAGAAATAAAGAACCTGCCATGGAGGAGGGCTGGGGGGAGGGGGAGGGAACCGGGGACGTTGGTGGTGGGAGATGGGCACTGGTGGCGGGATGGGTGCTGCTACACTGTACGACCAAAACCCAAATATGAACTTTTTAATTGTATATCTTTGTAATTGTAAAAATAAAAAAATTAATTAAAAAAAAAAAGATGGTCTTTCTAACGATGCCCAGTAGACCTTCCTGAACTGATCCTGTCAACAGCCATGGAAAAGAGTGTGGAGCTAGTTTTTACCTGCAGTCAAGAATCCAGATAAAATATCAATCTTCCTGTGGCTGCTATTTTGATCCTGTTTTGGGATTAGCCCTGAGGTGGAAGGATCCATCAGATCACTACTCAGATTATACACACACACACACACACACACACACACACACACTGTGAGGTAACAAACATCGCATGGTTTAAACCAAGATTCAAAGTCAGGGATCATCAACTTTAAATCCATGATCTTTCTCTATATTTCTTCCAACTATGGAATCCACATTGATGAAAAGTCCATCTGTCTTCCACAAGATCAAAGACGGAGATTCCTATGTCCTCTAAATGGCACTGCAAGTAAAACTGATTATGTTACATCAAAGCAGTAAAGCTGGCATCTTTTACAATACCATCATGAGGGGCTGGAGAGATAGTACAAGGGGTAAGGTTACTGTCTTGTATGCTGCTGACCCAAGTTCCATTCCTGGGCCACATATAGTCCATCAAAAGAGACAGGAGTTATCCCTGAGCACAGAGCCAGGAGTAAGCACTGATTACAGCCACGTATATCTCAGAACCCAAATAAAAACAAAATCAAAAATATAATATCTCTTCAATGAAATAAAATGTTAAAAAAAAATGCAGCTACAGTTCCATTTTCCTTATTGACCAGTACAGTGTTTCTCACACTATAATCCCAGAGCAGTAATTCAGTCTGGCTGGCAGACCATAAAAAAAGTTTATTCCAGTACAACATAGTCAGGACTTCTCAAAAGGCAGAAAGCAAACATTTATCTAATTCAGTCCTGACTGCAGAGCAGGGAAGTTTTCAAGAACAAAGTACTCCAGAGAGTATAAATTCAAGTCAAGGACAATCTAGAACTTTCTAAAAGGCCTAGTTCCATGGTGGTGTGTCTCCTCCTAAGATCCACAGCCTGTGTGAAACAGTTATATAGATGGAATGGGGACCGGAGGAAGGCAAACACTAGGCCTGTTGCTTCTAACTTGTTGGAACACTTATCTCTGACAGGCGTAAAGAACATTTGGAAGGTCAAAGCTCCATGTGTTTGCTTGGTAGGGGAGCATATAATTGGAAAAGTAAGTATGCGTACCTCACCAATCCCAACTGTTGAACTCTGATTGCCAATTTATGTAATTTCCTGCACTTATTTTAAAATAGGCAGAGGGCAGGAGATGCTATGAACACTGTCACTGTGCCATTGAGTGAACAGCTGCTAGCACCTTCCCTCTTTTTGATTTTAAAAATAAAAGTTCTAGTGAATTTAAAAGGAAATCATATTTGGGGAGAAGATGAATAGCTTCTCCCACAGATAAATCAGTTTAGATCCAACAACCTACCCACACAACAGATTCCCATTTATTCATTCCACAAATTGCTTTGAGTTCCTCCTATGCGCAGATTTGGAGATAGGGCTGTTGATAGGGCTGCACGCACCAGACATGAGCTACTTTATGCTGAGCCAGGCACTTGTCTTGCATGCAGCCAACCTGAGTTCAATCCCTGGCACTCTACATGTGCCAGAGCCCTGCCAAGGAGTGATCCCTGAGTGCAGAACCAGGAGAAAGTCCTGCACACAGCTAAGTGCAGCCCCAAAACAAAACAAAACCCAGTACAGACCTAGATAGATTACTGAAATATCCATGTGTGACGTGGCTGGTGACTGGTGTGAGCTTCTTTATTATTCTTTTTATGTGTGTAGTTTGGATAATATTTAATTGGATCAGGGTGAGATATTTAACGCACAGTTATAGAATACAGAATTACAAAGTTGTTCAGGATTGGGTTTCAGTTATCTAATGCCCCAACACCTGCCTCTTCGCCAGTGTGGTGTGAGCTTCTTTATGGCACCCAAGAGATGGCCAGGGTGTGAAAAGAACCTCACAGGATGACTTTGTCTCTGAAAAACAGGGGAGGAAAGGAAAGGAAACGGGTTAGGAGCTTCACTGGTATCAGCTCCTGGGGGCAGCTTTCTAGACCACCTCTCACAGGACAATGAAGGGGAACAGGGCACAGGACAGAACAGGAAACAGAACTCAGAGGGATGGAGAAAAGGTGAGAGGGAAAGAGGCTGAAAAGGTGGGCAAGGGCCCTGTGTGTGGGTATGGCCTACAGTGCAGTGACTCTACTTGCTGGCATGGGCTGTGTGGGTATGACCCACAGCACACAGTGTCTCTACGCATAGTGTCTCTATCTCCTGCCAGGCCCCTTTCCTGGTTTGTGATATGTCCTATGTTCATTTCCTCTTTCAGAAACATCATTCTGTGGAAGATCCTTTGAACGGTTCACTACATTGGCAACCCATGAGAATCTCACCTTATCTAAAGACAACAAGCAATCCTTGGCAGGGTTTTTTTTTTCCACAGTAAATTCAATGAGTTTATTAACACCCTAGTGAAATATAACAAATTCCACAAATTCTTTTTACTGAACTCATTTTTAGATGATCCCACTTACCATTTTGTTGTAACAAGGCAATAAAATTAAATTATTTTGTGTCTGCTCCATCGTCACACTTGGGGACTGGGGATCCCCAAGTGGTGGAGGGACAAAGGTGGAGGGAAGATCAATAGGTGGTGGAATTGGTGTTGGAACAGTGAATTCCCAAAATAACTATTTTATGAATAACTATTTTATGAATAAAAACAACTATTTTATGAATAACTTTGTAATGCACACTACTTAAATAGTCGTTAAAGAAACTATAGTGATTTTGTTCTTTGTGTCTCTACAATAGAGAAGCAGCTCCAATTTCAGCACCACCTAATATACTTATTTATCAAATTAATTCTTCAACACCCTTCTTAGAATTTTAGATATATTATTAAACATAAACTATATTTCAAAGAATATGACTCATCCATTCAGAACGTGCCTAAAGTTTTTACTTTTATAGGTTATCTTAAAAGATCCCTAGGAAGGAGTTGTCCCTGGACATGCAAATAATAAAAATTCAGTGAAGTATTTAATACTTGAAAATTGGTTCACCTATGGGACTATAGTCTACTCCTATGATTGGCATGGTTTTTAGCTAGGATATTTGGTTGTGATTTTTTTGTTTTAGAAAGATGTGAACTTCAGGGATGAGAGCTATTGCTGAAAGGAAAAATGAGCTGACTTGGAATGAACATGGAGATATTGTTTCTTTCTTCACATGGAGAGGAAAAAAATGACTGGCGGGGGCCAAAGGGAGCGGGTACTCTGCCAAGGCTGTACATCCTTTGTGCCAAACTTCTGGTCCATCCCCCTCAAGCTGCATTTAGATGCCACCCCCAGACACAGCCCTTTGATGACTTCATTCCCTCCACCTCTTTCCCTTCTTACCGTCCTCTAGGCCTTTTCTTCCAGCCACCTCCTCCTTCCACCCCCATAAAGGATATGGGGGATGTGCCCGGATGTCTTGTTTGGAATTCAGATGTGGAACAAACGAGCCACCAGCAGCCACTGCAGACGCCCTCATTGTCCGTGCTTGAATTGTGCTCCCACCATGGCAGGACTCCAGTGTTCATTGTGCACTAAATGTGCCAATGTTTGAACTGATCATTTTGAGCAGAGGAAATTGGAAAAATGAATATGCAAACCTGCATATTTCCTGCATCCTTTTTACCCCCGTGGTTTTTGGGGTCACACCCAACAATGCTCAGGAGTTACTCCTGGCTCTGCACTCAGGAATTACTCCTGGGCAGTGCTCGGAGGAACCATATGGGATGCCGGACATTGAACCTAGGTCGGCTGTGTGCGAGGGCAAAGGCCATCCCCACTGGACTATCGCTCCAGCCCCTTCTGCATGCTTCTAACAGACTTTCTCTCCATTTCTGCTGTGCCCTCTTCCAGGAATTAAAGCGTCAACTTGCCACCTCAATGTGTGCCCTTGCTCCCTTTGTTTCAGAACTTTTAAATATCAGTGACGTTTCTATGAGACTCTTCTTTCTCTCTTTTATGATCTCCTTTACCTCTAGGGCTTGCTCTTGCAGCACCTGTTTTCCCTTGAGTATGTCTCTCACTTACTTGTCTCTTTCTTTGCTTGCTACTTCCACTCTGGAAGAGCCTATGTTCTCTCTTAAACACATATTTCCCTTCTTTTTCTCCTCTAAATATTTCTAAGAATGCTTCATTCAATGAAAACTACCTTAATTTTTTAAAAAGTATATATGTGTATGTATGTATACATATGTGTTTATATATGTGTGTATAAATATATAAACACACATATATTCATATATATTCATATATGTTCATATATATTCATATATATATTCCTCCATCCACATTCTCCATTATCTTGTTTGTTGCCAACTACATGAAATATCAACTTTTGTCATTTTTAAATTTTCTCTCTTTTTGTTCCCTTTTATTTGGGGGTCATAACTATCGGTGCTCAGGGCTTACTCATGGCTCTGCCTATGCTCAGGGATCACTCCTGATGATATTCAGAGGACCATGTGGGGTGTCGGTCATCAAACTTGAATCAGACACGTATAAGGCAAGTGCCTTACCCTCTGTACTGTCTCCGTCCTATTGTTGACTTTCTTTTAACTTCATGTCAAATTGCTCCCTGTAACTATGTCCACAAACTACTCCTTTTTATTTGTTTTTCTAGGGAGTCCTTCCACAGTGCTCTGGGGTCAGCAGGAACCATTTCTGATGATGATCAGCCAACATGATCAGACTTCGATGTTTGATAGTACAATGAAAAAAGTACAAATGAAACTACTTTTCAGGCCAGTGGGTTTGAGGGGACAATAAAGCCAACGTGGAGGTACTTAGAGTCCTCTCTTGGTGCACCCTGCACTGCTCAGAAGAGCATTTGGTACTGGGGATCAGACCTGGGACCTGCCATGCAAGGCCTGTGTTACTTTAGGCTACTACCTCTCCAGCCCCACACACCCTATGCTTAAGAATTTGTTAAAGATTGACCTTAACAAATCTTAAATGTATGACTGTTAGGGTCACGTTCCTAAATGTCCACCTGTAATTGAACTTTTTAAGTTTTATGTTTTTTAAAAGTATGGAAACAAAAAAATGGGCCCTGTCCCTTTAAATCAGGTCAACCCAAATGTGGATTGGAGTTTACATTGGCTTGATCTTGAAAAGAGAATTATTTCCTGACCTTACTAGGAAAAGCAGGCATTTTGGCTCTTGAAGAGAGAATGCAATTTTGATGTAAACTGACATCTCTCAGATGCCCATCTTGGGAATATTTGATGTGAAACCCCAAATTTCTGGCAGCTGAAACCCCAGCCCAACTGCCAGACCCTTAGTAGAGATAAAAGAATGTGGGTGAACAGCAGGCAGATGGGATTTCAACAAGAAGGCTTTTCTCTGCGCCCAGTGAGATGAGCTGGGGTCAGGGAGGAAGGGGCGAGCAACACTTCACAGTCCGGGGACCAACAAAAAAAGCACTTTTTCAGCTTTTCATTGGGAGGGGCCTGTTTGCCCTGTTTTCCAGCCCATTTTGAGGACCATTCATTGAGAGATGCCTTTCTTCTCGAGGCTTTTATCTCAGGATGCTAAAAAGCCTTCCCAGGCCTTTCTTCCCAAGAAGATTCTCCCACACTACCATGCAGAGCCCTTGGCCAGCCCCAGGCCTCCTCGCACACGTATCCCTGGCCTGGTTTCCTTGGCTTCACGCGCATTTGTGTGTGAGAGTGTGTGTGTGTGTGTGTGTGTGTGTGTGTGTGTGTGTGTGTGTGTTTCCTTCTGTTCCTCAGAGCAGGAGTTTAAAGGTTTGAAAAGACTATCTCCTAAAGCAGGGACAGCTAACAGATTTACCCCCTTTTTCTCTTTTCTTTCTCCCCTTGGAAGGATGGGGAAGGAGAGAAAAAGAAGAAAGAGGACAAAGAAAGGAGAAAAAAAAACCTGTTTTCTTTCACTCTTGATTTATTTGCTCATCTGTTATCTTCCAAATAATCAGAAAATCGACTTATCTTCTTCCGTTTCTTTTTTTTAACTGAACTTCAAAAGGAAAACCTTCAAACACGTTCCCTTGCCATGGGTTTTCAGAATATCTGATACTATCAATAGGGATTTATTTAAATTGAGGCTTAACCAGCAAGGTGAGTAATGGCAGCCTGCTCAGCTCAGACAACCTGGCAGCTGCTGCCCACATGCAAATTCCAGCTCTGCTAGTTCCAGCTGTGCAGCCTCAGGCAAGTTACTCAACCTTCCTGTTCACTTGTTTTTCTTCTCCTATAAAACTGAGCCAGTAACATCATACTTTGTAAGGATACTATGACAATGGATTGGAGTATGGCCTATTAGATGCTCAAGGAACACTAATTTTGGGGCCCAGGGATGTGGCTTTGTGGTAGAGAAACACCTTATAGAGGCGAAAAGTGCTGGTTAATATTTCACGCTTCCCATACATATACATACATGTATATATTTATGTATATATTTATATACATGTGTATATGTACACACCTACATATATATGTATGTAGGCTTTTATCTCATTTTATATATATACATACATATATACATGTATTCACATGCATACTTGGTTTTTGGCCACATCCAGTGGTTCTCAGGTCTTCCTCATGACACTGCACCCATGGATCACTCCTGGTGGGGCTCAGGGAACCATATGAGATGCTAGGGATCAAACCTGGGTTGGCCACATACAAAGCAAATGTGCTACCTGACATAATATCACTCTAGCCCCATCCACTTTCTATTTAAACATAGATGAATAGAGGGGCTGAACAGATAGTTTAACAGACTGAGAACATGCAACACATGCAGGAGACCTGGATCCACCCCTGACATGGCATGGTCCCCTGAGCACTGCCAGGGACAAGCTCCAAGCATAGAGCTGGGATAGGCAGAGAACCACTGAGTGTGGCCAAAAGCAAAAGCAGACAGAGAGAGTAGGTGGACTTACATATTTCCTTCTAGGAAAACCGTATTTCACCACATAATTATCACAGGTTTATGCCAGGTTTTTCTCTTTTTGGAATGAGACATTTTCCTGAAGCTTTTGTGCGAGTCCTTAATACCAGTGTGTGAAAAACAGACAGGCTGGCTCCCAAACTCTGAGTCTCCCCACATCTGCACAAACTTGCATCTTCACATGGCCCATAGGCCAGGTAGGAGATCCCCGCCCTCTCTTCCCTTCAAGGTTCCCTTTTCTTCAAGATCCCAAAGTCATTCAAGGTCAGATATAGCCCCAAGATGCAAATAGTCCTCTGTACCCAAATGCAAGCCTGCATCCTCAGGGAGGATATATTTTTCCAAAGTCCTGCCCCTGGGTTTTCCAGTGTCCCAAATTTATGCTTGTTGTTATGACTTATAAAAGCTTCCCGGGTTTGTTTTGAAGACAAGGGAAAAAATAACATGACACTATTTTAAATGCCTACAAATATTTCAAATATGACCCAAGGCCATGAAAATGCTGTATTTCCCAAACCACAAACCCCACTCCTTGTTAAAATCCAATTGTCATCAGAGTGTGGGATGAAAAGACACGATGCCAAGTACAGAGATCACACAGGGATGAGTGTGAAATACTGTTCCCCACCACTTTCTCTGTTGTGTCTCACAGCCTGATCCTGAACCTGCTGGACTGACCCTCACGATCTCATTTCAGCGACTTCACTTTGTTGTGCAAAGTAAAAAGAGAACGCGACCCGTCTTCCGACACCTCTTCTTTGATTTGGTAGAGATGGAGAGCTCTGGTCAAGGTAAAAGTGGACCCAGCTTTGCCTGACCACTGTGCTCAGCAGAGCACAAGGGCTGTTTCTGATTCTTTTTGGGGGGGTTCTGTGCCTGGCCAAGCCCTCTGTCTGACAGCGAGTGCCCCAGAGACATGTGTGAATGAATCATCTATTTAAAGAATGAGGTCTAAAAGGGAACCCAGAGTGGTATAACGAGCTTTATTTTCACTACTTTTAAGTATGTGGACTGTTTTATGTTAACTGTACAGTTTAAATTTTAAACACAATATTTGTGCCTACATAAGTAGTTGGAAAAGGTAAAATGTCATAACACTGGGTGTTTGTTATTAAAGTTGGAGCTTGCTTTTGGATTATGACAACTTGATTTAAAACAAGGGATGGATTGTTCCTTGCTCTGCTTACTCCTAAATTTCAGTGTTTTGCAACGTCAAAGCTCCTTTGGGATATAAACAGATGGTGACAAAGGGTGGGTGCCTTGCCGAGCCAGTGCATGTGATCATGGACATTTCTGGGCTGGTTAAAGGTAGAGTAGAGAAAAGCTGACTCCAAAACCAAAATAAAGTAACTCTGATAATGTACAGAATCTCAGAGAAAAAGCAGTACCAGTTCTCACAGTTTCAGTAGTGGGAGATAAACTTAAGTAAAGCAATTATAAGAACTGGGAGGTGATGTTTTCCCTTTGACTTTAATTAAAACAATTCAAACGTTTGTGCATGAGAGTTGAATGACTTGTTTTCTTTTAATCTGGTTTTGACTTTTGGGGGGTGGTATTAGGGGAGGGTCTCCCAGGACATTTTCAAGTGGCCAGGGCAGGGGTGGGGACACATGCCTTCCCCACAAATCTTTGCCACCCAAAAGGGCGAAGAGATAGTGCAAAGGGTGGGGAGCTTGCCGTGACCGTCGCCACACTGAGTTCCATTATTTGTAACCCATATGGTCCCCTGAGCCTGCCAGAAATGATTGCTGAGGGCAAAGCCAGGAGTAATCCCTGAGCACACTGGAAAGGGCCAAAAAACCAAACCACATGAGCCACGCAAGCCATTAGTTAATGCGAGGAACCAGGGACATGCTACTGGTCAGGCCCTACAATGCTAGGGATTACTCAGGCCTCACTCGCAATGCTTGGGGGGTCTTAAAGTTACATCCAGTGATGCTTAGTGGACCGCTTTATCCTGGGGTGCATAGCACACTACAGCTTGGTAGTGTGCTACATATGCACCCAAACCCCTGTACTATCTCTCTGGCCCCAGAGTTGAGTGACTTTTACATCAACAAGAAAGAATAGCCTTCTCTCTTAGCCTCAACAGTGCACACACACCTCCTGCGCGCGCCTTGTAGCACACACACACACACACACACACACACACACACACACGAGGTCTATTTCCTACAGCCTCTACGATAATAAGGTTTAACTGTGGGGCAGGTTGTCCATTGTTCTCCACTCCAGGGACCTTCGAATTCCAAAAAAAAGAATCCTCTGTGTTGGTATTAACTATACTCCTATTTTATCTTGGGCCACTGGTTCATTAGCTGCATCTGCTGGGTTGTCAGTCTTCTAATGTATTTGAGATGTGCTACCTCTTAAAAATGGAAAATTCTATTGTGGAAAAAATAACAAAAACTCTAATAACCCAAAGATTTAAAAGGAAAGAGTCTTTTAGAAAAGTCAGAACAAGTTCCAATCCCAGCCCACAGCAGGCCCGTGAGGATTTAAGTGAAGTTACTTTGCTCTTTTGAGCCGCCCTCTATTACCTCATATGTAAAAATAGACATAATAATAAGGACCTTCCCTGTGGAGTTTTCTGAGGCCTGGATGAGATAATGCATGCAAAGCTCTTAGCAGACTACATGGCACACAGGAAGTGCTCGATGACGATTTACAAGAAGTAATTAAATGAGAGGTATTAAACTGAAAGTCAGGGTCTGCCCCAGGCCTACAGCAGTGGGATTTTCCTCAAAGAAACACTGCAAAAGTCCACTGGCTGCCTGGGTCCACTTCAAAGTGAGGGTTATAGAGATCTACCAACACCAGACCCACATACAGAAAACTAAGCAAAATAAAATACATAATGCAACTTATCTGGGCTTTCTTGGCCAGCTCATCCTGGCTCCCAATTATCACCTTATTAAGCCACCACATACCTAGGTGTGATTCTATCTTCCCTTGGGGAGCTTAACCCTGTCCCTCTCAGACTGAGGGAGCAACTAGGGAACAAAGGGTAAAGACACTTAGAAAAGATGTCTTCAATGTGACTTTTAGTTCATGCTAAAGCAGGGCCCCTTCTCAGAATGAGTCTAGAATTTGAGGGATCAAGCACATAACTTGCATGCACAAGGGCCCAGTTTCCTTCCCCAGCATGATATCCCAAAATCACGGCCCTGGTAACTCTCAGTACCACCAGTCAAACAACCACCCATCACCAGGTCCTGCATAGAACCATCTGACCCAGTTGCCAAGTAATGCTGGAAATGGTCCTTGGGTCCCATAAACACATCCAGGGGTTAGGAGACCTGGAAACAAACTGAAATGCAGGTCTGGGATGACAGTTGAACAGGATAGGGCACGAGCCTCAGATGTGGGGATCCTGGGTTCAAGCCCAGGCACTACACTCTGTGGGGAGCACTGCCGAGAGTGAGTAATAAGCCGGAGCAATCCTTGATGTTAACCATGGGTGTGGCTACAAACTAAAGATATGCATTGAATTGCATTAAATTCACAGGATTATAAAAGAAATTTTCTTCCAAAACTGTTTAAATTGAGTAATTGAAACATCATAGTATAGGAGCTCTTTTGTAACATCAAATAGCACAGTCTAGCAGACAGTGTAATAACCACCATAATTCTGAAGAAGTGATGAGAGAGAAAAGCCTATGTTAAAAGCATCCTCCACAACCATATAGGGAGCAGAAATAATAATCTCCACTAAGATAGCTGGTCTGCCTGCAGGGAGTGTGAATGACTGTACTCAGAGGGAACAAAACACCAAGTCTGAGTTAGAGGTAGTTGAAAACGAAGACAAGGAGAGGATTTTTCTCATGCAACTTTACCCAAGATAAGAATTCCTGAACGGAGGCTTCTAAATCTTCCTCTTGTCTCAATCTCTTTCTAGCCCCAAACCAGGACCGCTTGTCCCTCCAGCACCCTGGTTATCATGACTAGACTCCAGGGCACTTTTAATGAATCATAAGAATGTTTTCATTGTTATGTAATTTAAAACCAGTAGGAAATTAGTGCAATGACAATGGATATGAGCATAGTAATGGAACCAGCCTGGGTTCTACTTGTCAGTATACAAGTGCAGCTGTCTGAAAGATTTTTTAATATGTTGTAAGTTTGGAGGAGCCACACAGGCAGCAGTATTAGCACCCATGAAGGCTGTAAGGCAGCCCCACCTAGAGCCCAAGCATTTCCTCAAGATGTTTTCTCTATGAGCCACTATGCAGAAAGCAAGCAAAGCGGGGAGATGAGATGTGGTCTTGGTTCGCCAGTCCCTTTCCCACTGAGCAAGCACCTGGTAAGACTGCGTTTACCCCCGCACAACGGAGGAGGTCTCTGCACAATGGAAGTCTCCAGAGAGAGGCTCATTTATTTTCCTGCACCCAAGTAAAGTCATTCACTCATGGGGTGTTGCCTTGTTTGCATGAAAGCATATATAGATTCTGGGAAACCTCGGACCTGCACAAACCAAGACACTTCACTCTGCTTCAAGAGAGACCCTTGCTGACTGCTGCGGCATGGACTGCGAATGTAGATTGGAAGCACCATTACTGGGCTAGACAAAGGGTACAAAGGTTAAGGCATTTGCATGCAGTCAATGCCAGTTTGACCCCTTGCACTGCTTATAGTCCCCACCCCACCCGGGAATGTCCCCAGTCACTACCACAGGCACCTCTAGGGTGATTCCTGAGCACAGAGCTAAGAGTAAGCCTTGAGCACTGATGGGTGAGAACACAAACAAAAGCACCATTTTGTGATTGTCCAGGCCATTGGCACAGTTGTGGAGTGCCTGCTTACATGCCTTAGGCCTGAGTTTAATCCCCCATAGCATCCCATGCCAGCCCATATAGCCAAGTATGAACCCCAGAGCTACCAGTGCAGTCCAAGTTGCCACAACCATGCTTGTATGGCCCTCAGAGCAATGTGACAAAGTAGAATCACAAAGGAAGAGGAGAGAAAAGCACCCTGACCTCAGCAAACTATGACCTGTTGACATACTTTTCTGTACCAAAAGCCATGCATATATTGGTAATATTGTTTCTTAAGTAATGGAAGGGAGGTTAAATAGACGAAAAGCAAAAAGTAAAAAAAACCATCATCATAACTCCCAAAAAGCTATGATAAATTCTTTTCTCCAAAAGACTCTGAGTCAGTTTAAGATGGCCTAATTCCAAAGTCTGCTTCCAACAATTTGGCAAGCCAGCTCCTCAGTGTTTGGTTGGGAGACACTGGGAAACCTTGGGGAACCTCAATTTCTGCATCTACAGGGAGAAGGGAAACAAGGTCCCCACTACGAGTCTAGTGCATGAGTCTAGCGCCTACCATCAGCACAAGTTCAAAACCTCTTCATTTTTATGGCATTCCATTACTTCCTACTTGCCTTCCACTTATAGGCAGACACTCTAAATGTCATAGGCAGATGCAGCTTATAGGCAGATACTGCTCTGGCATGTCCACACAAACCTTGTCGCCTTCTGCTGTCTTATTCCAACACTTTACAGATTTGGTTCCTATTTCACTGAGCACTTCCTGAGTTCTGTAAAGAGAGGAGCAAATAATATACTGTTAGCCCATATATCAGCTCTTTTTCATATATTTTGGAGAGATCTGGGAGCAGTATCCAGTTATGTTCATGAGTTACTCTCGGCTCTGTGCTTATGGAACATTATCACAGTGTTGAGGAACATGGGGTGCCAGGGATCAATCAGGTATCACCTCAACCCCTGTTCTATCTCCAGCCCCTATCAGTTCATCTGGAGAAACATCACTACTTTGCTTCTTGATTCATCCAGTCTGTGGCCATCACTTTCACCTAGCAAGGACCTTTTCTAGTCTGAGCAGTTTCAAGCTTATCAATTTTAATCAATTTATCCACTCTGAATTTTGCATTTAGGTTTTTTAACACATCACCAGTGTTATGTGTGGGATGTCCTTTTGGGTCTTCTTCCACCTGCAGTCATATCTGAAGGCGTGAGCACCCCCACATCCCCAGGCTTTCAGGCAGAGCAGCAATGAGCAAAAAGCTCCTGCTCTTCCTCTCTGGTGTTGTTACTTTGGAAATTCTCACCTCTCTTTCTACTGTATTATGTCTTTTCTTCCTCAATTTAATCTTAATTGTGAACCGGTGCTAGACAACATGAATTTAAGAATAAAAGTCTGGGAGGAAAAAGAAAAACAAAAAGTGTGATTATAATTATAGGAGTTTGAGAGTTTCTGATGTGTGAGACTGTGCTGAAAACATTGTATTCATTTGCATACATTTTCTATTATTTGTGCTAGATTTTTTTAATAGGAGAGCTTTGTAATCAAGTAGGTGTTCTTTATTTTATAGGCAGGAGTTATTTTTATGTGTTTTGTACAAAAAGGAAACTGAGGTAGACAGAGGTTAAATTCCTTACCTGATATCATGAAACTAATAAATGATAGAATCAACATTTGCACAAAGACAATCTGCCTGGAAATCTGTTTGTTTTTGTGGGAGCAGGAGCTGGGGAAGTGGGGGAAAGTGGGGTCACACCCAAGTGCTCAGGGTTTATTCCTGGCTCTGATCAAAGGAATTACTCCTAGTGGTGCTCAAGGAACCATATGTGGTACCGAGAACCAACCCAGGTTCAGCCGCATGCTTGGCAAGAGTCTTAACCTCCATCTTATGGATTTGGCCCCTGGAGACAGTTCTTTAAACTCTGTGCTTTACTGCTCTTTATCAATCACCAGTTGCTCCCAAATGTGGTTGATTTTGCTCCTAAACAACATTTGGCAATGTCTAGACATTTTTAGGTTGTCATCATTTGGAAGGAGAAAACTGCCCCTGGTCTCTAGTGAGCATAGACAAAAACTGTTCCGTCAGTGCCCAGAACAGCCCTTATTGCCTGAGCCACCCAATTCAAAATGCCAACAGCGCCAGGGCTGAGAAGCCTCAATCACTGAGTAATTATTAAAAATGACTATTCACTGATTATCATTGAGTAGACTAATCATTAAAGGATTTGAGCTCCACCTCCACCCCAACACACACACACACACACACACACACAAATAAACCTATTAAGATAGTTCATCCTTTAACAAAGAATTACAGAATTCAAAACTGCTATTGTCATTCTTTTCAATGGCTTCATTTGTTTCTTAACGAAAAGGATGTGTGATGCAGACGTTAAGCCTTACTCTCAAATACATACTTGCTGCCTCCACCCCAGCAAAAGCCAAGAAACAAATGCTGTGGCTTCACTGCAAGGCTTTAAGGGTACAGGAAGATGGATTAGCTGCTCATCACCCCTTCACAAACACCCACTACCTCCACTGGGAAGCTGCAGACCCAAGGTGAGGTCCAAGGCTTCTGTGCACATTCTCCTGACCCCTGCCTTCCCTGGGTCTCCCAGGTGCCCTTCTGTGTCCCACTGTAGGAAGTAATTATTCCCTCTGGAGCCAGGCCAATTAAATTCTCCCATGGCTGCTCGTTAGCAGACCGCACCAGGAGGCGGGCTACTTGGCATCCATTTCCTGTTCATCTCATTGAGACACCTGCGTCATCAGCAAGTGCAGCTTTTTCTCAGAGTGCCCACAGCTGCATTCCCAGCTCAGGGAGCCCAACATTCCTGCCCGTGCCCACAGCCTGACCATCCAATTTGTAAGGAAAAGGCAGAGAAAAGTTTCCAGAGAGGCCATCAGGGAATTCAATGTGCCTTCTTGGCTCCAAGCCCGGGAACAGCAGCTGAGGCAGCGGGATCCACCAGCAACCTGAAGAAGACAAGTGAGGAAGAGGAGGCTGGAGCTGACAAGATCCATGTTTCTCAAAGTGTATTCTAGGAATCACTGATTTTAGGGAAGCTTGGGAGTCTTGAGGGAAAATGTCGTATGGATGAAAGAGTTTGGGAGGTTCTGGGTTACCGAGGACTGGACGGTTCTCTGAAGTAGGGCTTCAGAGCTTTGAGGATGCTCATGTGAGATTTGAATGTCTGAGTAAGGAGCATAGCACATAGTGTCCTGCTTATCCAAATTATTTGAGCATGCATCTTAGCTTGACAACTCCCCCAGACAGACAAAGACTTGAGTTGACATCAGGTATGCGAATAAGAAGTTAATTTTAGGGAACAAATACAAAATAAGGCATTAAGGAGAATGAGACAGAGAAAGAACAAAAGGCTGTCCAAGCACAAGAATGATAACAAAAGGTGAGCAGTAGAATCTCAATATTGCTAGAGAGGCTTTAAGGTTTCGTGGAAGATGTGCCTGGATCTTGTGCCACTAATATTAAGCCATGCAGGTTTCCTGTTTGCCATTGGTTGAAGGTTGACCTGGGTGCTGAGGTGCCTGCCCTCTCCACGCGACACCTACACACTGGCAGAGCACCCATACTTGGCTTCAGAGTGATTCTGCGCCAGCAAGGCAGACAAACATTGAGGGCCACCTTGGACATGGAATCCCAGCAATTCACATGGAACGGTCCACACTTCACTCTGACCCAAGATGGATCAGTGGGACACGTATGGTCCATATCTGCTCATCACGAGCATCTTTTTACCCCCTAGAGCATCTTAGATGTATAATTCTCTTTGAACACATTTCACTGTAACGTGGCCTTCTGTAAAAGGCCTTTTACAGACAAAAGATGGACTGAGAGAATCCCAAGGTACACACACACACACACACACACACACACACACACACACACACACCTCACTCCACTGGAAATCCATGTATTAAAACTTAGAACTGCTTCTGATGAGTAGTAATAGCTAAATAAAATTTACTTTTTTCACACAGCAGAAACACCATCTGCACTTTTATTTTCCTAGCAGCACTATTCACAATAACCAGAATATGGAAACAACCAGTGTCCGAGAACTGATGACTGGATAAAGAAACTGTGGTACATCTACACAATGGAATACTATGCAGCTGTTAAGAAAAATGAAGTTGTGAAATTTGTCTATAAATGGATGGACATGGAGAGGATCATGTTGAGTGAAATCAGCCAGAAGGAAAGACAGATATAGAATGACTGCATTTATTTGCATGATATAAATATATATATAGTATGATACCAATATCCAAGTTCAGGCAAAACATGGACCAGGAGGTCTTGTCAAAAGGAGGAATCAACTGAAAACACGTGAGAGTCAGAGGTTAGGTAAAACAGAGAAGGGAACCATGTGCTAATAAAATAGAATAGTCTTCCTGTTATTCATCAATTTACTCAAGCAGGCGCCAGTAATGATTCCATTCATTGGGAATGAGGTCTATTATTGTTACTGTTTTTGGCATATTGAATACACCACGGGTAGCTTGCCAGGCTCTGCCGTGGCACTGGGTTTATCCCAGTGTGCTAATAATCATTGAAAATGATATTACCAACCTAGAACTGAGCATTGAATATAGGCAAAGGGATACACATGATAACCTAGAGGTATTGCAATCCACAATGTGTAAAAGAAGGAAGAGACAGAGACAGAGAGAGAGAGAGAGAGAGAGAGAGAGAGAGAAAAGAAGAGAAGAAAAGAGATAATAAAGAACCTTCTATAGAGGCAGGCTAGGGGAGGGGAGAGGGAATTGGGGACATTTGTGGTGGGAACTGGGCAATGGTGGACGGATGGGTGCTGGAACACTGTATAACCAAACCCCAAACATTAATATCTTTGTAATTGTTTACTTTTTTTTAAAAATGACAGTGATTGCATACTTACAAAGTGCTACCACTCTGTGGTTGGATGGTGGTTTTGCTATTGTTGTTGGGGGGGTGGTTTTGCAGTTCTAGAGACTGAAACTAAGATCTCATGCATACAAGGCATCAACTTAACTACTGGGTCATCTTCCCAGCCCTGAAATACTTCCCTAGGGCCATAATCAATTTATTTGTGAAATTACATTGTCCTTCATTTCAAAACCTTACATGAGAGGGTGGGGTCACACCCAGTGGTATTCTGGAGGCCATATAGTGCTGGGGGATCAAACCTGAGGCTCCTGAACAATAAGCCATGTCCCCAACAAGAAACAAATTCTTAAAACAAACCAAGGTCATAATTTATTCTCTGAACAAATAGATTTGAAGCCTTGCTCTGCAATGAAAGTATTGTGGTAAGGCAGAAGCAGTTCTTTCTTCATGGAGCTCAAAGTCTATAAAGAAGATGGAAATTAAGAAGAGGACCTGAGATTGAGTTCATTACTCCCAAGGCAATGAGACTTCTAGCATCAAGATGTTCTCTTTTGCTCCAATTGCACCCACTAATAGCGTGTGGTGTAGTTACACCACAGGACCTGCCAGATACACTACAGAGCTGACAAATGAAGGACTTGATGCTGTCTCCATAATGCAAACAACTGAGGGCCAATATTTTTTTTAAAAAATTAACTTGTAGCCAGAGCAATAGTATAGCAAGGAGGGCACTTGCTTTGTATGTAGCCAACCCAGATTCCATCCCTGGCATCTCTTATGGTCCCCTGAACTCTGCTAGGAGTGATCCCTGGGAACAGAGCCAGGAGTAAGCCCTAAGCACAGCGGGGGTGTAGCCCCTAAAACAAAGACAAACAGAAAAGAATTAAGCTTATTACCTGACTTTATTATACAACCTCATTCCCATCATATACCCAAAGGAGAATCACCTGTCTTTCTTCCCCCTCCCCCCTTTTTCTGGACATTGGCAAGTAAAACGACAGAAGAATCCATTTACTCTGGCAGACACCTATTTCATGTTATCATTTAATAGCTGCTGTTTCTTTCTTTTTTTTTTATTTTTTGCTTTTTTGGGTCACACCCGGCTATTTTCAGGGGTTTCTCCTGGCTCTGAACTCAGGAATTACTAGTAACAGTGCTCGGGGGACCATATGGGAATGCCAGGGATCAAACCCGGGCCGGCAAGGGCCGGCCGCATGCAAGGCAAAGGTCCTACCCTCTGGACCATCGCTCTGGCCCCAGCTGCTGTTTCTTAAACAGAGACTGAAGCACCACTTCATATGGGAGCTTTATATGTAACCCATTTAATCATAAACACAGGTTCTTTTCTGGACAAAAGACACAATTCTGAACAAAACAGTTACTCTCTTGGGGCTTACAGTATAATGGGGGGGAGAGAGATAGTTCAGATCACAAATAAATAAATGAGAGGGAGTGATAGTGGCTCAGTAGCTTTCACTGAATAATTCATCACCCCAAATCACAGGGACTAGATCCCACGGCCGTCCAGTCTTCCACTGCTCTTTCTAGGCAAGGCTGGTGTCTGCAAGCCTTGACCTCAGATATGAACTTTGCAGTTGAGGACCCAGTCACATGGGGTCAGTGGGAGCAACCCGGGCCATGCTGGCCCACAAGTGACTCGTCTCCCTCTAGTCGGCTAGCCCGGGCAAGAACTTCGAGGCTCAGCAGATGAGCAAAGGTGAACAGCTAATCTTGCTGGAGGGCAGAGGGAAGAACTTGCACACTTTCAAGTCTCAGCTGGCAGCTGTGTCGGTGATGTCTCATTTATGTATTCATTCACTCATTTATTAGTTATTTTTATTAGTTTAGTTTAGGTATTTATAGTTGCTTATGTAAAAGTATATGATATTGGGGCCAAAGTGATAGTCCAGTGGGTAGGACGTTTGCCTTGCACGCAGCCAACCTGGGTTCAATCCCTGGCATCCTAATATGGTCCCCAGAGCACCTCCAGAAGCAATTCCTGAGTGCAGAGCCAGGAGTAACCCCTGAGCATCACTGGATGTGACCCGAAAAACAAACAAAAAAAGTATATGGTATCAGGGCTGAATAGATAGTTCAAGGGTAAGGCCCTTGCCTGAACTTGGAGGTCCTGTGTATGGTCTCCAGTGACCCCTGGAGCACAGAGCCAGGAGGAAGCCCTGAGCAAAGCTTGAGGTGCCCACACACACACCAAAAAATAGAAAGTTTGTAGTTTCGACTTACAAAATTACTACACCAACCACCACCATGACCATGAAGTCAGTATTGTACTATGAACCTCAGTATTGTTTTGAGTGATAACATAATGGAGACCAGTCTTGGGTAGGAGATCACACGGCTATGGAATAAAAGACGATCTGAAGAGAAACCAGAGTTTACCGGCATCCCATATGGTCCCCCGAGCACCGCCAGGAGTCATTCCTGAGTGCAGAGCCAGGAGTAACCCCTGAGCATCGCCAGGTGTGACCCAAAAAAAAGCAAAAAAAAAAAAATAAAAAATAAAAAAAATAAATAAAAGACGAAGATACAAGGAGGCTGTGTGGGATAATTACACATAGTATTTGCAATAAATAATTTGCAATAAATAGGAAATGCAGGGCTGAGCTGAACCAGTGTCAGTCGTGTTACAATGCCCAGCACCACATGATTCCCCAAAGTTTACCAGGTGTAGCCATGGTGGGCTATATTCTGGGCTACACTCACACAAAGGACCAGAGTAATTCCTTGTACTGCATAGCCCATGCAGCACTCCATTGAGTCCTTGCATTGGTTTCCCTGTCCCAGGTGGAGGGAATGTAGGTAGGAGCCTCTAAGAAAGAAGGAAAGATAGAAAGACAGAAGAAAGAAAAGAGTGCAGGCAGGCAGGCGGGAAGGCAGGCAGGCGGGGCGGGGCGGGAGGGAGGGAGGGAGGGAGGGAGGGAGGGAGGGAGGGAGGGAAGGAAGGAAGGAAGGAAGGAAGGAAGGAAGGAAGGAAGGAAGGAAGGAAGGAAGGAAGGAAGGAAGGAAGGAAGGAAGGAAGGAAGGAAGGAAGGAAGGAAGTCCTGCAGGCATAAAGTAGGCCCAATAAATGGAGAGTGTTAAGACTTAGACGTGTCCTGTCGGATTGTCCACACTGGAAGGTGATGCTTTGAGAAAGATTTGGTTCTTCGTGTATTGCTATGTACTCGTGCAAGTATCATTTGTAATCCTCACAACAAAACCACACATTAGAAAGCATTATCTTCATTCTTCAAAGAAATTGACCAAACAATCTTGAAATTTGTATGGAACGATAAACCCCCCAAGGATAGCTAAAGCAATCCTCGGGGAAAAAGAAGATGGGAGGCATCACCTTACCCAACTTCAAACTGTACTATAAGGCAGTAGTAATTAAAACAGCATGGTATTGGAATAAAAACAGACCCGTGGACCTATGGAATAGAATTGAGTATCCTGACACCCA
This sequence comes from Cryptotis parvus, assembly GCA_021461705.1. Classification (NCBI taxonomy): domain Eukaryota; kingdom Metazoa; phylum Chordata; class Mammalia; order Eulipotyphla; family Soricidae; genus Cryptotis; species Cryptotis parvus. Next base: position 74,209 of record JAJIBD010022328.1, on the reverse strand, counting down.
ACCTCAAACACATGATCATTTAATCTTTGATAAAGGTGCAACGAGTCTAAAATGGAGTAAGGAAAGCCTCTTCAATAAGTGGTGTTGGGAAAACTGGGCAGCGACATGTAAAAAATGAATTTGGACCTGTGTCTAACACCATGCACAAAAAATCAGATCAAAGTGGATTAAAGATCTCAATATCAGACTTGAATCCATAAAGTACATTGAAGAAAATATAGGAAAAACCCTCCATGACATTGAAGCTAAAGGCATCTTCAAAGATGAAACATCTCTAACAAAGCAACTAGAAGAAAAGATAAATATATGGGACTACATGAAACTCAAAAGCTTCTGCACCTCAAAAGAAACAGTGACTAAGATACAAAAGCAGTCCACAGAATGGGAAAGAATATTCACCCAATACTCATCTGATAAGGGGTTAATATCCAGGATATATCAGGCACTGGTAGAACTTTACAAGAAGAAAACAAACAACCCCATCAAAAAATGGGGAGAAGAAATGAACAGAAACTTCAGCAAGGAAGAAATTCGAATGGCAAAAAAAACATATGAAAAAATGCTCATCATCACTAATCATCAGAGAGATGCAAATCAAAACAACAATGAGATACCATTTTACACCACAGAGACTGGCACATATTCAAAAGAACAAGAACAACAAGTGCTGGCGTGGGTGTGGGGAAAAGGGGACACTCATCCATTGTTGGTGGGAATGCCGGCTGGTACAGCCTTTCTGGAAAACAATATGGACATTCCTCCAAAGACTAGAAATTGAACTCCCATTTGACCCAGCCATACCACTCCTGGGAATCTACTCTGGGAAACCAAAAATACGCATGGCGGAAACACCATCCCTACTTTTATGTTCATAGCAGCATTATTCACAATAGCCAGAATCTGGAAGCAACCCGAGTGCCCGAAAATAGATGACTGGATAAAAAACTTTGGTACATCTACACAATGGAATACTATGCAGCTGTTAGGAAAAATGAAGTTATAAAATTTGCCTACAAATGGATGGACATGGAGAAGATTATGTTGAGCGAAATTAGCCAGAAGGAGAGAGAGACAGTTACAGAATGACTGCATTTATCTGCATAACATAAATATATAGGTACATATTATGATACCAATATCCAAGGTCAAGTGAAACATACATCAGGAGGTCCTGTCAAAGGTGGAAATTATCACAAACGTGTGGGAGTCAGAGGCTAGGTAAGACAGAAAATGGAACAGTGTGCTAACAATTGTGAGGGTACTAATGCCAACCTAGAACTGAGCATTAAATAGAGGCAAAAGGATACTCATGACAACCCTTTAATGTATGTTTTGTAATCCATAGTCTGGAGAGGAAGGAAAAGAGAAAGATAGAGAAATGGAAAGAAATAAAGAACCTGCCATGGAGGAGGGGCTGGGGGAGGGGGAGGGAACCGGGACGTTGGTGGTGGGAGATGGGCACTGGTGGCGGGATGGGTGCTGCTACACTGTACGACCAAAACCCAAATATGAACTTTTTAATTGTATATCTTTGTAATTGTAAAAATAAAAAAAATTAATAAAAAAAAAAAAAATAAAAAAAAAAAGAAAGCATTATCTTCATTTTACAGAGGGAAATTGAAATTCGAGTGGTTAGCTAAGCCTGTGGCCAAGAAGTAGTGATAATATTAAATAAAACTTTTCCTATTATAAGAAAAAATCCAACAAAATCTAGTCCTAAGCCAAAGAAATTCCTTGCAAGGAGATAGATTGGCTCAGAAGAGGAAAGGTCACTCATCCCCAGGAGCCAGGCTTGGACTCTGTCACTGGGACCTCATTCCTCCCTCCCTTCCTGAGCCAGCTTCTCTGCATTAGATCCATCTCCAATGGAGAGGGTGGAGGGGAGAATCAGAAGACACTAGCAGTTCTTCTGGTGTCAAGTTCAGAAGGATGCTGTGAGCCTCTTTCCTGGCAGGCCGCACAAAGTTTAGAGATTCCCTCCCACGGGACCAGTTTCCCTCCTAAGCAGCCCTATGCATTGAGTGTGGCATCAAATTTGTGCCTGCTTAGGCTAGAATGTCCACTGACAACTGGTCAGCATAGCTGCCCCGTTGTGCATAAGTGAGTGAACAAATAAATGGAAGGAGGCTCATCAGGAGCCTGATGAGCACAAGTGAGTGAATAAATGAATGAGGACTTTGTAACCTCACTTGCATAGCAGTGTAGGTTAATAAACTCCTTCACTTCTTTACAATAAATGATAGTAACTTTTACTGTGCTTTCCCTAGCTGCCAATAAACACACACGCATGTGCACACATACATGCATACACGCATGCACACACATGAACACGCACCTATACACACATGCACACACACATGTACACAACCTTAATGAATAGCATACATCTTTACAAGAACTGTTGATTTGATTTCACAAAGCACAAAGGGGGGCTTGGAGGGACAGCCCCGGCAGTGCAGGAAGAGGGAGTTGCTTTATCTGGAGCCACACAGCAGTCATTCCTGGAGCCAGGGGACAGACAGATGGGTCTAACAGCCAACTGCTACCAAGCCAATCCCTAAATTCTTTTTTATGTTGTTGTTGTTATTATTGTTGTTCTTCTTCTTCTATTCCTCAGCCCTTCCCCTATATTTTGTTGTTCCTGCTGCTACAGTGACCAGGGTTGTTATTGCTACCAAGATTTGGTTGTGGTGTTCACACCCTTTAACTCCAATACCTGTGCACAATTTGGCTACAGCATTCACTCAGGGTCACATATTTGGTTGCATTGCTCACACAATTAGTGGCCATGGTGATGGAGCTTGAACACTTTAGTTGTGGTGCTTGCACACACTTGGGGGTGGTGTACCAGAGATCACACACATTGCAGTGGTGCCACTGACCCCAAACATTCCTGCCAGGATTGAATTGAGCATGTGGACAGGTACCAGAAAGACAACTTGTGGCCTCAGAGGACAGCACAAGGCAAGCGTCTACCACTGAGCCGTAGCCAGGGCCCTCCATTTATTTTCCTTTTCAGGAAAATAGAAGAGCATTCTTGAGGCCTCTTTCAGAAGACTGCTATCCCCAAAAGAAGTGCCAACATGAAAATGTTCACGCAATTGTCCTAACCAAAGGTCTCTGAGATGGGTGAGCACATTCTCAACTGCTTTTCTGAACATTGGTGCTGGTAGTTTTACACTGTCTATTCCAGGAAAAAGAACCTTGCCTTTCATTCCTATATATAATATAAGTTGAGATCACAACGTGATCCAATGCACTGTGCTATTCAGATGCATTCAGTTCCGTAAACATGTATGGAGGTCCTGCACTGTGCCCAGAGCTGTGATAATCTGTGTCGACAGAAATGTCTAAGATGGGCTCCCTGAGAACCCGGACACATTAGCATCTCCCCGTGAGCAGCATCTGCACAGCGGACATGCAGTGATATCTCTAGGCCAGGTGTTGTTTGAAGTATTTAGACACTCATTTTCTCATATCTTCCCTAGAACAATATTGGGAGACTCAGAGGGGTTAAGCAATTCTCCCAGGGTCACTCATCTAAGAAGGGACAAGCAGAGAATTTCTGCCCCGACTCCACAGCCTCTCCTCCCACTACACCTCTACAGCACAGATTCCTTCTCCCCATGGGAGGCCCTGGATGGTAGAAGAGTAGCATTAGCCATGTGTTCTCACGACCCATCTTCCAATCGCCATTCCTCATACCTCCTCATGTGGCAGTGTGGGCATGGTCCTACCACACTTTGATATGTATATATACGTTAGACTAATCTGCATAGCAACTCTATGAAATTGGCATTATTACCCCCATTTTTTAGTTAAGGAAACTGAGTTGAACAATGATGAAAAGATTACTGAGTGATATGATCAGAGGGAAAAGAATTGTGAGACAAACCTTTACTCTCACCCTAAAAAATAGTTTCAAATAATCATATGTATTGTTCCTATTGTGCGTCATCCCTTGTGATTCATACTTACAAAACAAACGGGATTATATAAAACTAAAAAGCTTCTGCACCTCAAAAGAAACGGTGACCAAGATACAAAGACAATCCACAGAGTGGGAAAGGATATTCACCCAATACCCATCTGACAAGGGGTTAATATCCAGGATATATCAGGCACTGGTAGCACTCCACAAGAAAAAAACAGCCAACCCCATCAAAAAATGGGGGAGAAGAAATGAACAGAAGCTTCCAAAAAAAAAAATTCGAATGGCCAAAAGGCATATGAAAAAGTGCTCTTCATCTTTAATCATCAGGGAGATGCAAATCAAAACAACAATGAGGTACCATCTCACTCCACAGAGACTGGCACACATCCAAAACAGCAAGAACAACTGGTGCTGGCGTGGATGTGGGGAAAAAAGGACTCTCATCCACTGCTGGTGGGAGTGCCGACTGGTCCAGCCCTTTTGGAAAACAATATGGGCATTCCTCCGAAAACTAGATATTGAGCTCCCATTTGATCCAGCAATAGCACTCCTGGGAATATACCCGAGAGACCAAAAAAACACATAGCAGAAACACTATCTGTACTTCTTTATTCATCTCTGCGCTATTCACTATACCTAGAATCTGGAAACAACCTAAATGCCCCAGAACAGAGGACTGGCTAAAGAAACTGTGGTTCATCTACACTATGGAATACTATGCGGCTGTCAGGAAAGATGAAATTATGAAATTTACCTGCAAATGGATGGACATGGAGACTATCATGCTGAGTGAAATTAGTCAGAAGGAAAAGGACAGATATAGAATGACTGTATTCATTAATACAACATAAATAGATACCAGTGTTTTACTAAATGTGGGAAATGGTAATGGCAGATTAAAACTCACCATTGAATATACACAAAGAGACTTAATTGATAAACTCTAAATACCTGCAGGGCTAGCCACAGTGTGTAAAATAAGAGGGAGAGAGATGCAGAGACAGAGAGAGAGAAAGGAGAGAGAAAGAGAGGAAACTGGGGTACCTGCTATTAAGGCAGCATGGGGGTGGGCGGGAGGGGTGGGGTACATTGGTGGTGGAAATGGGGCACTGGTGGAGGGATGGGTGCTGGTATACTGTATTACCAAGAACCAATTATGAACACCTTTGTAATTGTATGTTTCACCGTGGTATAATAAAAAATTTAAAAAAAATAAGCAAAAAAAGAAAGAAAAAAAAAAGAAATGAGCTCAGCTACCTTTCCAAAGGAAACTGAGTCTCAGTATCACTGACTTTCCCCAAGGATACACAGTTAGGTTTAGGTCTAAAATTCAATCACAAGTCCAGCTGACCCCAAAGTCTTGCTCTTAGCCACTTTCAAGAACACAGCTTTTTCATATAAGAAGGAATGAAAATGTCTCTCTCAAAGGGAGAGAAAGAGAGACAGAGAGAGAAAAGACAGAGAGAGAAAAGAAGTGGAAAAGTGTCTTCCGTAGAGGCAGGTTAAGGGAGGGGAGAGGGACTCTGTTCATTGCTGTTGAGAAATGGGCACTGGTGGAGGGATGTGTGCTGGAACAGTGTATGACTGAAACTCAATCACGAACAGCTTTGTAATCGTATATCTCACAGTGGTATAATAATTTTTTTTAAATGTCTCTCTCAAGAATGAAATAGTTTGACATAGTATGTTACAACATACACTGGAGTCCCACTCAGCCACCCTAAGGGATGAGTTGTGTTCCACGCAATGAATTTCAGATACATTATGCTAAGTAAAACAAGTCAAATTCAAAGAGCTGGGGACTAGGAGACAGAAATCAGATCAATGCTTACTAGTGGTTGGGGTGCAGGGAGGGGTCAGACTAAGAAGCACAGGAAAATGATGGAACTATTCCATACCTTGTTACGGTGGTTAGTTGGCTGTAGAAATTGGTCAAACTTTGCAGAACTCTACACTAAGAAAGATGGATTTTGAGACTCGCCCACCAAACTAGCTGCCACCTTTGCTGTCCGGATGCTGGGAGACTACCTCAAGACCAGATTAACAAAGCAAAACCTTCGCTGTCCAGAGCTGAACATGAGGTCCATCAAACTAGTGGAACCAGTTGTGTCCTTTAATGTACTTCATTCTATGATGTATAGGAAAGTTAGGCGGAGGGAGAGATAGAGGAGAGAAAAGACATACAGAACCCACCAAGTAGTTGAGGTGTGGGAGTGGGGGAGGGAGGTGGGGACATTGGTGATGGGAGATGGGTTCGGTGGAGGGATGGGTGTTGGAACACTGTAGAACCAAGACTTTACATGAGCATCTTGCAATTTTATGTCTAAAAGTGGTGTAATAAAATTTGGGAATAAAAAAAAGAAAGATGGATTTTACCATTATTATTTATAACTTAATTGTTACAAGAGTAAGAAGAGGTAAATACACAGATACTTCAAGGAGCTCTGGTTTGTTTCCTCTGATGGGCATCAGCAGGTCAGACTCATAACTCAAAGAGCTGCAGCACATGCTGTATGCTCAGAAGGGCCCAGGTTTGATTCCTAGCACTGTGTGGTGCTCGCGAGTGCCACCATCTATTGTCCTATATTCCCAAGAAAGACCCAGGGACTCCAAGTAGTGCTTGGGTGCCAACTCCCACCAACAAAATAGAGTGAGTTAGATAGAAATCAGACGGTTTATTTAGCAAATGTTTACTAAGCACAGATGATGCACCAAGCAGACACAGCACTAGGGTGAATGAGCAAAGACTCTAGTGCTAGTTTAAGTAAGAATTGAAGATTATTTCACATGTACTAAAAAAACAAATAAAACCAGGCAACCAGACATTGAAGACACTTTCTGTCAGAAAATGCATTGTGTTTGGTAGACTGCAGGGTATGGGCTAATGCTAAATATATTGATGACAAATCTTTGAGTCTTCAAAGTTTTTTAATTCAAAAATGTCTAGATAATAGCACATCCAGTCACCTGCCTTGAATGCGTATATAAATTATCTACAGAATGTTTTGACTGCGTGGAGGTTTCTTCATGTTGCCTAACATACAGGTGACTTCTCTCCAGCCATTCATTCATTTTCCCAATAAATCACAGGAAACATATTTAGAAAGAGAAATGTGCTGGGACAAGATTTCACATTACTCATTCTTAGCACTTGAAGCAATGCTTTCTGGATTATTCACACAGAAGCTCCTTTCAATTCTAAATGGATTTATCATCTATTCTTTGGACAATATTAAAACATTACAATTCCTTTCCAACCTGCATGCTGCTCGACTTTAAATTTAATGAAGAAAACATTCTTCCCTTCCTTTGGACTCCTGTACTTCTGCCCAGGAAAACCACCCAACTTGAAATACTTTTGTTGTTGAGTGACTTTTTCCTGTATGTCAACCCTTTTGTACCCTGACAGCCCAAGACCCAAATTTGCCTCCCACATTCGCAAAGGTGTGTTTCTTGTTTGACCAGCACCTATCCTTTGTCCTGTGCTCACCTGGAAAATGTTTCAGCCTCAAAATGTCAACCTTTCATTAACCCATTATTAAAAGTTGAGAGTGGGGAGTTTGGGCACCATCACAAATACCATCTTTTCTCCAACACCTGAATTCCAACACTTCTCTTCCCCAAATCTAGCCTGGTTTGAGCTGGTACCACAATCATCCTTGATTTTCAAGTCAAAGAACCTGGCAATTATACTGAGACTGTTCCAGGAGTAAGATAATTAAGTTATGATAGCCAGTCATGAAGATTGCAAAATCTAACACATGTTGTTCCTGAATTTCCAGTGTTCAGTTAAGAAAACACCTTGTCTTTTTGTCTCCTATGAGCTGTTTGCTTAGGGTTTTGACTGGGCTCCCCACCTCTCACACAAAGAAAAGGATGACTTCCTGCCAGCTGGTATTTGCTGTTTTAATTTGTCCATGAGCACGTCTTTTTCATCTTTAATTCTGTGAATGTCAAGAATCTTCACTGGGAAGTCAAAGAGAAGTTGAGAATTGTGGAAGCTTCTGGCAGAAGAGATTATAAACTTGCTCCCTGCCAATGGCTGGCCTGCCCCAGCAGGTTTAGACAATGTGAAAACCACGTCTCAAGTGAGACTTGGCTATCCTGCCTCATTTCTCTTACAGCCTTGGCTATCCCATCAGCATTATTAGCACAGAGCAAACATTTGCATTTTCACTCGAAATGTTTATGGGTTTGCTGGCATTGGTGCAATCTTGGTTAAATTCAGTGACACAAAGTGATTTCCAAAGCAGTGAGAACTTATTGACTCTCAAGAAGTCATAACGGGGGCGGAGCGATAGTCCAGTGGGTAGGGTGTTTGCCTTGCATGCGGCAGACCCTGGTTTGATCCCCAGCATCCCATATTGTCCCTGAGCACTGCCAGCAGTAATTCCTGAGTGCAGAGCCAGGAGTAACCCTTGAGCATCACCAGATGTGAACCAAAAAATCAAAAAAAAAAGAAGTCATCAGGGATGTATAAGAAGGTTAAACCATAAGGATGTTCATTATAGTAATGTTTATAGTAGCAGGCAGTAAGGAGGGAAGCAAGGAGGGAAAGGGAAGGGAAGAGAGGGAAGGAAGGAAGGAAGGAAGGGAGGGAGGGAGGAGAGAGAGGGAGGAAGGAAGGGAGGGAGGGAGGAAGGAAGGAAGGAAGGAAGGAAGGAAGGAAGGAAGGAAGGAAGGAAGGAAGGAAGGAAGGAAGGGAGGGAGGGAGGGAGGGAGGGAGGGAGGGAGGGAGGGGGGGAGGGAGGAAGAAGGAAGGAAGGAAGGAAGGAAGGAAGGAAGGAAGGAAGGAAGGAAGGAAGGAAGGAAGGAAGGAAGGGGGGGAGGGAGGAAGGGAGGAAAGGAGGGAGGGAGGGAGGAAGGGAGGAAGGGAGGAAAGGAGAGAGGGAGGGAGGGAGGGAGGGAGAGAAGGGAGGAAGGGAGGAAAGGAGGGAGGGAGGGAGGGAGGGAGGGAGAAAAAAAAGATTTAAATTATGGAATTATTAAGTGACAGAGTATCTGATTGGATAAATTATAGTACAATCATTGAATATTAATGATTTGCAGTCCAGAAAAATAATGAGGCTGTAGAAAGCTGCATGATGACATAAAATGCCTTTTTTCCCCTGTATAAACCAGCATACTAGAAGGAAACTAGGTACCTTTAGATAAATGAATAAATACAAGGTCAGGAACTACTTGTAACTTGTAAAAGCAAGTGACAAAAAGGTATATGTATAATGTCATCCCACTTTTATGTTAAATATTTGTGTGCTGTAGATATGGATATTTGACAGAGGACAGGGTTTCTCAGCCTCAGCACAACTGGCTTTTGGGTTCTGATCATTCAGGTAATACGGATTCTCCAGCAGCGTATAGGATGTTCAGTACTCCTTGCCCTGACCTATTCATGGTACTACTATTTCCTCCTCTCTAGTTGTGACAATGAAAACAGTCTCCTGATATACACAACTGTCCTGGAGGCAAAATTACCCCCAGATGAAAAGTGGTGTAGCACACCATGATAAAATGTGAGAACTATTAGACTGTGTCAACAGTCTATTAGACTGTGCCCATAATTCTAATAGCAAATCAGACCTCCGGGATTAGGGAAGGTTTTCCTTTGCATAAGTCATATTTGATCCAAGGCCTATACACAAGAACATGCCAAGAACAAGGGGGTAGGGCCCACAGAGGAGAGCATCCAATGCCTAAGAATCCACCATGCCCAGAGCACTGAGGAGCATTTTGATGCTCTTTTGAGTGACCCAGCAGGCCGGAAGTTACTGCTCTGTTTCTCCAATACCCAGCCTCTTGTCCTGGTTCTCCTTTGTGAAGAAACCAGAGAGTGAGAATTTGGGGGATGCCCCATGAGCAGGGCTTGCAACATTCCAAAGTTGTGCAGAAGAGATTTAGGATCAAAGAGGTCTGAAATTTAATCCCTAGCTCCTCCACTTATCAGATGCAAAGTCTTAGGCAAGTCCTTGAACCTAGATACATCTCCATTTCCTCAGCTATACAATGGGTAGAATAATTCCAACTAGTAAGGTTGCCATGACGATTAATACCCAAAACGTTTCTCACGCACAGTTCAACTCGTGCCTTGTGTTTCACAACACACAGCTGTTAGCTCCTGGATTGGGAACATTGACTACAGAGCCATGCATTGTGCTGAGAACCGGCTGCTTATTATCTTGTCTCATCCTCATGCAGTTCTTTTCCTCTTATCTATGATTTCCATCTCCACTTACATATGAGGAAACTGAGACTTGTAGAGGTTAGGCAAACTCTTTTGAAACCTCACAGCTAGTAAAAGCAGAGACAGGCGAAGTTTGAACCAAGAACCCAAACTTTGTCTCAGCCTGGCTAGTTAACTCTTCAGGGTTTGGGTAGGGGGAGAGAGGGGACAGAGGGAATTTGTTTTTGTTTTTTTGATGTACTACTCTTCGTGGCAACTTAAAACAACACCAACTTTCTTATCTTGCTGATTCTGATGTTGAGTCCTGCATGCCTGGCACAGCTGGATTCCGTTCAGGTTCTCAAGGAGCTGAAATCTAGTCATCTGCCAGGCTGGCACTTCTCTTCTGGGCCTCGTTCCCCTGCAGAGCACATGGGTTGCTGGCAGAAAGCGTTTCCTGGCAGCTGTCGGACTGACCCTCCTGCTCTTTTGCTAGCTGTCAACTGGGGCTTACTCTCTGCCTCCACAGGTGGCCTGTGCTCCTCCTTGCCACATGGCCCCTAAGGCATCCCACAAATCTGGAAGCTGGCTTCCTTCTAAGTCAACAGGAACATATTTCTCTGGCATCCAACTGTGTCACAATTTTTGTTTTATAATTTTGGGGGGGGAAATCCCACAAGGCAGTGCTCAGGGGCTACTTCTGGTTAAGGAGCTCCTCCTGGGGTTGAGGATCACTCCTGGCAGTGATTAGGGGGCCCTGAGATGCCAGGCACACTTCAGCCCTTTGATCTATCTCTCCAGCCCCACTCTTCTTCTAAAGAAAACTCCTGGGCTGGAGCGATAGTACAAGGCTTAGGGAGCTTGCCTTGCATACAGCCAATCCAGGTTTGGTCCTTGGCGTCCCATATGGTCTCCCAAGCACCACCAGGAATAATTCCTTGAGAGCAGAGCCAAGAGAAACTCCTGAGCTTCACCAGATGTGACCTAAAAACAAATTTAGGGGTCAAAGAGATGGTCCAATGGGACTGGTGTTTGCCTTGCATGCAGCTGACCCGGTTCGATCTCCAGCATCCCATGTGGTTCCCCAAGCATTGCCAGGAGTAATTCCTGAGTGCAGGGCCTGGAGTAAGCCCTGAACATGGCAGGGTATGACCCAAAAAAGCAAATAAATAAATAAATAAAAACAATATTTTTTTAAAAAAGAAACTTTTATGACAGAGTCATGACTTCCTGGTCAGGTGCCACCTTACTTTTTTTCTTAAGCAGGTAAGAATATTCTTTGCTTATTAATTTTTATGAATATATTTATTTTATCTTTCTCTGCCCTACCCTTCATCATTAGCTCTGCGGTGATCAGGAGCTACACACTTGCCTACCCGGGCTTGCACACCAACCTGTGGTGCTCACACATCCGTGCTCTCTGAGTCTTGGCTCCATTTTTTAAAAATTATCTATTCATTACTTTTACTGGGGACGCATTGGGCCATGCCTGGTGGTGCTCAGGACTTATTCTTAGGTTAGCACCCAGACACCACTCCCTAGCAGGCTCAAAAATGCCATATGGAATGCCAAGGATCAAACCTAGATCAAGCTTGTGCAAGGCATGTGCCCACTCTGCCACACTATCTCTCCAGCCCCTATGTTCTGTCCTCTCACTACCGTGCTTACAAGTGTGCTCTGTGGGGATCACACTCTTGGTCAAAGTGCCCCATAATATTGGCAGAATTTGCTGGAAGGTCGCTGCAGTGTTTTATATATGTGCTCATCAGTGGCCATACTTCCTGACCATGGTGCTCACAAGTCTTTTTCATTGACAAGTCCTCTGGGGTGAGGACTTGTCACCCCAGTCCCTCACTGAGGTCTCTGTGGTGTTTACAAGCACAGCTCCGGATGGAAAATGTTTGTGGCATCAGCGATCACAAAGAGCAGAACTGCCCAGCCTGTGCTTTGCATTATGGGCCATCTGGGATTTGAACTTGTAACCACCTAAGCGCCTGCACTCACCCTCTGGGCTAATCCTAAGCCTATCTTAGGCAACTGATTTGGCACCTTAATTCCAGCTGCTGAATGCCTGTGTACAATGAGAGAATCCTGGAGGCCATTTCAGACTTCTGCCTTTCTTCCTGTTGTATAACAGACTTGCTTACCCATGCAGAGTTTCCGGTTGAACGGTTTTTTTGAATTGACATCGTTTTTAAACTGACCTCCTTTTCCTCTAGCTCCTGGCCAGATAGTTACCTGGAAAGCTGACAATCATGTTCTGCCCTGGCCTCCCTACATGTCCCCAACACCAGGAAACTGTGAGCTCCCCCTAGTCTCGTCCTCCTCCCTTCTCTGCTGGAAGAGCCACATGACTCCCAGAGAGCATGGGGAAAGTCTGTACTTTGGGAGAAGGGAAAGAAACACTTCACTGCCAAATGTAACTCGGGTAAAATCCAACTCAGCTGCCCAGTGCCATTTTATGGAATCCAGGCCTTTTTTTCTGACTTGTCAGCTGTGACTTAACACTCTCCACCTACACTCCTCCCCTTCTCAGTTCTCTTATTTCCTCTGAAAATTCCTGTGCTCTTACAAGCACGCCAAGAAAACTGTGCTCAAACCATCTGGACAAGTAATCCCAGCGTGAAAATTATCTTGGTACTTTGACTTCCCAAGCTAAAAGCTATGGGGTCTGAGTCATTTCCAGAGATGCACCCTGATCCACCTCGTCTCAAAGAAGAGAAATTGCACCTTAAGAGAAAGGCAGTGTCCAGACTGGAAAAACTCTACCTTGCCACAGAAATTCTTCATATCTAATATTTGAGGAGGGGGAATTTCACTAATTTTTTAAAAGTAACAAGTGAAGAATGTGAAAATAGGACAGAGGGAATTAGCTGTACCAAGCATGCATAGTACCATAAAGGCTTAAAGGTTAAAAAGTCCTTAGAAATCATCTCAGAAGAATTATTTTTGTCCTGACCAGACTACCAATATCTGTTTATTGGATTCTTGACAAGTTCAGTAATATTAATGTTGATATATATAAACAGTGCAAAAGTCAAAAACAACCTCTAGTGTAGAAATATGAATTAGACATCCTGAGAGAATATGGAAGTCAATATAATGTGTAAATGAGTCTGCATGAGCAATTAGATGCAGTGAGATTAAAAGGTCAAAGAAGTGCAATTGTGGGCTTGAGAAGGTGTCAAGCAACTGTTCCCTGCAAGGCTTTGAGGTCAACGACCTGGGATCTTAACCTAAGTTCTGCAACTGAATTCATCAAAACCAAGTCTCTCCCCAGACTGCACTGAGGAAGACAGACTGTGGATGCCAGGTGAGGGGAAGCTGGAGATGAAAAGATCAGTTCTCGCCAGTTGTGGGTGAGAGCTGCTCTCAGACATACTCATTACCACTCCGGAAAGCCCTTCTGCTAACAGGGCAAGGCGGCAAATACAGAAGCCTGTCCATGTGTCCTGTGTGGAAAGGACAAGGAGATTGCCTACTGTGCCCAGGGATTTAGTGACATGCTTCAATACTCAGGAAAACAGCTGTTCAGATGGAAAGAAGAGAGAAAGAGAGAGAGGAACAGAGAGAGGGAAGGAGGGAGGGAACAAAGGCTGGAAAGAAGGAATGTTGTTTCATCATTAAAATGACCAGGGAGTTCCATACACAGGCCATGGTGCCACATCCCAGGGGTCACACAACAGGTTGTGGTGCTCACACACTCACCTCAGAGCTCGTCCAAGATCACATTTCCTTACACTGCTTATGCATGTAAGGGCTCACCATGTGTCACCAGGAATTGTACTGCCTGACACCTTTAGTTACAGTGCTCAGCAAAGATCATACCCTCTGTTTTGACACAAACTTGGATACAGGACCAGAGATAGTGTAGCAGTTAAGGTGCTGCATTGCACAGAGCAAACTCCAGGTAAGTCCCCAGGTACCAGAGTCCCCTGAGCACTGCCAGGAGTGATCCCTGAGTGCAGAGCCAGGAGTAAACCCTCAGCACTGCTCGTAACTCAATGCAAAACAAAACAAAACAAACAAACAAAAAACTGGAGGTAGTGTGATTGGGAATGCACCTGTGATACCAGACAGCAGATCACATGTGGTAGCACCAGGAGAACCCTCTACATTACACTTTCAGTGCAAGCACTCTAAGTCATGGAGCTAATGGCCCAGAAATCATTACTTTATTTTAATTTACAATAATTTACAATAAAACCACAAAAGTCTCTATCAGGACTTCTTCCTCATTAAATTTTCCCCAACACATTGTAAGCATGTTCAGAACAGAAAAAAGTTTGTGTAGGGGCTGGAGCGATAGCCCAGCGAGTAGGGCGCTTGCCTTGCACGCCGGCCGGCCCATGCTGGCCTGGGTTCGATTCCCCGGCATCCCATATGGTCCCCCGAGCACCGCCAGGAGTGATTCCTGAGTGCAGAGCCAGGAGTAATCCCTGAGCATCGCCGGGTGTGACCCAAAAAAAGCAAAAAATAAAATAAAATAAAATAAAATAAAATATCCATTTAAAAAAAAAAAAAAAAAGAAAAAAAGTTTGTGTAGCTTTACTGTATTTGTGAATCAACTCACCAGAAAGGTTTTACCACTAATGTTTTACAGCATTTTATCAAATAATCACACAGTTGAGAGGGTCCAGTTCTAGAGAAATATTGGTACTTGAATGCTGGGAATGGTACAATGACATTTTGAGATGGTGTGAAATTGCACCCCTAAAATGATTGTAGTCTTGTAAATCAACATAATCTAAATATTTAAAAAGGCAGGGGTTACAGAGACTGGCCCATTTTCAAAAAGGGTAAAAGCAACAAATGCTGGCGTGGATGCGGGAAAAGGGGACTCTCATACATTGTTGGTGGGAATGTCGACTTGTACAACCTTTCTGGAAAACAATATGGACATTCCTCCAAAGACTAGAAATTGAGCTCCCTTTAACCCAGTCATACCACTCCTGGGAATATACCCTGGGAAGCCAAAAACACACAGCGGAAACACAATCCGCACTTTTATTTTCATAGCAGCACTATTCACAATAGCCAGAACCTGGAAACAACCAGAATGCCCAAGAACTGATGACTGGATAAAGAAACTGTGGTACATCTACACAATGGAATACTATGCAGCTGTTAGGAAAAATAAAGTTATGAAATTTGCGTATAAATGAAAGGATCATGTTGAGTGAAATTAGTCAGAAGGAAAGAGAGAGAGACATAGAATGACTGCATTTATTTGCATGACATAAACATATCAGGTGGTCTTACCAAAAGTGGAAATTACCACAACGTGAGGGAGTCAGAGGTTAGGTAAGACAGAGAAGGAACGTGTGTGAAAGGGCTGATACCAACATAGAACTGAGCATTAAATACAGGCAAAAAAATGCACATGATGGCTTCCAAGTGTATGTAGTGCAACCCACAATGTGTAGGAGAAGGAAGGGAGAGAGAGGGAGAGAGAGAAAAGAGATAAAGAACCTGCCATTTAGGCAGGCTATGGGAGGGGGAGGGAATTGGGGACATTGGTGGTGGGAAATGAGCACTGGTGGAGGGCGAGGTGCTGGAGCACTATGTGAGCGAAACCTCTAAACATGAACAACATTGTAATTGTATCTCACGGTGGTACAATAAAATGTTTAATTAAAAAAAAGAAACAGTAACTAAAAAAAAGAGTAAAAGAGGGAAAAAAATAAAATAAAAGGCAATGGTTAAATTTGGCATTCTCAGAAGAGAAAAAGAAATCCATCCATCCATCATCCTTCTATTGATTCATCAGTGTGTGTTATTTTGATGCACTTCAAGGTCAATTAATGGCATCAATACAATATCACTTACATTTTTTCAATAAGTACAGTATATGGTTTGTGAGAGTTCAAACCGTATTAAAATGCTTTCCTTTTTACAAAAAAAAATATTGCAAAAAATACATCTATCATTCTTAAATGTTCTGAATTTTGATGAAGGCATAATTCTCTTATGTAGATCACTGAGTTTTGACAAATTAATACATTGTGTAACCCAAACTTTTATGAAGATACAGAATACCCAAATCACCCCAGAAAATCCCTCCTGTGCTTTACTCATCTAATCCTCCCTGACTTCCTCAAAGGCAATATTGTTCTTTTTAGCTACAAAATAGCATTGCCTGCTCTAAAATTTTCAATAAGTAGAATCAGACTATACGATCTCTTGCTCTTGAGATTAATCCATGTCAGTACCTGAATTGGTACTTTGTCCAATTTCATTGCAGATTTTCCCCCACAGTAATGGAATGTTTTCCACAGACACCATGAGTTTCCCCTCCACTTTCTTCTTAATAAGCACATATGATGCCCCATTAAAGAGCATTTCAGCTGCCTCTGCTCTCACAGAGAGCATGTACCACGTAGCACCAAGGACTATAAATATAGAGGCTGAATTCCTACAAGTGAAATAGCTGAGTCATGTAGCACTTACTAATTTTTTAACTTTGTCAAGACACTTTTTGTTTAATTCTCATATATTCTGAAATGCTTAGCACAATAAATTCAGCTAGCATCCATCTTCTCATAAAAACACAATTTTTTTAAAAGGGGGGTGGGGAAGAATGATCCAGAAATGTTGTGCTACAAGTACAGCACATAGCCCATATGTGCGAGGCCCTCAATCCATACTGGGGAAGAAAAGGAGATAACCTTATAGCGTTGTCTTTTCTTTTCTTTTCTTTCTTTCTTTTTTTTTTTTTTTTTTTTTTTTTTGCTTTTTTGGGTCACACCCAGCGTTGCTCAGGGGGTGCTCCTGACTCTGCATTCAGGAATTACTCCTAGCGGTGCTCAGGGGGACCATATGGGATGTCAGAATCAAACCTAGGTCAGCAGTTTGCAAAGCAAATGCCCTACCCGCTGTGCTATCCCTCCGGCCTCAGCATTTTCTCCTATGATAAGAACTCTTGATGTTTAGTTTCAACAGTTTTTCTTTATATCATACACCAGCTTGGCTCTATTGATCATGTTGGCCTTCTATACTCACAGATCCTAAAACCAGAAATTTCTTCCCATTAGCTTTTGTTTATCGATTCTTAGATCTGAGAACAAGGCTTGGGGCATCACCAGTTCCAGACTGATACTAACTCGCTGTGTGTAGAACAGCAGGAGCTCGACTCACCGAAGACGAGCACTGTGAACTGTTAGCTCAGTCATTGCCCAGTCTGTAAAGAAGGATGCACATGAAGATTAAATGTTTGCCACCAGGGCCCAACACATAGATTAAATTGCAGAGGACAAAGCAAGAGACTAGTCAGTCAGACCGAACGAATTTCCTCACTATTTGTAAGCATTGCCGTCCTTTGGAATAGATATTATTTTGTCCACATTCCTCTCGTTTTCCACTAAACCTCTGGTTTCTATGGAACTTTTCCCTGCAACTTTATTGCAGCCTGGCTGCCTGTCTTGCACCAAGTTATAATCCTTTGTTTAAGAACTCTCCTCCTAGGAAGGCTCTGGGTTTCATTAGATAAGCTTTTCCCTCCACCCTTTTTCACACCCATTATCCCAGGCCCCAGAACTTGGTGATGTGTTTTCCTTACTTTCCCCTTTCTCTTTTATTTCCCACTGATAAATGGCAAAAGCAGCTGTGGGGCTTGCTTTGAAGGTTCTGACGGACGGAGGAGCATGATGAATCGGTGATGGATTAGAGCAAATGAATCGCATAACACGGAAAGAGAACCAGGCAGAAAGCGCGAAGCCGGCCCCAGCTTCAAGTTTGTCAAACTTGCCTTAAAAGCCAGTATTTCTTTTAATCTGGTTCCAGTTTCTGCGGTGACTCTGCATATGTTTAAAAGAAGGAGAGTAGAGAAGTCTTGCGGATATAAACAGGGGAATTCCATTCTTGGTCCGACTCTAAGGCTGCATTGTCATTCAGGGGGAGTTTAAATAGCTAAGAAACCACTTCAAGGACCCTCCAAGAACAACTGGGCAGTCCAGAAAGAAGAACAGTTGGCAAACCAAGTGACAGAATTTAAAACTGCAAATCTTTAACATGAGGATTGACTAGCAAAATACAGCTGCTGCTCCTACCAGCCATATTCTTTTTTGGAAGGAGAGTGTGTTCTTCAGCTGATTACCATAAACTGCTTGGTTACTGTGAAATGGTAAGCACTAACAGGTTGGAATCTGGTCTTGTTTTGAACCCAAGAAAAATAAGAACAGTTATTTCATGGTCTGTAGTGATTTCTCATCTTAAAGGGACAAAGAAAATAAACCGCCACTCTACATACTGTGTGGCAGTGTAAGTTCGGGACTGAGAAATTCCAAGTCTTCCTTTGAAATTCAAGAGATACTTAACAGAGAAGAAAGGTCTTGGTGGATGGATGGTTCCTTTGTATTTGAACAAGAGGGGCCCCTCTTCCTCCCTAGATGGAAAGCCATTCAAAGGAAATCATTAAAGGACATCCCTTTTTGCACAGCTGTGACTGTGTGAGGATGGAGCAAAGACAAAGTGTAGGATTGATGCAATTACCCTACACCAAACAACGAGGACTAGCAAAAAGAGAAGAAAATCGAGGCTTAGCTATTCGGCTAATTGCTGAGCTCCTACAATTGGACCCAATTCTCTTAGACACAGCCATCGTTAATGAGTATTAGTCTCTCGTTTCATATTTTAATGAGACCTGCTGGAGATCTGACTCAGCCGAAGATTTGCCCACAAGAGTTGTATGATGATCAGTGCAGGTTCCAAGACTGAAGATATTTTAAGGCACTCTCCCGGCATTGCTGAAAAGTAACAAGCCTCGCCAGAGGAGATTGAGTCCAGAATGATATGACAGCTATTTCACACAAGCCCTGTCCACCAATTATCTATTTCAATCTTGACTTCCTCTCTTGGCATTTATAGGGGGTGGTATCTTAAATTGCTTTGAGAATAAAATTGGTCATTTTTAAAAGTAGTTCTGGCTTCCCTGTTTAAGGTGAACATATAAATATTAAGCAACGGTTAGGAAAGACACTTCTGATGCTCTTTCCTTGCTGCTACACTTTCTGTGTTAGTTGTCCTGAAAATGTGGCTACATGGGCTTTCTGAGGGATTGTGTGTCACTTATTGCTTATTTCCACACAGTTGCCAAGTCCTAGATTGATTGTTCATCATGAGGAGAGAGAAAATAAGAAAACTAGAGAAAGGAGAAAATGATAGACTGCTTTCTGTGCATTTTTACCATACAAATTTATATTAATCTGTTTAAAATGCTGGCATTCCTACAAATGCTTGAGAAAGTCCTGTTAAACACAAATAAAGATTAAATGATTAATAGAAATTGCCCATTGCTGTGAATTTAGAATTTAATAAGGCATCCAGATACTAATAAAACAGACTTAGAGCCCTAAAAAATGCCTGTGGTTTTATTTATAAAATATCTCCACCTAAATCTTCTGACTACTTATGATGAAATGTTTCTCACACAACAAATTATTTATTGAAAATCAATAAATAAAATGATTTATTGAGATACATAACTACTTTTATGGCAGGTAGTTAACCTGATATAGAGCAGTACCTAGGTTATAAAGACGCAGATACTTAAGACCCACATTGCCTCTTATAGACTTAAATTGCAGTGGATGAATTGACATTAAGCATATAGTCACTCTGACAAGAAAAAAAAAATGTTACCAACTGCAATTACTGTAAAGGAAAGGGGCCTGCAAGAAAGCAAGAGAACACTCAGAGCTCTAATGCTGGCAACTATGCCAGAGTGGTTTCTATGATAAAGCCCCAGGATAATAAGAGTGTAAAGTAAGAAACACTCAGGTCAAAGCTAATAAGCATTTGCTCCATTCCCGGTAGGTGGGGATGGACTGGGAAAAAGTGAAGTATAAAATCAAGGAAAGGACTGGGGCCGGAGTGATAGCCAAGCAGGTAGGGCGTTTGCCTTGCACATGGCCGGCCTGTGCCGGCCCGGTTCGATCCCTGGCATCCCATATGGTCCCCTGAGTACCGCCAGGAGTGGTTCCTGAGTGCAGAGCCAGGAATAACCCCTGAGCATCACTGGGTGTGACCCAAAAAAGAAAAAAAAAAAAAAATCAAGGAAAGGACAAACATCTGAGTCCAGCAAAGCCTAGCGCACACTTAGAACCTCAGAAGAACAAAGATGCTTATTGTTGACTTCAGGCAGGGAAGCAAAATGATGCGAACTCCATTTTAAAGAAATTATTTGTGTTGGGGACTGGAGATGGGATTGAGGAACAAGCCCAAACTTGGGGAGACCAGTTAGAAGGCTATTGTAGTGCCTCTGTAAAAGTTGAGCTTGACTTACGTAAAGGTGAAGGTCAAAAGCTGTGACTACATTAAGAAATTTAAGAGTTTTTTTCTCCTTTCCCTATATCCTTGAACAGAAAACCAATAAGCAATGATACCACAGAGCAAATATGAATTGCAGTTTTTGTTTAGTCCATTTGGTTACCCAAATAAAGTAATGTTACAAAATCATATGCTTTTATTTTAAAAGGGAAAGTGTTTCTCAATTTGTTCGGATTAGATGTTCACATCAACAATGTGGATTGGCAGATATTAACCCTCTAGATGTTGATGTTAGCATTAAGAAATCACAATCTGACTCAAAATTGGCATTTGTCTCCTTCAACTGAACTGAAGAAAGACTCTTACGTGTTTATAAAAGGGATAGAGACACTGAAAGTTTATCTATCATGAGGTTAAAAAGTGCTTACTAGAATTTACATAAATGCTATTACCCCTAACAGTCGACCTGGCAAGATATAATTGAATTTTTCACAAGTGGCATCAATCCTCTGTCAAGTGAAGGCCACTCCTTCATTTCCCAGAGTCATGGGTCTATTTTCTGAACATCATGACCACCAATGAATTCCGTCTCCATGCACAGTACAGCTCTGTACTTGATTCACACTAATTCTTTGGTGTCCATATCTGGTTATTAGTATTACACTGAGTTCTTGAGAAGTTCACTCATCCTCAGCAGGGTTGAGCAACTTTTCTTACAGAATGTTTTTCTTTGGTCAAATCAATAGCTGTAGTCTACAAGTTACTCTTTCAGTTGAGTTAACTGGAAAGCAGCTATCATTTTGAAGGTCAAAGTGGCACAACCTGTTTTCAATAACACTAGTGTGGTGATGAGTCACTGACGAGGGTGTCTGTTTTGTCTCTTTTTTACAAATGAACTATTAGAAAACCCACAATAGGTATAACCCTAGGTGGTAACTTATAAACATCATTTCTCCATTTTAATGTATTATTCTGCTTAGGAATTATTAGTCATATTTTTCCATTTTAACATATTTAAACATCGATAATACTTTTATTTTATTTTCTTTTTTTTTCTTTTTGGGTCACACCCGGGCGGCGCTCAGGGGTTACTCCTGGCTCTGCACTCAGGAATCACTCCCTGGCGGTGCTCAGGGGACCATATGGGATGCTGGGGATCGAACCCAGGCCGGCACAGGCCGGTCGCATGCAAGGCAAACGCCCCTACCCGCTGGGCTATCACCCGCCCCGTAATACTTTTATTCTACATAGGTAGGTAAAAATTTGGTGTGTTTCACTAATATCCTCTACCATAGAGGCAGGCTGGGGAGGGGAGAGGGAATTTGGGATACTAGAAGGGTGGCAGAGGGATGGGTGCTGGATTGCTGTGAGGCTGAAAGCCAATCCTGAACAGCTTTGTAATTGTACATCTTGTGGTGGTCTAATAAAATTTAAGAAAGCTCTCTCATATGTGGGATATGAAGAAACACAGTAAGGAAGCAACAAACAGCCAAAATCATTGGAAAGTAGATGCTGTCCATAGAACTGAGCTTACATGGGAGAGGGAATGACTGGAAGGACCCTTTGTACACTGGTGGAGGGTAGCAGGATCTCTGTTGATGGTTGTAGGTGGTATTACAATGATATATTCACATATCATATAATCAAATGGAAAGTGTGATTAGAAGTGTTTTAAATCCTGGTACTTATAATGCACAAAAGAAGAGAAACAGAGAGAGAGAGAAAGAGAGAGAGAGAGAGAAAGTGCGTGCCATAGAGGCAGGTGGGGGTGGGAGAGGGAAGCTGGACACATTGTTATGCGGGGTGGGGACATGTGCACTGGCGGAGGGATGGGTGCTGCAACACTGCATGACTGAAACCCAATCATGAGCAGTTTTGTCATTGTATAGCTCACGGTGATATAACAATGTTTTTAAAAAGTTAAACAAAGTTACTGGATGCAGATTTAGTTCAATATAAAGAAAACTCTCCCCATCCCAAATTCCGAGTAACCTTTATTCCATTTTCTTTCTATGATTTCAATTATTCCAGGTGCCTCATCTCAGTGGAATCACTCCATATGTGTCTGCCTTATTTTACTGAGCCTGTTTTTAAGGTCCATCCATGAAAGAGCAGGTGTCAGAATTTCCTTTTCCTATTAAAGGAAATAATATTTCACTATATGACTATACCACACATAAAGGAAACTGTCAATAACAGCACAAAAAATCCTGGTACTTTAAAAATGGTAAAATCCTGGTACTTTTAAAAATAAAAACACAAGGAGCATGATATTTATGTGTGGGTGTACATAGGTATATATGTATTGCATATAAGCATTATATATATACTTACGTACATACACACTATTGGGGACACTGGAGAAATAGTACCAGGTGGTCAATCCCCAGCATGGCATTGTACCACTGGATGTGGCCCAAAGTCCCTCAAAAAAATTCACTCTTTAGAGAGCAGCAGGGGGCTGGGCCATACCCAATAGTGTTCAAGGTCTCCTCCTAGTTCTGTGCTCTGGGTTATTCCTGGTGGTGCTCAGGGAACCAAATTCAGTACCAGAGATTAAGCAAGGGTTGCAACTGAGGTGACCTCATTTAAGACAAGTGCCTTGTCCTGTTCTCTTCTCCAGATATAATATACCTAAAATATACCTTTGAAATGAAAAGGACATTACAGCTCAAGCACATAAGTGCATTCAGTGTAGGCAACTACTGCCATTATCTGTGGTATCACATTTTTTAATCAGCCCATTTAAAAATCTTATACCTATTAAACTGCCCATTATTCTCTCCGCACCCCAAGTTCCTGGTAACCTCTGTTCCATTTTGTCTATGAATTCAATTATTCCAGGTGCCTCATCTCAGTGGAATCACTCCATATGTGTCTGCCTTATTTCATTTAGCCTGTTTTTTGAAGGTCCATCCATGAAAGAGCAGGTGTCAGAACTTCCTTTTCCTATTAAAGGAAATAATATTTCACTGTATGACTATACCACATTTTATATTTATACACAGATGGGTATCTGCTTTGTCTCTATTTTTAGTTATTAGGAATAATGTTGCTGAGAACATTGGTTTCAAAAAATCTGTTTGAGTTCCTGCTTTCAATATTTTGGCACTTATACCGAGGAGTGGAATTGCTGGATCATATGGCAATTCTATGTTTAACTTCATGAAGAGGTGCCAAACATTTCATAGCAACAATATCATTTTACATTCCCACCAGCAATGCACTCGGGTTCCAGTTTCTCCACATCCTCACCATCATTTATTATTAGCCACCTTAAAGAGTATTCCATTTCTCCTTAAGTGGTCCGCTGTCTGTAAACTTGCTCATCTTAATAAAATCAACTGCTCATTCTATGCGACATGACTGAACTAGTTGTACAGATAGACTCAAAATTGTGTTTAGCCAAAAATATAAAAATATGTATCATACAAAGTCAGAAAGCAATGATGGGGTCAAGAATGTGACCCAGCTGTTAAACTCATGCCCTGCATGCATGACAACTGGGTTCAATTGCCAGTAATGGAAGGTAGGAAGAAGGAAGGAAGGAAGGAAGGAAGGAAGGAAGGAAGGAAGGAAGGAAGAAAGGAAGGAAGGAAGGAAGGAAGGAAGGAAGGAAGGAAGGAAGGAAGGAAGGAAGGAAGGAAGGAAGGAAGGAAGGAAGGAAGGAAGGAAGGAAGGAAGGAAGGAAGGAAGGAAGGAAGGAAGGAAGGAAGGAGGGAAGGAGGGAAGGAGGGAGGGAGGGAGGGAGGGAGGGAGGGAGGGAGAGAGGGAGGGAGGGAGGGAGGGAGGGAGGGAGGGAAGGGAAGGAGAGAGGGAGGAGGGAGCCTAGCAAGAAGCCAGAGGAACCCCCACACCATGAGGTCAGTTATTCTCAACATACGGACTCCACAGCTCCTCAGAGTTCCACCCAAGGGAAAAGCTGATCTCTCCCCATTGAGGTTCATCAGTAAATGTACGAGATGAGAATCTTCTACTGAGAGTATACCACCTACACAGCAGAGCCTGGCAAGCTACCTGTGTCGCATTTGATATGCCAAAAACCAGTAACAATTATAGACCTCATTCCCAAGACCTGAAGGAATGGTTTGAGGCTCTTCATGTTCCTGGAGCAAGCAGATGCCCTTGAGCTACACTTGCTCTAGACAGGATGTGTGAAAATGTTACTGGTGCCCAAGCAAATGGATGATCAACGGAAGACAAGTGATACAAGTGAATAAAGAAATCCTAGTGTTGTTGGAAAGATTAAATAAGTGAATACATGCAAAGATCTTAGAACAGAATTCTATAAATATTAGTGTATCCTTTAGCCAGAGAGAGAGAACGCAAAGGGCAGGCACATTCTTTGCATTCAGGAGCCCAGGTTCAATCAGCAGGACCCCCCATGACTCCTTGAGCACCACTTGGAAGCAATTACTGGGCACATAGTCAGTAGTTGCCCTAAACACCACTGGATATGGTACAAATACCAAAAACAAAAAATTTTAAAAAAGATAATAAGTAAACAATAATAAATAACAAGTAATACTAGTGATCACATTCATTTTAAAAACACACAATACTTCTTGAAACTTCTGGAATACACATCAATACTTTTTGGACTTCATCTCATAACCTAGGTAGTTCTCAGAATCTTGCCTGGGGAAGACATCTGCATTTCACTTAGTGTCCTGTATTTAAATGATACTGAGGAGCAGTCATGCAGGATAACCCTGCCACAACTTATACCCAGCAGGTCCCACTTTTTGGGTTTCAATTAACATTTAAGCAGGTCTGGGGCCAGAGCAATAGCACAGCCGGTAGGGCGTTTGCCTTGCACATGGCCAACCCAGGTTTGATCCCCAGTATCCCATATGGTCCCCCAGCAATGCCAGGAGTAATTCATGAGCGAAGAGCCAGGAATAACCCTGAGCATCGCCAGGTGTGACCAAAAAAGAAAAAAAAAAACACAATTTAAGCAGGTCACATCTCCAAAAGAGATCCATTTATGTTAAATTAGCAAAACTTTGTTGGAATTTTAAATTATTACACTAAGAGCAAAGAGATATTGTAAGATTATTCTACATAAGGCATTTGTTTCCAAATTCTCATCGTATTAGTTTGGACGTAGCACTTTCTTCTTTCCAGAATGAAGAAATGGATTTCGTTCCCTAACTAAAAATAACAAAAGTCTTTGCATTTTGTAATCAATTCCATTTTTGTAAATCAAATTAACTTTGCAACAACATCAGACAATTTAAAATGTTTAAATGCTCATAAGGTCCTGGCCAGGATTGAACCCGGGTCTTCTATATGCAAAGCATGTGCTCTGCCATTTGAACCTTCTCCCCAGCCCTACTCTCTATTTTTATAAAAATAATGATTCTAGAACTCCATAAAATTCCAGAGTTCTCCTTACCATTAACCAGTGTCCAGATGTATGGCATTATCTAGACAAAACAGAGGAATTGAAGACACAACCTCCATCTTAACCCAAAAGGCCACAAAATGTTCCATTTCCCAAAACATTTTTAAATAACTCAAGAAGAGGAGCACTTTTGAAATGGTTTTCATGTTTTACATTTCAGAATTGTTTCAGCAACATGCAAATTCTTCTGGAATTTTCAGAAGACTAAAGTATTTAAGAATATAGAGACTTGGGGCCGGAGCGATAACCCAGACGGTAGGGCATTTGCCTTGCACGCAGCCGGCCTGTGCCAGCCTGGGTTCGATTCCCGGCGTCCCATATGGTCCCCCGAGCACTGCCAGGAGTAATTCCTGAGTGCAGAGCCAGGAGTAACCCCTGAGCATCGCGGGTGTGACCCAAAAAGCAAAAAAAAAAAAAAAGAATATAGAGACTTCACATGTGGGCCAGACTTTCACTCCCAGACCAGTTTCCTGAGGTCCCCATGGAAAAACCTTCTCAATGTCCATGCTAAAATGAAAGAATGGGCAAGTGGAAACATGGACTAAGATTTTCTTCCAGAAATGCTGGGATTAGTACACAGTCTGTTAAGAGAAAAAAAGTTAAGATCATTTTAGAAGCCTGACTAGGAACACGAAATTTATAGGGCAGAGAACCACTCAGAAGAATATTACAATGGTAGACACTATTGAACATTAGAAAAACCCCACCAAGCGTAAGCCCTAATGTAAACTATGAGTTTGAGATAGTAATAATGTATCAACATTGATTTATCAGTTGCGAATGTGCTATACCACTACCAGATCTTAAAAATGGGCTTGGGGGATGAGAAATATCAGGAAACTGTTTCCCACTACATTTTCCTATAAACCTAAAAATTCCCCAGAAAACAATAAGTCTGTTAACTTCTTTTAATGGGAAGGAAAATTCCTATTACTGTGAAGACAGAGCATGAGACAAATTAAAAAAAAGACAAGGGGGTTAAGACTGAACAACTGGGGCCAGAGATAATACAGTGGGTAAGGCCTTGCATGCAGCTAGCCCAGATTCGATTTCCTGTCACCCCATATCGTCTCCCAAGTCCCGCCAGGAGTGATGCCTAAGCACAGAACCAGGAGTAAGCCCTAAGCACCACCAGGCAGGGCCCAAATAACAAAATAAAACAAATAGGCTGAAAGACAACAACTTGTGGAGAGAGAAACAAAGCAAGAGTTCACCTGGATGAGGAGATATTGAAGCAAGACATGTAGGAAACACCATGCAAAATGGGGAAGCATGTCCCACAGGGGGAACAAGCAGTACAAAGACCCTAAGAAGAAGGAAAGGAAAGCCAGGGACAAAAGACCTCACAGCTGGGCCTGAGATGAACGCTCAGGGAGTGGAGTACATGTTTGCATGCTCAAGCCCTGGCACCACCTGCTTCCCTGAGCACCACCAGGTCAAAGAGTCAACTCGCCTTTGATCCAGCACCTGACTTCCAACACTCACTCTAGTATTCTGAGCCTCACTCTTTTTCAAATTCCCCGTGTTCCTCTCTGTATGGTGTGACTGACTAGCGTAAACATTACTTAAAATGGGAATGAATTCGCCATCCTTGCTGACAGTGCTCTGTCCCCACCCTCCACCCCATTCAATCAATTCAAGCAGAGAAAAATTCAGGGTTCTGCCTCTCAATTGTCTTGAAAATCCAGGAGGTAGAGGCTGGGGTGAGGGATTAGGGGACATTCTGTTTGTTTGTTTTTTTTAAGGTCATCTTGTCTTGATTTTCTAAAAAGATGTTCGACACATACTGTTTAATTTATTAGGCACAGCTCCGTGCATTATGAGCAAGGTTCCTATGGTCTTTTTAAATATTTATGATACATGACTGACTGTGCTATATATTCTGTACTTTGCTAACATTAGTCATGGCTTTCAGCCTTCCTGAGCTCAGAGCTCAGTGATGGGAGTGGAATGGCGTCTTAGACAGGAGCACGAAGATATTCACTGCCCTTGTAATTGTTCTGTGATTGCTAAAAGAATCTGTACATGCCTCCATAGAAATTCAGGTACTTCTTCTCTTGAAGAAGAAAAAAAAATTGTTTCAGACCATTTGAAAAAAGCATTTCAAACCTGAAAACACGGCATTTAAAGAAGAAGGAGGTAAGTGTGTTATTTTAAATGGAAAAAACAGCTGCGTGGGTCAGATAGAAACCAGATGGGAGCGAGAGAGACAGAGAGAATCAGAAAAGTAAAGCTGAACCGCTTTCAGGAAAAAAAAGACATCAGAGGCGAAATGTGTGCGCTAGTCAAGAGGATCGGTAACTCCCAGTCTTTCCTTCCTGCGGTGCAGGACCATATGGCTCCCAGGAACAGTTCTCCTGGAACACTGAACAATAACTGAGGCACCAAGGATCCAAGGAACAGCTCCAAGAAAATGACCGAGTCACACCCCCATGGCCGGGTGTCTTCATGAGGGAGGTGCAGAACTTGGCCGTGCTGGCTAAAAAGCAGGGATGGGAGCCTCGGAAGTAGAAGGACGAGCCCGTGTGTCCTCAGCCAGCCCCAAGGCTGGGAAATAAACCAGACGGGGCGAGGCGGGCTTTTAAGTCCCGTGTTTATAGGCGCTCTCCCCTGTCACAGCCCACCTGCCACTTAACACTGCTCTGCAGGGACCCTGCGCAGTGAACTGGGGCCAGTGCTCGCCTCCCAGAAGACGCACCATGCTGTGCAGCAGAGGGGAGGTAGAAAGTTCTGGTGCTCAGCTTCCTCCGTGCTGCTCTGTGGCTTCCCCACACTGGTGGAGCGTGTTATTTGAGTGGCCGCATGCTGACCACAGGCTTCCGGTTGCACCACATGCTGACCTCAAAGGAGAAGGGCTCATGGTGGTGCTCCCCACTGAGGATTGATGTGGTGCTGGAGAAGGCGGGGCCTGGCCCTCTGGCACCGCACCCGCCCACAGGGCGCTGGAGGCCAGCCTGCCTCCGACTAGCTGAGTGAGCTCGCCAGGCCCAGACTCCAGCAATTCAAATAATCCACTTCATGTGGCTAGGGTAGTTATCTACTTAGTATTATCTTAGCCGCTAATGGTGCATGAACAAACCAGGTTAGGAAGAGAAGCCAGCAAAGAGGCTGCTAGCCCTTCAGCGAGCCCCAGAGGGACAAAACTAGTGTCCAGGGCACTCAATCCAAATGCTTGAACAGCCAGGGTTTTTGCAGATTAGAAGTGGGAGAGGGATGTGGAACCTTATTAAGAATAACCCAGTCTGCTTGCATAGACTATATTGACCTCAAGCTGATCACTAAATATCTCTGAGTCTCGGTATCCATGTTCATAAAAGAGTGGTCATGGTAGTATCTCTCTTACAGAGTGTTTGAGAAAATCAAGTAGGAACATTTATATTAAAAGCATTTTATAAACAGGATCTTTATGGTTAAAGTAGGAGAACCTCAACTTGAACTAGTTTAAACAGAAAAAAATAAAAGGTACTTACTGGCTCCCATAAACTGAAAAGTTCTGAAGTGCATCTGGCTTCAGGCGTAGCTGGATCCAGTTACTCAAATTATTTCTTCCAGATGCTTGCATGCTCTTGTGTTCTCTGAGTCTCTTTATCTCTCCATCTATTTCTCCCTCCTTCTTTCTTTCTCTCCCTACCTTCTTACCATCCTTATTCTTTCTTGTTTAAAGCTCAGCTGTTTTTGTTACTTTTTGTTGGTCTTGTATTGACTTCGTACACAGTCTCTCAAATGTCAGGAGAAAGAGAAGGTCTTGCAACTCCTGGCCAAATAGTCTTTACAGAGAAAGTGATATTTTCATGTATCCTATTTCTGATTAGGCCTCTAACCTATTGTCTTGCTTTTATCAATATCTATAAAAACAGACATAGAGACCTATGCAGATGAGGCTTAAATATGTGCCTCTCTTAAATAAATGGGAGGCGGGAGAGAGATGGGAACTTTATGTTCTCATATGGGGTAAAAGAGACAAGTTTTGAATGTAGGCAAAGAAATATACATGATGTACCCTAAATGTATGTATGTTAAGTCATAATGTGTAAGAAAAGGGGGAGAGAGAGAAAGAGAGAGAGAGAGAGTATCTACTACAGAGGCAGTGCAGGGGTAAGGGGAGGAAATTTGGGGACATTGGTGATGGGAAATGTGCAGTGGTGGAGGGAAAGGTGTTAGAACACTGTATGACTGAAACCCAATCATGAACATCTTTGTAACTGTATATATTGTGATGGTATAATGAAATTTAAAAATAAATTGGGGGGCCAGAGTGATAGCACAGTGGGTAGGGCATTTGCCTTGCACACGGCCAACCTGGGTTCAGTCCTCGGCATCCCATATGATCCCCAAGCACCACCAGGAGTAATTCCTGAGTGCAGAGCCAGGAGTAACCCCTGAGCATCGCTGGGTGTGACCCAAAAAGCAATTAATTAATTAATTAATTAATTAATTAATTAATTAACTGAAAAACTAAAAGTGTGTGACCCCCAGTGATCCCCACAAAAAAAAAAAGAGAAAAGTCTTTACAAACACAAAATGTTGTTACAAAAGTGGTTCAAGTCTCTCCCAAGCAATCTTGGAATTGTCATTGGTCTCTTTATTGGGAGGGTGGTAGCACATGGGCACACCTGGGCACACACAATGAATAGTATTCAAATACTGTATGCCTAAATTCTGACTGTCTTACTCCTGACTCTGAGCTTAAGGACAACTCCTAGCAAGTTAAAAGGACCCCAAATGGTGTGCCAGAGATTGAACCAGGGCCATCACCTGCAGGCAAACACCCTGCACACTGTACCACTGCACCCAAAATGAAAAATATTTTTTTTTAATTTTGGGACTTTACGTACATATTGTATCACAACTTGTTCGTGCTAAATCTTATATTTCCTTTCACTCAGCTGTTAACTTTAGAATGGAACCGGATATAAACTAACCTCTCTTTAATTATGTGATATAGAAAGAGTGTCTACTATATAAGTCAGAGACCTGCATTCTAGACCACATATTGTCATAACTGGCTTCATTTACTTTGCTGTAATGACTTAGTTAGTGGTTAAATTAATGTGTAGGCCAACAAAACATTCCATCTACCAGAACTGCCCTCAGTTCTTCCAGAATCCCCTCTGGCTCCAAGACCTATACTTTCTTTTTTTTTAATTTTTTATTATACCAACATGAGATATACAATTACAAAGACGTTCATGATTGGGTTTCAGTCATACAGTGTTGCAGCACCCACCCCTCCACCAGTGCCCATTTCCCACCACCAAGGTTCCCTGATTCCCCCTCTGCCAACCTGCGTCTATGGCAGTCACTTTTCCTCTTCTCTCTCTCTCTCTCTCTCTCTCTCTCTCTCTCTCTCTCTCTCTCTCTCTCTCTTCCTCCCTTCTCTTACACATTGTGGCTTGCAATACATACATTTAGAGGTTATCATGTATATCCTTTTGCCTACTTTCAATGCTCAGTTCTAGGCTGGTTCTCTGTTTTACGTAACCTCAGACTCACACATACACACGTGTAGTAGGTTCCACCCAGTGACAAGACCTCCTGATCCATGTTTTGTCCTGTAGGATCTCGACTGGGGATGCCCATCTGAAGGGAAACTGCAGAGCAGCTCCTAAGCTAAAGTCCTACTCAGCCATGGGCAGAGCTGCTTGGTTTCCACACCATGAGAGCTCGGCCTCCCTGGGCTCTCTTTTGGTGTCCCTCGTACCTAGTCCTGTCCTCAAGTCAGCTCCTTCTCTCTTCCCCACCTCCTTCTCACTGTCTCAGGAGGGGCTGGATTCTATTTTTTTTTTGCTTTATTTGGGTCACACCGGCGATACTCAGGGGTTACTCCTGGCTCTGCACTCAGAAATTACTCCTGGCGGTGCTCAGGGGGACGATATCGGATGCCAGGGATCAAACCCAGGTCGGTTGCTCACAAGGCAAACGCCCTACCCACTGGACTATCACTTCGGGAGGGGCTGGATTCTGCATGAGAAACTCTTGCATTAGTGTTTGGTGGGAGCAAGAACTATACTTTCATCACTTCATCCATGTTGTGTGGTACCACACAGAGATTCTTACATTTTAATAGAGACTTTTCCCAAAATGTCAAGGACCTCATATAGTAGGAAAGAGCTTGGACAAGATAAAGAAACTCTTTGCAAGCCTCCTAAACATCATATCAGATGGCAGACAACTGATCATATATTTTGAAATTGCCAGTCAAGTGAGTCAAGAGTAGTTTTGGGGGCCAGAGAGATAGTACAGCAAGTTAGGTATTCAACTTGCATGCACCAGGTTCAAATCCCCTGCACTGCATATGGTACTCCAAGCACCAAAAGAAGTCATTCCTGACACAAGTCCAGAAGAGCCCCTGAGCAGCACCAAGTGTGGCCCCAAAATAATAATGGTATTTAAAAAAATACTGGGTTACCTCAGACTCAGCAACACTGAAAACATGAAATCTAAGCTGCAACAACTGGAACTTTGTAGTATTACCTGTCAAGTTGTCAAGGAGGGATGAGTAAGAATTGCAGTGGGGAAGGAATATAGAAACACTGGTGAAAGGAAGTGCACACTGTGGGATTACTATTTAACTACTGTAGTCCTAAAACTCAGCTCTCAATTAAAAAAAGGAAAGAAAGAAAAAAAAAGGAAGAGAGAGCAAAAGAAAGGAAGGAAGGAAGGAAGGAAGGAAGGAAGGAAGGAAGGAAGGAAGGAAGGAAGGAAGGAAGGAAGGAAGGAAGGAAGGAAGGAAGGAAGGAAGGAAGGAAGGAAGGAAGGAAGGAAGGAAGGAAGGAAGAAATAAAGAAAGGAAGAGAGAAAGAAAGAAAGAAAGAAAGAAAGAAAGAAAGAAAGAAAGAAAGAAAGAAAAGAAAGAAAGAAAGAAAGAAAGAAAGAAAGAAAGAAAGAAAGAAAGAAAGAAAAGAAAGAAAGAAAGAAAGAAAGAAAGAAAGAAAAGAAAGAAAGAAAGAAAGAAAGAAAGAAAGAAAGAAAGAAAGAAAGAAAGAAAGAAAGAAAGAAAGAAAGAAAGAAAGAAAGAAAGAAAGAAAAGAAAGAAAGAAGAAGGGGGCGGAGCCGATAGCCCAGCGGGTAGGGCGTTTGCCTTGCACGCGGCCGGCTCATGCCGCCCTGGGTTCGATCCTCGGCATCCCATATGGTCCCCCGAGCGCCGCCAGGAGTAATTCCTGAGTGCAGAGCCAGGAGTAGCCCTGAGCATTGCCAGGTGTGACCCAAAAAAGCAAAAAAAAAAAAGAAAGAAAGAAAGAAAGAAAGAAAGAAAGAAAGAAAGAAAGAAAGAAAGAAGAAAGAAAGAAAGAAAGAAAGAAAGAAAGAAAGAAAGAAAAGAAAGAAAGAAAGAAAGAAAGAAAGAAAGAAAGAAAGAAAGAAAGAAAGAAAGAAAGAAAGAAAGAAAGAAAGAAAGAAA
This sequence comes from Cryptotis parvus, assembly GCA_021461705.1. Taxonomy (NCBI): domain Eukaryota; kingdom Metazoa; phylum Chordata; class Mammalia; order Eulipotyphla; family Soricidae; genus Cryptotis; species Cryptotis parvus. Next base: position 41,040 of record JAJIBD010022328.1, on the reverse strand, counting down.
GAAAGAAAGAAAGAAAGAAAGAAAGAAAGAAAGAAAGAAAGAAAGAAAGAAAGAAAGAAAAGAAAGAAAGAAAGAAAGAAAGCCTTCCTGCTTCCTATGGCAGGCACGAGAGGGGGGAGGGAAACTGGGGTCATTGGTGTTGGAAAATGTGCTCTGGTGGAGGGATGAGTGCTGGAACACCTATCTATTAGATAGATAGATAGATAGATAGATAGATAGATAGATAGATAGATAGATAGATAGATAGATAGATAGATAGATAGATAGATAGATAGATAGATAGATAGATAGATAGATAGATAGATAGATAGATAGATAGATAGATAGATAGATAGATAGATAAGGAGTGGTTCTGAGCCATCCCAATAGAGCATCGGGAGAAGCCAGAGAAACCCCCACACCATGATGGCAGCCATTTTCAACATCTGGACTCCACAGCTCATCACAGCTCCACCCAAGAGAGAAGCCGATCTCAAGCCCAGTTCGTCAGAGTCCCACCATATAGAGAAGCCTATTTCAAGCCCAGGTATGCTAAACCAGAGACACAGGTACACGGGGCAGAGCTGCTACTGGTCCTTCCCATTGCACGTGGCCATGCAGTTCATCAGTAAATGAATAAACTTAGAGCCTCTCTATCAAGAATATCCCACCCGCGACAGAGCCTGGCAAGCTACCTTGTCGTATTCAATATGCCAAGAACAGTAATGATGATGATCTCATTCCCATGACCTGAATGAATGGTTTGAGGCTCTTCGTGTTCCTGCAGCAAGCAGATGCCCTAGGGCTACACTAGCATGTGACAGGAACGAATGGAGATGTTATTGGTGCCCACTCTAGTAAATTGATGAACAACAGGAAGACAAATGACAAGTGACAAGGAGTGGTTTGCACAAGTAAAAACAAAATCCTGAAATTTGCTGCTACATGGACAGATCTGTAGAGTACAAAGCTGAAGGAAGCTAGTCAGGACTGGGACACACAAAGAATGACATCTGTCACATGTGTGATATAAAGAAGTGTGGTAGGGAATAGAGATGAGAAGTGATTTTCGGTAGAAAGCTTGCCGCGAGGGAAGGCTGGGAGGGCTAGGTCAGGGAATCAAACACTAAGGCAGTGTCTGAAGGGACAAATGCATGCCATCGAGGCAGGTAGGGTGGGCAAGAGGGAAACTGGAAACATCAGTGGACAGAAGTGGAGGCAGGTGAAGAGACTGGTGCTGAAACACTGTATACCAGAAACTTCATCAAGAATAATTTTTTTTTATTAATTAATTTAAACACTATGGTTTATAAAGTTGTTCACAGTACAGTTGTTTCAGTCATTTGATATTCCAACACCAGTCCCTCTTCGTTGTGCCCTTACCACCACTAAAACTCATTTCCCACCCCTCCCCCATTCCCATACTCCCTTAGCAGGCACTAATTATGTTGCTTATTAGAAACTATATCAGCTGTTAGGAAAAATGAAGTCTAGAATTTGCCTATAAATGGATGGACATGGAGAGGATCATGTTGATTGAATTTAGCCAGAAGGAAAAGGACAGATATAAAATGACTGCATTTACCCACAATGTGTAAGAGAAGGAAAAGAGAGAGAGGGAGAGAGAAAAGAGATAAAGAACCTGCCATTTAGGCAGGCTATGGGAGGGGGAAGGAATTGGTGACATTGGTGGTGGGAAATGGGCACTGGTGGAAGGCGGGGTGCTGGAACACTATGTGACCAAAACCTCCAAACATGAACAACATTGTAATTGTATATCTCACGATGATATAGTATAAAATGCTTAATTTTTTTAAAAAATGACTATTTACTTCTATGATATAAATATGTGTGTGTGTGTGTGTGTGTGTGTGTGTGTGTGTGTGTGTAGTATGATACCAATATCCAAGGTCTGGCAAAACATGAGGGCCTTACCAACTCCTCCAGCCCACAGAGGGCTTAACATGGTCCTCTAGATGCTTCATAATCTTCATTTTTGTCTGCTTGCCATATCCCTCTTCCTCTCCCCTCCACTCCACTTCTCTTGTATGTTGAGCACTATAAAATGCCTTCCAGTGGGGTCGAAGAGATAGCACAACGGGTAGGGTATTTGCCTTGCACGAGGCCAACCCAGGTCCAATTCCCAGCATCCTATGGTCCCCCAGCACTGCCAAGAATAATTCCTGAGCGAAGAGTCAGGAGTAACCCCTGAGCATTGCCAACTGTGACCCCAAAAAGCAAATAAATAAATGAATGAATGAATGGGTGTATAAATAAATAAATAAAATTCCCTCCAGTCTTTGCCTAGCTATTTTGTCCAACTACTTTTCAACTCTCAACTTTGACAGGGCAAAGATTCAACGCATAATCATTGTTATTCACACTTAGTATGGGTTCAAGTCTGACTGAAATTTCGTGATTTCACGAAATCAGAATTATGATTCATAAAAATAGTGTTGAACAGGGGCAGGCAAGATTTCACGCTTAAGCCAAACAGATGTGTTCTTCACCCTTAAAGAGTTTACATGCTAGGGTGGGGGAGACAGAGCGTCAACAAGCAAGCAACAAATAAGCATGTGGGGAATGGCAAGAATGGAAACATTCAGCAAGAGCATAGAGCTACTAAAGTCATTTGACATTGCATCTTACACAACCTTTCTCCATCATTCTGATATGCTCTTTCTCCTATTGCATGAATTCTGTAAATCTTAGAATTAAGTCACCTATTTGCTTAAGTCACCTATTTGCTTCCCTAATCATTATTGCTTAAAAGCTCAACCTGGGAAGTGTCGGAGAGATAGCACTGTAGGTAGGTGTTTGCTTTGCATGCAAACAATTGAGGTTCGATCCCCTAAGCACCGCCATGAGTAATTCCTGAATGCAGAGTCAAGAGTAACTCTTGAGCATTGCCAGGTTTGACTCAAAACACACACACACACACACACACACACTCACACACACACACACACACACACACACACACACTCACAAAGAGCTCAACCTCCAGAGTCATTCTGCTGTTCCACTGTCCAGCCAGGTGATCATAAAAATTTCATTTTACTCCCTGTATCTCCGTTTCCCCACCTCTAAGATGTGACTCATAAAAATAGTGTTGAACCCCACCCCCATTCAGTCATTTTGCTTTCATCGTCCCAGTACTTCTTTAGAAAAGGGGGTGGGAATGTTTTAATTCCTTTTGAACATTTGGGCAATTTACCAGTCCTTCTGATGTCGTGAAATCACGAAATTTCAGTCAGACTTGAACCCATACTAAGAGTGAATAACAATGATTATCATGAATATTATGGTTGCATTAGGATAGGAATTTTTTATTTTTGTATGGGGTCACACCATACAAAAATGCTCAGGGGGGTCAGTGCTGACAGTGCTCAATGGACCATGAACACAGAGCCGGGGAGTTGAACACAGAGCTTCTGTATGCAAAGCATGTGCTTGGCCTGTTGAGCTATCTTCCTGGCTCAGATAGATAGACTAGAAATTCTATCTTTTATTTGCTATTTTATCCCCAAAGATGAAGGTGGAGAAAGAGGGAAAGAAAGAAAGATGGGAGGGAGAAAGGAGAGAGAGAGAGAGAGAGAGAGAGAGAGAGAGAGAGAGAGAGAGAACATTTTGGATTACCCAGCTTTATCACTCAGTCCTCACTTTATTTGGGATTGCTGGACCAAGAGAACAAATTGTGCCAGCACCTTCCCCCTGTCCCTCCCCCAGTGTTTGCTCTGGTGTTTCTTTTTCTCTTCCATTTACTCTGTTAGGAGAAGGATTCCATTCTGAAAAGAAGGGAGGGTGGGGGGAGGGCTGGTTCCAAAGGCCTGTTTGTTCTCATTATTAATTTTCTTCTCCTCCTCCAAGTAGAGTTTGAATGATTTTGAATGTGCACTCATCTGGAATGGCACCCTTGTTCTCTAATTTCATGCCTGACTGCAATTAAAGTCAAAAGCAAAATTTAAAAAATACAGCTTTATTATAGAGTGAAAGAATTATTGATTCAGGGAAGACCTATAAGCACAACAGTACAAAAAGAGAAAGAAAACGAAATAAACAGAAAAGGAGCAAAAGAGGGAGGGAAGGAGGGAGGGAGGGAGGGAGGGAGGGAGGGAGGGAGGAGGAAGGAAGGAAGGAAGGAAGGAAGGAAGGAAGGAAGGAAGGAAGGAAGGAAGGAAGGAAGGAAGGAAGGAAGGAAGGAAGGAAGGAGAAATACCAAACTTCCAACTTGTAGCTTTGGTTTTGTCAGCAGACTTTAAACTCCAGAATCAATAACTCAGTTCACTTTGTCAGGTTTCTAACAAAATCACAAGGACCAGAAAATTGCCCAAATGTTCAAAAAGGAATTAAGAATATCCCCACCCCCTTTTCTAAAGAAGTACTGGGGTGATGAAGGCAAAATAACTGAATGGGGTGGGGTTCAACAGTTTCCAATGTCAGATCAGTGAGTGGTGGAATTTCTGAGGCTGGGGGAAGCCAAGAGGTCATTTCAAGGCCATTTCACAGATGGTGCTGCTGAGGCTCAGGGATGGCTTCGTGCACTTCACTCCACACAGTGCGCCTGGATTTTGAATGATCTCCACTTTAACCGCACAGTCTGCATAAGAAATTGCTACTAAAAACCTCTTTGGGGGGCAGGCAAGATTTCACGCTTAAGCAAACAGATGTGTTCTTCACCTAGGGTGGGGAGACAGAGAGTCAACAAGCAAGCAACAAATAAGCATGTGGGGAATGGCAAGAATGAAACATGCAGCCAGAGCATAGAGCTACTAAAGTCAGCAGGAAAGCACATTCTCTGCTAAGACAGGGAGGGGAGATGAGCTGGTTCAAGGGGCCTGAGGTAGTGAAGAGCTTAGCAACTTCAGGATGACAAAGAGAGAAACGTGTGGATGGAGCATCATGGGAGGATGTGACAGCTACTTTCTGAAAACAGGGTCGAAAGAGCTTGTTCTCACACTTCTCCCAGGAGGGACATACTGGTGTAAGGAGAACCTAGGACCCAGACTCCAAACATTCCTGTTGAGAACAAAGGGACTTCTGTGATATTCTGACTGCCTCAAATTGCTGGGGAAGGAGTTTCCCTTCACAGAGCAAAAAAAGGTGGTCCAGACTAGTCATTATTAGACATCAGCTTCCAAATCAGGAGACGACCATGCCAGGAAAGAAAATGGCACTAGGGAGCAAAGTCTGGGGAGGAAGTTCCAACACAGCAAACTGGTCAAAAGTGGAGACTCAAATCAGACACCTTTGGAGAGAGGCCAGTCTTGGACGTTCTGGAGCTGGACAAGCTGCCTAACTTCTCTGAGCTGTGGTTTTCTTCTTCATGAAGTGAAGTTAAAAGAACTAGAGGAACTTGTATGTGTTAAATGCTTAGCATCCAGCAGCCCTCATTCTGAGCTACATACTAGCATAAGCTTTGGGGGCATACGTACCAACTGGCATTACTGTACCTTCTAGCTTGCTCAGGCCTGAAACACAGCCCCTACTCTTCATTCTGCCTTTCAATGGCGTGTAAAGTCCCACCTGAGTAAGAAAGATCCTAGCACTTGAAACCCAAGAACCACTTGGCATAAGACCCCATAGGCTATTGGTGCCCCCCCCCACCCTCTGAACACAAGAGCAGAAGACAGCCTCATCCCATCATAATTAATAAGCTGGATAGCATTGTTTTTGTTTAAAGACCAATGAGGTGATGTCTGGTTTCTATTAAATATCAGAAGTAAATTATTAATTCTTGCCAGAAACAAAAGTAGAAGTGTGGCCATATTATAAACATTGATACTCTTCCAGTCTGTGCATCACGCCAAGGGTTCCCAGCAACCACACTCTGGGGCCTGTGGCTTCACTGGCGCATGCCTCATCTGCACTAAAGTCCCAGCAAGTGAACAGGAAACAAGGACATTCCTCTGACAGCGCTGTCTACAAGAGTTCTCGGTCCTATTCTTGCGTGTTAACAGTGATGGTAAACATAGTAACTCAGAGGACCCTGAACAATGGGCAGTTAGAGGTGTCAGTTCTCACCCTTCACCCACCGTGCTGCAGATAAAATTCCAAATGAAAAGCTTTTGAGTTCCCCTAACTTAAAAGACTGCTATTGACCTGAAACTTCACCATTAACATAGTCGGTTACACGTGTTTTGCAATTGCATATATACATAAATTCTATTCTTATTATACAGTAAACAAGGTAGAAAAATATTAATGAATATAAACCACTTTGCAGCATCATACTGTGTCTGGGTTTGGGGGGCATTTTTCTTTCTTTCCTTTCTTCTTTCAGAACCACACTTGCGGTGCTCAGGGCAACGTTCAAGTAATCTCTTTTTGATAGCAGGATGTTCTGTAGCATTCAAGATGTTTCCTCCACACTAGACCTAGAATCCCAATCCCTAAAGAGAATCTGGAAAGAGTTGACTCATTTCGCAGGTTAGCAGTGGTAAGGAAACTGGACCCACAAAATCATGGGATCTGGTCCAGTTACTTGAAAAAACAGACATGTATGCTTCTGTACCCTTGATCTGTCTGCCTGTATTGTATGGCTCTCCAATGATGTTATAACCATGCAGCTGGCCCTTGGCAGAAGAAAGTTTACCTCAGCTCTGAAGAGAAGCTGCTGCATCAGTTTGCTACTGTCATGGTCTCACCAGAACACTTGGTTGGGGCAGAGGGAATATGAAGACTCTTGCATAAACTTTGACCCATGAGTTACTGGTTTGTCCTGCTTGGTCTATATACTAGTGCACTAGCAAGAAGCATTGAGTCTCCTTTAGAAATGACATTGCAGCTGTTTTCCACCTACTCACAAATGGCTGTTTTTCACGAAAGCAAACTCACGCCTAAATGATCAGGCCCCAGAATGACCAAACCTAAACCCCCTCTGTGAATTCTTAGCTCTTTGGGCCAAACCTAAACATTCAGGAGAATCTCCTCAAGACAGTTTTCTTTCAGACTTCTTTCACGGGTTCTGCATTGCTTCCCCACCCCCCCCACACCCACCCCCAGCCCCTTTGATAGGAACCATCCTGAATGATGGAACATCTCTCTAAAGAAGCTTGGAATTGATTTACACGAAGCTCCTCAATTCTCCCCAGGCACCAGCTCTCCACAACAAAGACTCAGACAGCTTGTGGTAAACTACTCAAAAGAACAAAAAGGTGCCTTTTATTTCTTTTGCAAAGCCAGTGGGAGGCTATATGCTTTCATTTGCACAGTGAGAGGGGCTTCTCAAGTGCCCTTCAAGACGGCTGACCTGCGCTGGGCACTGAGCCTTTAGCCTATACCTCCTTGTCATGTTGCCTTTATCCTGTACTAAACCACCTAAACTTAGGCCTCAGGCAGTCAGTCTGGACAGAAGCACTCTAGTACTTCTATAAAAACTATTTAGTGGATTCTCTCTCTCTCTCTCTCTCTCTCTCTCTCTCTCTCTCTCTCTCTCTCTCTCTCTCTCTCTCTCTCACTTACTCACTCACTCATTCTGTGGGGGACACCATCTAGGACCATTATTTTATTGAGGCTTTTTGTTTTCTATTTTAGCCACTGTAAGGTAGGTATTTACAATGATGGTAGTATAACAAACTTTCCAGCAGAGTGTGCTTCCTTCCACAATTATCCAAGTGATCAAAATACTATGGTACATCTACACAATGGAATACCATGCAGCTGTTAGGAAAAATGAAGTTATGAAATTTGCCTATAAATGGATTATGTTGAGTGAAATAAGCCAGAGGGAAAAGGAAAGATATAGAATGACTGCATTCATTTGCAGAATATTTTTTTAAAAAGTATGATACTAATATCCAAAGCCAGGCAAAACATGTATCAGGAGGGCTTGTCAGTGGGTGTAATCTACCACAAGTGTGTGGGAGTCAGAAATTGGGTAAGACAGAGAAGGGACCAGTGTGCTAATAGCTGTTGGAAATGTTAATACCAGCCTAGAACTGAGCTTTGAATGTAAGCAATACATGATAATCCCTAAATGTATGTATCGCAAGCCACAATGTGTAGGAGATGGGAGAGAGAGAGAAAGAGAGAGAGAGAGAGAAGAGGCAAAGTGGGGGACGGGAGAGGGAATCAGGGGACATTGGTGGTGGGAAATGTGCACTGGTGGAGGGGATGGGTGCTGGAACACTGTGACTGAAACCTAATCATGAACAGTTTTGTAATCGCATTTCTTTTGGTGGTATAATAAAATTAAAAAATAAGTTCTGGGAGCTGGAGCAATAGTCCAGCAGGTAGGGCATTTGCCTTGCACTCCAGCCAACCCAGGTTCAATCCCTGGCATCCCATATGGTCCCCCAAGCACTAACTACCAGGAGTAATTCCTGAGTGAAGAGCCAGGAGTAACACCTGAGCATCACCGGGTGTGACCAAAAAAAAAAAAAAAAAAAAAAAAGCTTCTGTACTACAGAATAAATGACCAGAATAAAAAAGACACCCCACACAAAAGCAGAAAATATTTGGCTACCACTCATCTGTTAATGATTAATATCCAAGATGTATAAAGCACTGGTAGAAAGTTATAAGTAAAAGAGTACCAACCCCATAAAAATAGCGAGGAACAAAGATCACAAACACTATTTAAGAGAAGCTATGGAGATGGCTGAAAGGTGTATGTGATAAAGGCACTGCATCACTTTTCTGGGAAGCGTAAATCAAGATGCCAGAACAAAAGTACAGCAGGTAGGGCATTTGCCTTGCATGGCACCAAACCAGGTGGTCTGCTCAGGCACCCCAGGAGTAATTCCTGGGTGCAGAGCCAGGAGTAACTCTAAACCTCACCAAGTGTGACCCAAAATGTCAAAAAAAAAATGCAAGTCAAAACAATGATGAGATATCATCTCACACCAGTCAGGCCGGCACACATCACAAAGAATGAAACCAACCAGTGCTGACCTAGAATCGGGAACCATACTCTTTTTACAGAATTAAAATAGAAAGAGGATTTTGTATGTATTGCAAGCCACAATGTGTAAGAAGAGAGAGAGTATGTGTGTGTAAGAGAGAGAAAGAGAAAGTGAGAGAGAGAGGGAGAGAGAGAGAGAAAAAGAGAAAGAGAGAGAGTGCCTGCCATAGAGGCAGGCTGAGGCAGGGGTGGGGGGGCGTGGAGGGATTCTGGGGTCATTGGGGTTGGGAAGGGTGCACTGGTGGAGGGATGGGTGCTGGAACACTATATTACTGAAACCCAATCATGAAAATTTTATAATTGTATATCTCATGACAGTATAATATATATATACATATATATGTATATATATATTATACTGTCATGAGATCTACAATTATAAAACTTTCATATATAATATATATATATATTATACTGTCATGAGATATACAATTATAAAATTTTCATGATATATATATCATATATGTATATATGATATATATACATATATATATATATATTTTTTTTTTGCTCTTTGGGTCACACCCCGCAATGCTCAAGGGTTTCTCCTGGCTCTGCACTCAGGAATTACTCCTGGCGGTGCTCAGGGGACCATATGGAATGCCGGGGATCGAACCCGGCCGACATGGGCGGCCGCATGCAAGGCAAACGCCCTACCCGCTGGACTACCGCTCCGGCCCCATATTTTTTTAAATAATAAATAAAATAAAAATAAGAAAGAGGATTTTGAGTGTTTGTTTTAAAAGATTAATACACAGAATGTTTCATTTTACAAGTTCAAGATTTAAAAAAAAATGTATATCTTAAAAACGAAAACTGGCTATCCAGTTTCCCTGATATTTGTTTAGGAGATTTTTTTGGTCCACTATATATATATATTTAGCTCCTTTGTCATAGATAAAATGTTTATAAATTTGTAGGCTTAATTCAAGCCTTACTTCTGCTCAAGTTGGAATTATGTTCACGTGATGCTATTATTTTGTCAAAAAATGTAAAATAATTTTTAAAACTAATGAAACCTGGGACCAGAAAGATAGTACAGTGAGTAACAAGTTTGCCTTGCAAGTGGTTCACCCATGTTCAATCCCTGTTACACCATATGGTCTCAGGATACCTGAGACGAGAACAAGCGTAAGCCCTGAGCACCCTGGGTATGAACCCACCAAAAATAAGGAAGAAGAAAAAATCTATGAACCAAGCCCAGAGGATTGGGCATTGTTCTATGCAAAAGGTAGCTTTGTGTCCCATGTCTCCTTTCCTCGTTTTCTCCTCTTCAACCTTAGGTTAAACTCTTGGATGTCCTTTTTCAACCCCTTCCCTCCTATAAGAAGTGCCTTCAAGGTCCTACGTGTGTCTCTAGGCATTTTCACAGAGCTGGTTTGCAATGATCTAAATTTTCTAAAAAAATGCTTCCCCCTTCACCCACTGCATACAGACCTGGGCTACTTGAGGGCAAAGACAGTGTCTTCATCTCCATTGTATCCCAGCTTTCATTAGCACTCAGCATTTGGCAGAGTAAATATTTGCTAATTGTCCCAACTTGCCTTCTTGAGTTATTGCATTTGTCACCGCTCAGATACCACCTTCTGTCATTTTCTCCATTTGATAACTCTGTGTACATTTTATACTCATCTGTCTCCCTAAGCAGAACCTAAACAACTTGCGGGAAGAGGAGCTCCCATTCTTTGTATCTTGAATCCTCAAAGAAAAGTTGAATGTAGAGGCCTTAAATCGCTAATCCCGTTGACTGATAGAAGATTGTACTGAGAGGAGAACAAGAGATTAGGCGTGCCTGACTTTCTCCCTTTCTATCTCAGATTGTTCCAGAAAGTAAGAGTGCTCACCAGGACACATTAAAGTTAAGCAGTATAAATCAGAAGTCAATGAGAACATCTAAAAATTTTCAATGAGAAAATAAAAATCAGTATTTGCACAGAGTCAGCAGTGATTGTTTTGATCAGAACATTTCTTTAAGAAGGGGATATTTTCTGTAGGGTAAGTCACAAAGTGTAAGACAAGAGAGAGAGAAATACAGGGACAGAGACAGAAAGATAGAGAAAGAAAATGTGCCTGCAATAGGGGCAGGCTAGGGTTGGGGGAGTGTTGGGGATGTGGGTGGTGGGAATGGGGCACTGGTGGGGGATGGGTGCTTCAAACACTGTATGACAGAGACCCAATTATGAACATCCTTGTAATTGTATATCTCATATGGTATAGTAAAAAAAATTTTTTAAAAGAAGGGAATATTTTAAAGCAGCCTAAAATTTAAAAAGTTTTACATTAGCTGAGTAAATTATGGGCCATTTTATAAACCAAAACTCTTATAACAAGTGCGGATGAGGGAAAGGATGGCTATAGAACACTATATATGATATGACTTGATTTTGTAAAATCTATGTGTATATCAATGGGGAAGGTCAGAGGCCAGAGCAGGAGAAATAAAATATATCAAATAAATGATGACTTGCCCAGGTATAACTATGACTGCTATTTACTACATGTGTTTGTTTTTTGACAATTTTTACATCTTCTAAAATATAAGTTACATTGAGCCCAGTCAGCTGAACAGAATGATTGCCTGTATGGCATGTGGGGAGGCCCAGGTAAGTTTCCAGCCCTGCCGGTTCCTCCTAGCACTGCCGGGAATGACCCCCAAGTTCAGAACTAGGAGTAGCTCCTGAGCCATACCAGCTGTGGCTCAAAAAACAAAATCATAGTAGTCATTATTAAGTCATTATTTTTGTAACAGGACTGGACAAGGACGACTTGTGCTATTTTGTTTTGAACTAGGTAGACCAAAAAAAAAAAAAAGAAAAAAAGAAAAGAAAACCCAGAGAGTCAGAAATGAAGCTTATCTCTAGAATTGAGTACCATGAAAGCTTAAACAGGCAAATCACAAAATAGGCTCTAAATTTTCAGGCAATTTATGCAAAAAGATTTGGGATCATGTACATAGTTCATATTGCTCAGAGTAAAAAAAAAAAAAACTCAAGTCTTCCTGATTCATAAACATCAATTACTTTCTCCCTCGGTACCTCTGAACACTTGTACAAGTAATAAATAACATCAATACATTCTATCGTGAAAGTGAGTTTCCTGGAGTTGACCTGCATAGGAAATCAACAGGTTAGACCAACTTACTATCTGCTCTGTCTGCCTTCAAGGAGGGCCCACGCAAGGTGCTGAGTTCTTAGCTAAGTGACTCTACTTAGTACAGGTGAATCGACTACTTCAGACAGAAATAACTGGTGATTATAATTGGTTGTAAGGGACCATTATAGTGTTTTCACCTATCCTAAATTTCAGCAAGCATTGGATTTGTTTCCCTTGCCCACGTTGCCAGAAGTTCCTTTTCTGAGGTGTGATTTCTTCAGTCTGTCCTGAAGAATTAACAGTTCACAAGTGACTCATGTCCACTTGATTTAGGTGCACAAAGGCAGGAAGCGACAAGATTCTGTTAAACAGTGCTATACACTGCAATGTCCACCTGTGGCGTCACTCCCTGCACAGTGAGCTCTGAAGAGCCTTGGTGTCGGAGCAGCCTCTGCCTGCAGTTCCCACCTTGTCCCTGAATACTTCTTTCTTAACTTGTGGGTCTCAGTTTACAACAGCTCATTAGCATTCTTATAAAAAGGCCTTTGAACTCACAAATTACTTCAAAGATCCCAAGGATCCCAGTGGTTTCAGACCTCTGCTTACTTAGCTCTTCCTAACAACTTCTTGACTTCTCTGTATACTGTCTTTCCATCTCTGTCTCTCTCTGTCTCTCTCTGTCTCTCTCTCTCTCTCTCTCTCTCACACACACACACACACACACACCACACACACACTATTCCTTAATAACAACTCTGTAGAATAGAGTTGAACTGAACTGCATTCCTAGCTCTAAAAAATTTTTTATTTTTTGTTGGTAAAGGTTTGCAGGGTGGTGGGGCATGGAGGGGTCAGGTGATAAACACACACCTATATATGTAGGGAGAAGGGGTTGGGCCACAGCTGGTTGTGCTCAGGATTTGCTCTAGCAGGGCTCAGGGAACCATATGGGGTATCCGGGATTCAACCATGTTGATCACGTGCCAGGTAATCACCTTCCTTATCTGTTCTTCTGTCTCTATCCCCTGTTTCACATATTTTATCTCATCATGAGTCTAATTGTCATCAGAAAGACAGAAAGATGTGTGTCTTTTAAATATCAGATGGATTATCTCCTTTAATCCTCACAATAACTCAAAGCATGTTCCAAAATTAGTCCCAATGTACACTTAAGAAAACTAACACTCAAAGCAGTTACATACTTTGCTCAAGTGTACACACCTAACTGTATCACTTGCAAATCTTACCTGTGCCTTTAAAACAAGGAGAAGAGGGGCGAGCAATAGCCCAGCGGGTAGGGTGTTTGCCTTGCACCCAGCCGGCCTGTGCCAACCTGGGTTCGACCCCCGGCATCCCATATGGTCCCCTGAGCACCGCCAGGAGTAATTCCTGAGTGCATAGCCAGGAAAAACCCCTGAGCATTGCCAGGTGTGACCCAAAAAGCAAATAAATAAATAAGTAAGTAAGTAAGTAAATAAATAAATAAATAAATAAATAAATAAATAAATAAAACTAGCAGAAGATACAGGGCCAGAGAGGTAGTACAGCAGGTAGGGCACTTGCCTGGCAAGTGACCAACCTGGGTTAGGTCCCCAGTATACCATTTGGTCGCCCTAGCTCTGGAAGGAGTAATTCCTGAATACAGCTAGTAGTAACACTGGAGCACCACCAGGTGTGACCCAAAAAACCAGAAGGAGCCGAAATTGTTTCTCTTTCCCACTTTCTAAGGTCCCCTATGTTTTAGGCAACTGTTCCCACACAAAAGACTCTAACTTTTCCCATGTAAAGATTTTATATGCAATATAATGAAGTGAATTCTGCCTTTATTTGTCTGTAGTAAAAGAAAATGGATGTTTTTCACAAATAAGATATAAATATAAAGTAGGCACGCACATCTATACATAGAATATTTGTGAATGTGAGTCATTCTTGATCTTTGCTGCACCGCATATTTGTAAATTCACATAATCTAAAATTTAAAATGTATTTTTTGGAACCTAATTCAAAACCTTCAGGGCAGGTGGGAGAGATGGTGCAGTGGATAAGGTACTGACTTTGCACATAGCCAAGCTGCAGTCAATCCCTGGCACTACATACGGTCCCCTAGCCGCACTGCAAATGGTCTAAACCCTGAGCACAGCCAAGAGTGGCCAAAAACAAAAACAAAACCAAAAGGCCTTCAGCACTTTCGCAGTCATTCACAGATGTGGGCAAAACGGCTATCAGTGGAAACCCCCTAGAAACACATCCCCGCTGAGGTAAAAAAAAAATGCCATCCTCCTCCTTCCATGTCAGCTCTCATATCCACACAAGCAGCTTTTCACAGTCTAGTTCGCATCGTGGTTTTCACATTTCTGTACCTCAGCGTGCATGTGATTTCGCTGTTGAAATCCCAAGCCTGGTGCTGAAGTGTTATCTGACAATTCTAAGCACAAGAAGGCTCAGACGTGCTTTGCAAAGAAAACATGTGGTTAAATAAGCTTCTGTTCCAACAGAAGTAAACATAGTACCACTGACCATGAGTTCAACTTAATGTATCAATAATATATATGTATGCATATATATATGTATATATGTATGTACATATGTGTATGTGTATGTGTATGTGCGTGTACATGTAATGTATGCGTGTACATGTATATGTATGTGTATAAATATATATAAAATGTCATTAAACAGCAACACGCGGGGCGGAGTGATAGCCCAGTGGGTAGGGCGTTTGCCTTGCACGCAGCCGGCCTGTGCCGGCCGGGTTCGATCCCCGGTATCCCATATGGTCCCCCGAGCACCGCCAGGAGTAATTCCTGAGTGCAGAGCCAGGAGAAACCCCTGAGCATTGCCGGGTATGACCCAAAAAGCAAAAAAAAAGCAACACGTATCAAACAAGGCTAGGTGTTGAACAGCTGACAAAGATGTTAGAACAAAAAGTTCTGGGAACCTAGAGAAAATGCTCAGTTTGCCAGTTTGGTATTGACTATGATTTCATAGACCAAAACTACTACATTAATGAGAATGAAGACTATATATCTCTATACTTTACAATTATTTTTATTTTTATCCTATAAAGATTTATTAAATTTGTTTTTAAATTGTGAACCATTTTTTTTTATTCTGAACCACACTAGGCAGTATTCAGGTTCTACTCCAAGCTCTGTGCTCAGGGGTTGGCTCCCAGCATTGTTTGTGGTTCAGGAATGGAACCAGGGCACCCCCCATACTCAGCATACTCTCCTAACCTTTTGAGCCATTTCCCAGGCCCTGGAATCATTTTATTTTTCATTGCAGTGAGGGTGGGTGGTGAGAGATATCCTGTACACTGACCACACGGTATGCAGGCGTTTAATTATCTATGTATATCAGATTTTGCTTTCTCTGCTCCAATCAATTCAGGATAAACGTTTCCACTGAAGTGTAGCCTGACAGTGCTGATTCTTCTGAGGCAAACTGGCTTCAGGGAACAGACTCAAATCTGCTCCCAATTTAATATTACTCAGTGCTGAAGTATTTATAACTTTGTTTTGCTGAATCATTATAAGTATCTAAGTAAAATTAATCAATTCCTGAAGTTTGAATGCCTCCAGGGTTTGGGGATATTAAACTAACAGAATTTTCTTTTATTATAATTAGCTTTCAGCTTTCATTGGCATTTGTAGTCCTAATATAAGTAATTTCATATTTACTCTAAGTTTTCCCTTTTAAAAGAGAAACTGAGTTTCTAGCTGAGAATTCTCAACATCTTTTATTTTTTTGTTACTGCTGAAGGATAGTGGAAAAAAACTTTTTTTAGAAAGCAATAAAGCAGTGTCTCCCTCCCCTAAGATACACAGTGTGGGCTTTTCATTAATGTTTTCATAAGTGAGAGCCTTTAAAATGTTAACACTCATTCCAGTGTTTCCATATTTAGAGCAATCTTTCATATTGTATTTCTATTTAAATTTTCTCATATTAAACATGTTTACAAAAATGTAGAAAGAGACTTTGAAGAAAACCATGATCTGAAGAACAGTTCTTAAAACCCAGAAAATTCACACACTATCACCTTTCAAATCCACCATTTTTTTTTTTTTTTGGTTCACACCCGGCAATGCTCAAGGGTTACTGCTGGCTCCTCACTCAGGAATTACTCCCGGCAGTGCATGGGGGACCATATGGGATGCTGGGGGATTGAACCCAGGTCTGCCGCTTGCAAGTCAAACGCCCGACCCGCTGTGCTATAGCTCTGGGCCCCTCCACCGATATTTTTTAGCTAAAAATTCTGACTCCCATCTTCCACAGAAGACTGACTGAATTTTTTAATAGATAGTAAAGGCCCAGAAAACTGGTACAGGAAGTAAGGCCTTACATGCCTTTACATGCAGTTGTTCTGAGTTTAATTCCAGGGACCTTCTCCCTGTCAGGAGTCAGCCCAGAAAACAAACCTAGTCTTTAGGAATGGTGGGGCTGAATCAAAACACTCCCTTATCTTCTAACCCTCTCCGTCACCCCCAAAGAAGTGTAAGATTGAAAAGACCCTGGTTGACCAGATATTGACAATTGTTTTCAAGCAACCAGTTTTAGAAAGATCCTTTTTTAAGTTTCTGTTAAAGATACAATGCACTTAACATTATATATTTAGAGAATGCATTACTGTAAGTCAACATTTATATATACTACATTAAGTTCCTCCTAAAAGTCCACTCCCATCCTTTACATACAATTGACCCATAAAATGGTCTAGTTGATGTTGTTGTCTATTAAACTCTGGCCTGATACAATAATAACCTTAGTTTCTGAAAATGACTTTAAAATGCTCAAGAACAGGGACCAGAGTGATAGTCCAGGTGGTAGGGTGTTTGCCTTGCAAGCAGCCAACCCGGGTTTGATTCCCTGGAATCCCATATGGTCCCCCAAGCACCGCCAGGAGTAATTCCTGAATACAGAGCCAGGAGTAACCCCTGAGCATGGCAAAAACAAACTAATCAATCAATCAATCAATTAATTAATTAAATGCTCAAGAGCTGTGATCCAAACTCTGATTTCAAAGCTCAATAGCCTTCCACTATAGACTGGGCCACTTGGGCCAGTTACTTCTGGGCTCTTCTTCCAGAACAACTTTGACATCCACTTTGCAGCACTTCACCCATGCCATGACTGTGTGAGCTCACCCAGAACAGACCAAAAAATCAGTCCGAATAGCCCATTGGTAGTAAAACTCACGCCTTCTAAATAGTCATATTTACAAGGGGATAACTTGTCCCACTAGGAATGGGCCAATTATGCTTTAACCAGTCTGTACTTTTGAATGCCCATGACATGGAATTTTTCACTTGAAGTTCTTTTTCACCAACCTATATCTGGACAAATAAGGGGTTTGTCTTTTTTGAAAGGGTGGTGGGACAAGAAGAAAAGAAAGCATGCCTCTGAGGAAAGGCTGCTGGTGCAGATTTTCTAAATGAAAAGACTCTGGCTCCCTCACTTCTATTGTCTTCCAGACATGTGCCCACGGAGCTGCAGATAGGATACTGTGGAGACACCCTGCTCTGCAGTCTTGCTCTTCCTGGGACCCCAGGAATAATTCTTCAATGTGAGAGGAGAGGAAACCACCTTCTTAGTTCTCCCCTTGAAGTTCCAATGAGATAATTAAAAAAAAAAAAAAAAACTGGGTCCGGAGCAATAGCCAGAGGGTAGCACGTCTGCCTTGCACGCGGCCAACCCAAGCCGGCCCGGGTTTGATCCCCGTCATCCCATATGGTCCCCCGAGCACCGCCAGGAAGTAATTCCTGAGTGCAGAGCCAGGAGAAACCCCTGAGCAAAGAAACCCCTTTGCTGGGCGTGACCCAAAAAAGGAAAAAAAAAAAACTAACTAAAATACAACGGTAATTATCGCCAAACTCAAAACTGTTACTCGGTTACACAGAATTTTTTTTCAGGAAAGTGTATAGCAGCCTCGGGAGATAAACTGTGATTATTCTAAGCCAGTTATGATCTACCATTAGTACTTGACAGTCATTTTTCAAGGCAATGGTTTTCAACCCAGGGAAGTCTGCGCACGCATCGCACGCATGCACTGCCTGCACACACACACACACATACACACACACACCATATTGTTTTCCATCTAAAGGAAACCTAAAGGTTCACTTTATTTATTTATTTATTTTTTCCTTTTTGGGTTCAAAAGCCCAAAAAGGAAAAAAAATAAATAAATAAATAAAGTGAACCTTTAGGTTTCACTCCACTCCATGAGGGGCCTCCACTCCATGAGGGCCACTCCATGAGGGCCTCCATTTTCCACATCCGGACTTCTCTCTCGTCAGACCTCCACCCAGCAGACCAGCCTATCAGCGGCGCCGGTTCATCAATAATTGCTGGACTTAGAGATGCCTACAAGAGTATGCTACCTGCACGGCAGAGCCTGGCAAGCTACCCGTGTTGTATTTGATATATATGCCAAATACCAGTAGCAATTATAGACCTCATTCCGGAATGGATTGAGGCTCTTTATGTTCCTGGAGCAAGCAGATGCCTTGGGCTCTACTAGCATGAGACAGGACATATGGAGATGTTACTGGGGCCCGCTCAAGCAAATCGATGATGAACGGGAAGACAGTGATACAGTGATTCCTTTTTGGGTTACACCCATCGACACTCAGGGGTTACTTCCCAGCTCTTTGCTCAGGAATCACTCCTGGCAGTGCTCGGGGACCATATGGGATGCCAAGGATCGAACCTGGGTTGGCAGTATGCAAGGAAAATGCCCTACCCACTGTGCTATCACTCCGGCCCCTAAAGGTCCACTTTAGATTAGCTGAAAAAGGGCAAACTTCTCTAAGATTTAGATGTTGCTCAATGAGTTGGGCTCAGTCATATGCCTACTAAGTGTATTTCCTCTTGCCAGAATCTCTCAAGCAAGTATATTTTAATTCATGCCTCTGAAGAATGACAAATGACTCCACATCATGGATATTCAGAGTGACTCATGAAGATTGAAAATTGTGAAAACATTCTGTTCTTGTTTAAATTCAGTCTCTGCCATTGAGGAGCTAGGTAATCCTGGATGAGTCTATGTCTCTGTTTCAAATTCTTCATCTACAAAATAAGGATAATAGTGCTGTCCTCAGAGGTGAGAGGAATTACCACATGGAGGAAAATTGCTTAGAACATTGTTGAACACGAGGCCTGAGGATTAGTACTGCAGGTAGGGCATTTGCCTCCCATGCAGCAGACCAGCCACGGCTAGACCCCCAGGATTCCTTATGATACTCCAGGAGCCTGCCAGAAGTTAACTGCTGAATGCAGAGCCAGGAGTAAGTCCTGAGCATCGCTGGCTGTGGTTCCCCAAAAAATAAAACAAAAAAAAATGTTTTACACTTTTAAGCTCTATGTTTTTCTCATTAGCATCATTAAATCTGAGCCTGCCAAAGAGCTTCTGAGCACTTTGCATATCTGAATATTATCTAAACATGTGACCAACCTCCAAAGTTGAGCTAATAGTGAAATACACATTCTGCATTTCATGCATTTCATGCATTTAGGAAAATAAACTTTAGATACCTTACCCATCTTATTGGATATCATCAAGAAAATTCCATCAGTATTGGGACCATAGCCAGGCACGGGCAAACTTCCAGGATCACAGTGGCATGTTGGTGACTGGCAGAAAACCTAATTCCAAGAAATAGATCTCCATGTTTTCCAGGATTAATGACCCCCTGATACTATTAGGTGAAGATCCAGACGGTGGGGATTGTATTTAGTACACATCTGTTTCACACTTATTCTTAACTGAGGCAGATTCTTGGTTTCCATGCGCTATCCCGACAGAATAGTCTCCTCAGAGCCTTGCTATCTTTTCTTTGTCCTTAAAATCCTGTTGTCTAACCATCTGCGGAATGGGTCTGTAAGCTTAAGTATGCTGGAATATGGATCCAGCAGCTGTATGGTCTTGGGCACATGAATTAACCTCACTGCATTTCCTCACTCTTAAAAAGGAAACTAATAAGATCTCCTTTTATAGTCTGTGTGCATGTGCTAACAGTGAAAAAAAACTCTAACATAGGGAAGGGGTGTAGCTCACTGATAGAGCACTTGCCTTACATGTGTGAGGACCTGGGTATGAGACCCCACACATACATGGCTCTTGCTTGTGTGAGGGCCTGAGTATGACTGCCTAGTCCCACCACACACATACACGCACACATACATTCACACGAGCACACACATGTATGCCCTAGTATGGATCTGGGCATAGGTAGGTGCTTAATAAATGGCTGTTGCTGGTAGTAATTCTGTTTGGATCTCACCAATCTCTGTTCATTTGTTTAATAAACTGCATTCCAGTTTATTTCAGGGATGGGGCAAGTTTATTGCAGCAAACTACATTGGATCTCAGCCAAATGTTATGCTCACTCTACATAAATACCTGAGTAATACTTTAAAACACAAAGGCAGAGAATAAGCAATAAGACCCAGAGGGACTCAGCCAAGAACCCACATGAATTGTGTACTTAGAGTGGCGCTTCCACATTCCTGGGGCATAAATCTTAACTCCTGCTCTTTTGTGTAGACTCCGAGTCCACAGCTTGACAACCACTGTAATCGGTTGTCAGGTCTCCCCTAAGCAGAAGGAGTTCTATGTGTGCTGAGGTTTCCTCTCTTGTGTAAATGTTCCAGCTCCGGGCACCAGCAAGTCTAGCCTTCCTGGAAGAATCTATCTTCTCCCCTGCTCCAAGCAGCAAGTTACATACTTGTTCCCTCCACCCCAGTCCCCACCAAAACACAAGTGCCAGCAGGAAACACAATCCTAAAATATGTCTTTACTTCCTGGGGTCCTCGTTTCAGGATTTCTCAATGTAAACGGTAGGTATAGCCCTGGCGAACTCACAAGATGACTTTGGGGGTACAAAGATTATCTTCTTCATACAAAGTTCCTTCCAAACTAACTTAATGTTTCTTCCCTTCTTCCTTCTTTTTTTCCTTTCCTTCCTTCCTTCATTCCTTCTTCCTCCCTTCATTTCATTTCTCTCTTTTTCCTTCCGTTCCTTCCTCCCTCCTTCCTTCCTTCCTTTCTTTCTTCTTTCTTTCTTTTTGTTTTTTATTTCTTTCATCTGGCAGTGCTCAAGGCTTACTCCTGGTTCTACAGTCAGGAATCAAACTTGGTAAGATTTGGGGAACTTACGAGGTGTCAGGGTTATAACCCGGGTTTAATGCAGGCAAAGCAAATACACTACCTGCTGAAGTCTATCACTTTAGTCCCCAATTCTAGGTTTCTTTCCCTTTTTTTTTTTTTGGTCATTTTGGGTCTTGCCCAGCAATACTCAGGGATTATTCCTGGCTCTGCACTCAGGAATTATTTCTGGAGATGCTCGGGGACCATTTGGGATGCCGGGATCAAACCTGGGTCAGCTCTGTGGAAAGCAAATGCCCTCCTCATTTACTATAGCTCCAGCCCCTAATTCTAAGTTTCTTTAAGTGAAGAAATATCCAAAGACAAATTAAATCAGTATGGTGAGTTGATTTCAATTA
Source organism: Cryptotis parvus (assembly GCA_021461705.1). Taxonomy (NCBI): domain Eukaryota; kingdom Metazoa; phylum Chordata; class Mammalia; order Eulipotyphla; family Soricidae; genus Cryptotis; species Cryptotis parvus. Next base: position 19,559 of record JAJIBD010022328.1, on the reverse strand, counting down.
AAATTATATCAATCTAGGAACTTTGCTTAGGTTCAGTGCCACTTGAGTCACTTGAATGACTGTATAAATGGTAGAACACAACACCCTGAGTTCCATCTCTGGCACCACGTGCCCCTCAGGCCATCTGTGTGTAGCCCTGGTCAGGCATTGTCAGGTCCTAGACGTACTGTACTGCCAAGCTGAGCTCTGAACAGGTTGGTTTCCATCTCAAATATTGGCCCCTTCCACCTATCCTCACCCAGCTCCACTGGCTGTGACCCCATTAACAAAAAAGAACCTTTGTAGCGAACATGATTAGTATGTGTAGCACATTCCAGTAGAGCTAGTAGACCTTTGCAGGCATTGTCCCACGGCCCGAGGTGATGAACACTATTGTTAGTCACTTTACAGAGGAAGAAAGAGAACTTAGTTCACCTAGTCAGTTATTGTATCAGAGCTGCCTTATTCTATGTCATTCTGCTCTGTTAATATGCTTACACTGAATGTTAATCATTGACAGAGCCTCCAGGATGAATATTCCTACAGCTAGAGAAAATAGCAAACATCATTTATCTAGCACAACATGTGCTAGATATTAAAGTAGTCATTTAGATTCATAATTGGGGCTTCCCAATTATGTTCAAGGGGCCCAGGGATCACACTTCGAGATGTTCAGCCAACAAAACCAGATGGTTTCATATTTGGGACCAACCAGGCTAGAGACCTATGAGAGCCCCTTTGGAAGTGCTCAGGGATCTCCATGGCAACACTATTGGAGCAAGGGTGCAGTATGGAACTGAGGATAGAGCTCGGTCTCAGTCACGCAAGGCCTGCACTCCTGTCAGCCCTATGAGATATCTTCTAACACAAATATTTATAATAATATAGTTTTCTTCCTCAAGTGCACTATTATATGAAAAGATGTGGAAACTGAAGCGTATATGAAGTCCTGACTCTTCTGTGACTGAATCAGAATTCAAACTCAAAATACCTCTCTCCAAAGCCTCTGCTGTTACTTTCTGTGATGTAGCCCTTGAAAAATGTGGCCATTGTCACTGTAGCTAAGCTCATCAAGCTTTCGTGGAGCTGGAGATAGGGACACCCCCCCCCCCCCCCACCTCTGTTCCTTCTGGAAGGCCGGGTAGCGGCACCCATGGATGACTTCCGGCATTGACGACCATGATCCAGAGACGCAGACACACAACACAGCTGATATGGGCTCTCCCCGTGGCTTTGTATACATATTTCCAGGTATCCTGTAACATTTGATAGAATTAAGTATGGGACATACTGTTGCAGAACTGGGGATCCAAAGAGTAGAGTAGCTGACCTGTGCTTGGCTCATGGAGGTGCCGTTGGGGATCAAGCTTTTAAGTTCTTACCCTTGTAAGGCAGTTACTTTCTGCAGCTAAGGGATTCCCTGGTATGAAACCAGAGCCATGGAAGAGCCTGGCAAGCTACCCGTGGTGTATTTGGTGTTTGATATGCCAAAAACAGAAACAATAATGGACCTCATTTCCAATGAATAGAGATGTTACTGGCGCCCCTCATGCAAATCGATGAAAAATGGAAAGACAAGTGATACAAGTGATACAAGCTATGTTTTGATATCAATTGCAATGCTATTCATAATAGAGAAGATCTAGGAAGTGACCAAGAAAGGAAGAATGGGTTAAGAGATTATGGCATTGGACGGTAGAGATAATAGTGCAGCAGGTAAGCACTTGCCTTGCATGCACCTGACCCAGAGGCATCGGCACCACCTATGGTCTCACCAAGCACCACCAAATGATTCTTGTGCACACAGCCAGGTAAGCCCTGAGCACCACTGAGTGTGACTCCCAAATCAAAAACTGTTGGCTGACAGGCCTAGCTAGTTTGGGAGCTTTGCTGTTTAGTCCACTCACAGTTTAACCTATTTACATGTTCTTAAGCCAGGGTTCATGCTAATGAGATCTCTCTTCTGTTTAAATACTGATGGAGGGTATGGCAGTTACAAGAGTCATCTTGACTCTGAATCACTAACTTCTGAAACATTACTATAATTTCTACTATGATTTCAATGTTATCTAGATTGGGCACAGTTTTTCTTTATACCCACTGGTCCCAGGGTGGGACAGTTAGAATTTACCAGGCCACTACCACCCTGGCTACATTGAGACTATCATTTAAGATTAAGGAAGGTCCATGCTTGTTTGCCCTCAAGCAGAGGAGCATGACCCTTTCAGTAAACAGAGACCAAGACACTCAGAATCACCTTGGTGTAGAACAGATAATAGACGGACCTTGTGGGTACCATCTAGATTACACGAAACCCATGAAATGATGGTGTGTTCCTCCCCCATGATTATACATCCATTGAGATGTATTTCTTTATACTAGCTTTCTCACTCTCTCCAGTGTTTTGACATAAGAGATGATCTCAGAGAAAGGGACTTGTCCTGGCATGATCATTTATTTAAGCCTGAAACAAGTGTGGTACCACCCTACTTCTACACCTAGAAGCTGATTTGTTGATCTTGTGGACACAACCCTCCCTGAACATAGGGATTATTTTTGGATATATAAGGGGACAGACTTGAGATATGAGGATCCACTTTGGCGGGGACTTGGGCCCTCATGCATGGTCTAAGTTCTGACCAGAGCTAGAGGTCTGGAGAATCCCATTATTTTGGATGGTAGCCGCGGGGCTTGTTTTAGTACAAGCCTTTTAGAAATGCACTGGACTCTTGAGTTTTCATCCATTCCCCCACCAGTTTCAGAGGTAGAAGGTAACTCATTTCCTGATATTGCTGGGGACCCCAGAGACTCCCCAACAGAAAAATGAAACCACAACAAAACAAACCAAGAATAAACCTATGTTGAAGGCCAGAGAGATAGTATAGAGGCTAAGACACATGTCTCATGTGGTCAGTCCTGTTCTATATCTGGCACCATATGGTCACCAAGCACCACCAAGATGGCCCTGATGGTTTCAACACCATAGGACTCCAACAGCACTGTGTCCTCAGGAATCTGCGCTGAGGACAGAGTGCCCAATGGGTTAAGTATCACAGGGCGCCATCTCAGGATCCTCTGAGCATCCTTAGGGGCCTCATCAAAATAAATATGTAAATTCTGATGAGCATTAAATACAGACAAAAAGATACACATGACAACCTCTTAATGTATGTATTGCAATCCACAATGTGGAAAGGAAGGTAAAGAGAAAGAGAGAGAGAAAGAGAAAGAAATTAAGAACCTGCCACAGAGGCAGGCTGGGGGAGCAGGGAGGGAATCGGGGACATGGGTGGTGGGAAATGGGCACTGGTGGAGGGATGGGTGCTGGAACATTGTATGACTGAAACCCAAATATGAACATCTTATGAACATCTTTGTAACTGTATATCTCACGTTGGTATAATAAGATATTAAATGAATGAATGAATGAATGAATGAATATGTAAGTTCTGAAGAGACAGTGCAGGGGTTAGGTTACATGATTTGCATGTGGCTAACGTCAGTTCAGACCCTTGAGCACTGTCAGGTACCACTGTCAACCTTGGCTGGAGGCTGCTGAGCACAATTGGATGGCTAAAGAAACCCGCAGAACCTCAGGGCCCAGCAGTATGCATCCTCAAACTCTCATATTGAACTGCTGAACTCACTGGCAGACAATGGTCTGGAGCAGCCCCAAGACCTCCTGAGCACCACCCAGGAAGCCCCTCCACCAGAGAAAAGCTTATGTTTATACTTGAAAACTGATGTTCTTTTTCTGTCCTGAATCCATTTCCTCCCTTCTTCCCGATGGTGATAGTCATCATCTTCCCTTCACTTCATTTCTGTTACTTTATAAAGTCAGGGGGAATATTTCGAGACTGAAAAGTCTTTTTGCTCCAGCAGATAACAATCACCATTCAGAGAGAAGCAGAGCCAAGTATGGGAAACAGGGAGCACGTCCAGCATATAACCAACAGGTTAAAGACAGGAAGTACAAGGGTCATAGCACAGCGGGTAGGGGCTTGACTTACCCAGTAGCACATGCCTTACCCAGTTAGACCCTGGCATCCCACATGGTCGCCAAGCACCACCAGGAGTAATTCCTAAGTGCAGAGTCAGGAGCAACTCCTGACCATTGCCAGGCAAGACCAAAAAAATAAAATAAAATAATATAAAAGAGAGAAAGAGTACAAAGGATAAAGCTCTTGACAAGAATCCCACCAACCTTGTTAGAACCCAAGCAACACACGTGCTGCCCTAAACACCACTAGAGAATATTACTGAGCACAGAGCCAGGAGTGACAAAAAAGTCAAAACAAAAACCATAACCAGTGGCAGTGCCTGAGGGCTGGTAGTCAGTCCTTCCTCACGACGAGCTCCCCTCCTTGCCTTCAGAGTGATGGAGTGCTGAATGTACTGCTGTAATGAATGTCACTGCTGCATTGAATCTACACTAAGTGGGTTTTGCCATTGCCAACAAGAGTAATTCTTGTACTCTATGATGTTGTTCTAAAAATTTCTCTAAAATTAGAGGAGTGGGGCCGGAGCGATAGTCCAGTGGGTAGGGCGCTTGCCTTGCACACGGCCGGCCTGTGCTAGCCCGGTTCAATCCGGCATCCCATATGATCCCCTGAGCACCGCCAGGAGTGATTCCCTGAGTGCAGAGCCAGGAGAAACCCCTGAGGAATGCCGAGTGTGACCCCCAAAAAGCAAATAAACAAACAAATAAATAAATAAATAAATAAATAAAATTAGAGGAGTAATTAGGATAATAATCAGAAGGTATAAAGTCCTTTTTTTCACCTCACTGACTCTCCCATATCCTCTCCTAACACAGGGCTGAGAGCTCAGTCTAAACCTCTTGAAAGAGGGCCGGAGCGATAGTCCAGCGGGTAGGGTGTTTGCCTTGCATGCAGCCGGCCCATGCCAGCCCAGGTTCAATTCCCACCATCCCATATGGTCCCCCAAGCACAGGAGTAATTCCTGAGTGCAGAACCAGGAGAAACCCCTGAGCATTACCGTGTGTGACCCAAAAAGCAAAAATAAAATAAAATAAGATAAACCGCTTTAGAGAATGAGTGCAAATGGGTGCTGGAGAGATAGTGCGGAGGGCAGGGCATTTGCCTTACACATGACAAACCTGTGTTCAATGTCCAGCATCCCATGTGGTTCCCCAAGCACTGCAAGCAGTAATTCTTTTTTTTTTAAGTATTTTATTATACCACCTTGAGATATACAATTACAGAGATGTTCATATTTGGGTTTTGGTCATACAGTGTTCCAGCACCATCCCTCCACCAGTGCCCATCTCCCACCACCAACGTCCCTAGTTCCCTCCCCCTCCCCAGCCTGCTCCATGGCAGGTTCTTTATTTCTTTCCCTTTCTCTCTATCTGTTTCTCTTTTCCTTCCCTTATAGATTGTGGATTACAGAACATACATTAAAGGGTTGTCATGTTTATCTTTTTGTCTGTATTTAATGCTCAGTTCTAGGTTGGTATTAGTACTTTTGACAATTGTTAGCACACTGTTCTATTTTCTGTCCTACCTAGCCTCTGACTCCCTGATTTTTTTTTGTTGTTTTTTGTTTTTTTTTCTTCCGATGCAGTTTTATTTATTTATTTTTTAATTTTTTATTTTTACAATTACAAAGATATACAATTAAAAAGTTCATATTTGGGTTTTGGTCATACAGTGTTCCAGCACCCATCCCGCCACCAGTGCCCATCTCCCACCACCAACGTCCCCGGTTCCCTCCCTCTCCCCCCAGCCCTGCTCCATGGCAAGTTCTTTATTTCTTTCCGTTTCTCTCTCTTTCTCTTTTCCTTCCCTTCCAGACTATGTATTACAGAACATACATTAAAGGGTTGTCATGTGTATCTTTTTGCCTCTATTTAATGCTCAGTTCTAGGTTGGCATTAGTACCCTCGACAATTGTTAGCACACTGTTCCATTCTCTGTCCTACCTAGCCTCTGACTCCCACACGTTTGTGCCTTGGTTTCACCCCGACCCTTTGGGCCCTGCGCTTCCGGGACCAGCGGCAGTCTCCCCACAGCGGCAGCAGTAATTCCCTGAGTGCAGAGCCAGTAATTCCTGAGAACATTTCCAGGTATGACCCAAAACCTTGAAAAAAAAAAATAAAGAAAGATGTGAATGTTCCTGAAGTCCTCCTCCAAATGAAAAATATATAGACTTTGAAAGTCTTTGTTGTTATTATATACTGTTTCCACTTGATGCAATCAATGCAGTTCTCAGAGATAATGCCCATCACAACACCTTAGTATCTTCTCAGAGAGCTTGCAGAAAATACTTCTGAGGCTAGCAAGAAAGGTGTTCAGAATTCCTCTGCTTAAGATTTTTCTTCATGTGTCTGTTCTCAGGGACAAGGAGAGAGCCTGACCAGGAATATGAATGATTTTGTTTTAAGAATACTCTGCAGGTCCACCACATAGCACGAGGGGTTGAGCACATGTTGAGTTTGTAAATGTTAGAGCACCAGGTTTGATCCCTGGCATTATAAGATCCACTAAGTACTGTGACACCCAAGCACTGTGGCCAAAATAGCCCTGGTGAACTATCAGATATGACCCAAAGACAAAAGAAAAGAAAGAAATTCTTGTCAGAGCTAGTGATGACGTGAAAGGCCCAGATCTTCAAGATAAGTATCCATTAGGCTATGTTAGACTCCCACTCACAGGAAAAGAGCTAACAGTGAACTGCCAAATGAAATTATAACAACAGCAAGAAGTCAGGAGCATTTAAAAGGTTTCAGGGTTGTTTCCAAGCCTCAGGTATGTCACTGAGGATCTAAGTGTTTTCATATCTTATCTGCATCTTCTTTGTATTAATGATTCAAAGCTGCTGCAGCTCCATCTTTCCCTGAGAATGTCCAAAGGCCACAAGTAAGGGTAGAGCCTCCTCATGCATTAATTATGCCCTGGATAACATTTCCTTCCTTCTAGACTTGCTCTTGATCTCATGGGCCACAGTTTCAGCACCTGGCAAAGGGAATGGAATCACTATGATTTGCTTAGGCCATTATTTCTTCGTCATGACACTTGGACATTCTAGAAGAGATCATTCTTCATATCTCCAAGTTCTACCCACAAAATACCAGTCTTATGCCCGGTCATGATAAGCAAACAATGTTTCAAACATTTGCCAAATTTCCCTTAAGACTGAAATGGCCCTGCTTGTAAAATCCATCAACAAATACTATTCAGCACGTCATCCTCTCTAGAAATGGAGAAGGATCACCTTTCAACAAAAGGCAGTATTTGACACCACCGTGGCCCTGCCAGCAAGGAATAACATAGGGGGCTAAGGGGAACTAAGGAGACTGATAAGGATCTGATAGGAGTGAGGAAACAGTAAAAGAGCTAAAGAGACCAGTTCTGGAAGTGAGATTTCAGAGAAAGATTGGTAGCTGATTCCGTATGTAGATAATGCTGGCCTTTAGAGGGAAAAAAAGGGTGAAACAGACTTTAATAGGGAGTATGGCTGCCAGCCTCGTTGGACTCTGTGGAGTTTGCTGCTAAGTCAGAGCACTACAGTGAAAAGGCTAAAAAGGGTTTATTTAACTCCAAGAGGATAATAACTAGGATCAGTGGTACAGACTGTACAGGAGAAAGATTCATCCTAATTTTTTCTGTGGACCCCTTTGATAGCCTGAAGCAGCCTAATGGGTGCCTTCTCTGAAGAATGTTTGGAACAATATGAAACAATATTCAGAACCTATGTGTGATTCAGAGAGTAAAAGACAGTCATGAGCTCCTTCTAGTTGATGACTTGATCACTTCACTTGATCACTTGAATCCCGTTATTCATCGATTTGCTCGAGCGGGTGTCAGTAACATTTCCATTGGACCCTATCACGTGCCAGTGTAGCCCAATTGCATCTGATTGATTCAGGAATACAAAGAGCCTCAAAACTTTCCTTCAGTGTCTTTACAAGGAAGTCTGACCATCTTGTAGGTGGGCGGCCACGTGATCTTTTGACATCCCGTGGGATCCAGTTGGTAATGGCTCTAGTCCAGCGGTTGTTTCCAAATAGCACTACATGTCCAGCCCATCTGATTTTCGATGCCTTGGCAAACGAGACAGCATCCCTGATTCTGGAATAGCGACGGAGGTCAGAACTGCGGATTCCTTCTCTCACTTGAGTGAGGCGTGATATTCCAAGCATAGCTCTTTCGATGCCTCTCTGGGAGACCCGAATAGCATTCTTATCCTGCTTTCGTAGGGCCCAGGTCTCTGAGGCATATGGTAATGCAGGGAGAACGGTGGCGTCAAAGAGATGTGCCCGGAGCCGGAGGTTCTTTGTCCTTTTAGCTATTTCTTCGATGCCTTTGAAGGCATTCCATGCCGCTCTCTTCCTCCTGCGCAGCTCAGGTTTTAGGTCATTCATCATGTTGATTTCTCGACCTAGGTACACATAACTGCTGCATTCAGAGATGTTTGTTCCATTGAGAGTGAATGGGGCCTCAGGAACTAGTTCATTCTTCATGAACATTGTTTTCTTTTTTTCTTTTTTTTTTTTGCTTTATGGGTCACACCCGGCAATGCTCAGGGGTTACTCCTGGCTCTGCACTCAGGAATTACTCCTGGCGGTGCTCGGGGGACCATATGGGATGCCGGGATCGAACCCGGGCCGGCACAGGCCGGCCGCTTGCAAGGGCAAATGCCCTACCCACTGGGCTATCGCTCCGGCCCGAACATTGTTTTCTTTAGATTCAGCTGTAGACCTATCTTTCCACATTCTCGGTCGAAGTCAGCCAGCATTTGTGCCGCTTGGCTAATGTTTGGTGTTATTAGAACGATGTCATCAGTGAAGCGGACGTGGTGTAGTTGCCGACCATCTATCTTCACTCCCATTCCTTCCCATTCTAATTGTCGCATGATGTTCTCGAGGGTGGCACTGAAGAGTTTTGGTGAAATGGTATCACCCTGTCGAACCCCTCTTTTCACATTAATGATCATTTCTTTGTAGAATGGTGAGATCCTGGTGGTGAATCCATAATACAGCTCACGAAGGATCTTGATGTATTGGGTTTGAACAGCCTGTTTGGCTAGGGCTTCGATGACTGCTTCAGTCTCCACAGAATCAAAGGCTTTTTTTAAAATCAATGAACGTGAGACAGAGCGGCATCTTGTACTCCCTACAAACCTCGATGAGCTTGGTTACTGTGTGGATATGGTCGATTGTGCTGAATCCTTTCCAGAAGCCTGCTTGCTCGCATGGTTGTTTTTCATCTAGTGTTCTGCTAATCCTGTTCAGGATGACTCGTGTAAACAGCTTGTAGATGACGGACAACAGGCAGATGGGGCGATAGTTGCCGATGTCGTGAATGTCTCCCTTCTTGAACAGTAGAACTGTCCTGTTGGTTTTCCATTGGGAGGGAACCTTGCATTCGGACAGGTAGCGTGTGAAGAGCCGAGGTAGTGTATTGATGAGTACCGACGGCAGGTGTTCGGGTCTGACTTTGTCTGGGCCTGGTGCTGTTCCCTTCTTTACCGATGAGATGGCATGTCGGATTTCAGAAGGGAGAACGTTGGGAATGACATATCCATCCTGTGGATGACTTAGGAAGAGGATTTGGGGATGATGAAGGGGGAGTTTCTGCTCCGTATGACCCCCACTCCATGAGAACCTCCATTTTCCACATCCGGACTTCCTCCTCGTCAGAACTCCACCCAGCAGACCAGCCTATCACAGCCCGGCTCATGGAGATCCACCCTGCTGCAGTCTTTTTTAATCCGGCCCAGATATGCTGATCCAGAGACAGACATGGGGCAGAGCTGCTACTGGCTCTCACTGTGCCCAGCCACTCATGAGGTGCCCGGGAGGGATGGCAGTTTCTAGCCCTGGCCCGCCACCCCAGCATAGCCTCACAACAAGCCAGACAACCTCCCACTCCATGAGGACCTCCATTTTCCACATCCGACTTCCTCCTCGTCAGAACTCCACCAAGCAAACCAGCCTATCACAGCCCGGTTCATCAATAAATGCTGGATTTTGAGATGACTACAAGAGTATGCTACCCGCACGGCAGAGCCTGGCAAGCTACCCGTGTCGTATTTGATATGCCAGATACATGTAACTATTATAGACCTCATTCCCATGACCTGATGGAATGGTTTGAGGTTCTTTATGTTCCTGGAGCAAGCAGGTTCCCTTGGGCTCTACTTGCATGAGACAGGTCATATGGAGATGTTACTGGTGCCCTCTCGAGCAAATCAAAGATGAACAGGAAGATAGTGATACAGTGATGAGTTTGGGTTTTTTAAATAGTAGTCTATTAGTAAAATCACACACACACACACATATATAATGAGAGGTTTTATTGAATCATTCATGGTGGTGTTCAAGGCTTATTTCTCACTGTGATCAGAAGTGAACCCCTGGCAGTGCTCAGAGGACTGGATGTGGTACTGGGTAGTGAACCAGGAGAGCAACATGCAAGATTTTTCTCTTGTTCTAACTTTCCAAAGCAATTTCTTTTTTTTTCTTTTTCGGGTCACACCTGGCAATGTTCAGGGGTTTCTCCTGGCTCTGCCCTCAGGAATTACTCCTGGCAGTGCTCAGGGGACCATATGGGATGCCGGGATCAAACCCAGGCCTGCACAGGCTGGCCTTATGCACGGCAAATGCCCTATCCGCTGAGCTATCGCTCCGGCCCCCACCAAAGCAATTTCTTACAACAAATTTTTTTCAATAAAATCTGCTAAACTTTCAACTGTTAGTTTTCATTTTGTATAGCTCAGAACATTATATGCTAAGTAATTCATTATTCTCTGTACCCTGATTATGGGGTCTAGGAAACAAGATAAAGTTAAGAATTGCTTGGGGCCGGGTGATAGCACAGTGGGTAGGCTGCCTTGCATGCAGCCGACCCAGGTTCGAGTCTCTGGCATCCCATATGTTCCCCAAGCACCGCGGGGAGTAAATCCTGAGTTTAGACCCAGGAATAACAGGAGTATGGCTGGGTGTGACCCAAAAAAAAAAAAAATTAAGAATTGCTTGAGCTAGCACATCTCTGTCTGCATGCTATTCAACTATTATTGCTATTTTATCAGTATGTAGGCTATTTTAAAATTTACGCTCTGCCTTAAATAAAAACATTTAATCCTATAATGTATACAAATATTTAAATCCTTATCCAATTGCCTGATTAGGATAAATGCGTTATAGTGAATTGTTGGATCAACAGTGATACGCTTTTATACAAGTTCCCTGATCGCTGTTAACAAATGCGTCATAATAACAATGATAGTAGTAAGGGTGATGGAGAGAATATCTGCTATGTGACAGACAATGTTCTGAGTATTTTTCAGTTAGAACATGTTTCATTCTCTGCAGATATAATATTTGTCGCTTTTTACAAATGAACAAACACTCTTTGGATCACAGAGCTGCCAGAAATCAGGTGACAAAACTCATATTTATACTCACAGAGGATGACTTCACACTTTCGGTCTTCAGCGGACACTCAGAAAAAATCCATACAAAGAAAACTAAGATGTGAATGAGAAGGAGGAGCTAGCCTTCACAAGATGTGGCTAGGACAGTATCCCAAGAAGAAGGAAACAAGCCAGAGGACAGTGGAAGGTCAGTGTGGCCAGAACCACAGCAGTAAGGCTGAGGGAATAAGGTTTGCTTATATGCAGGAAACAGGCCTGCATATAAGGCATTTCGCCATTGATGGGCACTGAGCAAGGAAGCGATGTAACTGTGGAGATCACCTGCTGACTGGTGTGGAGAGATTTTTCTCTACAGGGAGTAAAGAGCAAAAGCAGGAAGAATCATCAGAACACTGTTGTAATAAACCAGGTTAAGATAAATTCAGATGGGCTGATTATTGCTCTCCATAACTTCCCACAGTTGATGCTTTTCTAGTGTCCTTGCTACTTCTAATTGGGGTTTCTTTTTCTTGTCCTAGATCTTTCAGAGTTTCTTAAATACCTAGTTTAATGGCTATAAATTCAATGCTTGTCCAAAAGGTTTTTTAATCACACCTTTGAATCTGATGGCTATGAATTCCTTAGTTATCCAAAAGGTATTTAATCATTTTGAACTAGAGTAATAACCTAGCTGATTACAACATTCTTGGTGATGCTATTTTTGATTCAACATTTTTAATACATCATGCCACTTCCTTCTAATCTGTAGAGTTTTAGTTAATACAAAGATTTAGTAGTAGAGCTTTTGTGAATCTAATGAGTGGCTCCTTATATGACTTTTTATTTCTTTTGTACTGTTTTATAGAATTTTATTTCTATCTTTGACTTCTGCCGTTTTAATTAAAATGTGCCTTTGATGGGGCCAGAGCAATAGTACACTGTGTAGGATATTTGCCTTGCATGCAGCTGACCAGGGTTCAAACCCTGGTATCCCATATGGGCCCCCAAGCACTGCCAGGAGTAATTCCTGAGTGTTGAGGCAGGAGTAACCCCCAATCATCACCAGGTGTAAACCAAAAAAAGGGCAAAAATAAATAAATAAATGAATGAATAAATAGATAGATAAATAAATGACTAGATGAATGAATGAGTGAATGAATGAATGAATGAACGGGCGGGCGGATGGACAGATAGACAGACAGACAGACAGACAGACAGACAGATAGATAAATTAAAAAGTGTGCCTTGGAATATGTGTGTACCACTTTCTGCCCTCAGTTTGGGAAAGTTCTCAACTATTATTTCCTCAACTTTTTCTACCCTTTAATTTCTTCATTCTCATTTTGGAATCACTGTAAATGTTGTTCTACTTGGTGCTGCTCTATAAGTGTTTTCTTTATCTTTTAATCTTTTTTAAATTTTACTTATCTTATTTTTTATGTATTCCTCTAACTTATCTTCAGGCTCGCTGACTTAACCTTCAGCTTTTGTAATTCTTCTGTTGACTCTCTCTATTTTAATTTTTAATTCATCCCCTACCCCACTCCATGTCTTTTTGTTCTTTCTGTCAGCTATTGCATTCTTTAGTTCAATGATTTCTGTTTGGACCATTTTCTCAATTCTGCAGATCCTTATTGAAGTTTTCATCCACTGATTTTCTCCTTCAAGTGAATATCAATATGTTGCTCAGACATTTTCATTAGGAAGTTCAGAGAGCACCTTGGTGGTCTTTTCAGTACATTGTAACTGTCATCAGTGCAGGCATTTTCTTAGAACTAGTGTAGCATGAGGACAAAGAATGAGGGTTTGTGTTTGAGCATACATAGGTGGCAATCGAGGTTCACAATTACAAATTTGCAGCAATATCACTGTGCCTCTAAGTTTCCGTAGGCCTGAACCACCACAGCAAATTTATAAGCATATGTGTTCTGTAGCAAATACACCACCAAGATCAAGTACGCCTGTTGGTGCAAGGTTGTAAGACTTCTGCAAGGCCTATGCTACTAAGTTTGAGTGGGCTTGAACTTCAAACAAATTGTTCAAAATCACAGGGGTCAGGGCACATGTGCACTAAATTTGGGCAGTCCTGACTAGTGACCAAAAGTTCAAGTTCATGAGTGCTTTTAGAACACCTGGGAGTCAGGCTCAAATAGGCCCAGGAGGTGCCTGGGACTTTCGAGTGTCAGTGCAGGCTACATCTGTGCTCTAAGTGTGACCATACCTGGATGGGAAGCAGGAGATTCCACCACCAGTGCCCAAAACTGCTCAGTGCCAAGATCAAACAGGCTTGCTCATCTGTCTAGAGCACAATATTACAGATGGCCATTGATTTCTTTCCTTCCCTGTCCTGTTTTATAATCCAGGAACTAGGGTAATCTAGATATCCTAAAATTCATAGGTTTTAATTTTTATTCATAATATCTAATTTATTAATATCTTATGTAATTATTATTCAATAACTAATTTACTTGATCACTTGACATCCCGTTATTCATCGATTTGCTCGGGCGGGCACAAGTAACATTTTCATTTGAGCCTATCACGTGCCAATGTAGCCCAATGGCATCTGGTTGCTTCAGGAATGCGAAGTGCCTCAAACCATTCATTCAGGATCTTGACAAAGAAATCTAACAATCTTGTAGGTGGGCGGCCACGTGATCTTTTGACATTCCGTGGGATCCAGTGGGTAACAGCTCTAGTCCAGCGGTCGTCTCCAAATTGCATTACATGTACAGCCCATCTGATTTTCAATGCCTTGGCAAACGAGACAGTGACCCTGACTCTGGAACAACAACGGAGGTAGGAGCTCCGATTCCTTCTCTCACTTGAGTGAGGCGTGATATTCCAAGCATAGCTCTTTCGATTCCTCTTTGGGAGACCCGAATAGCATTCTCATCCCTGCTTTCGTAGGGTCCAGGTCTCTGAGGCGTATGTTAGTGCAGGGAGAACGGTGCAGTTGAAGAGATGTGCCCGGAGCCGGAGGTTCTTTGTCTTTTTAGCTATTCTTTGATGCTTTTGAAGGCATTCCATGCCGCTCTCTTCCTCCTGCGCAGCTCAGGTTTTAGGTCATTCATCATGTTGATTTCTCAACCAAGGTACACATAACTGCTGTATTCAGTGATGTTTGTTCCATTGAGAGTGAATGGGGCCTCCGGAACTAATTCATTTCTCATGAACATAGTTTTGTTGAGATTCAGCTGTAGACCTATTTTTTCCACATTCTCAGTCAAAGTCAGCCAGCATTTGTGCCACTTGGCTAATGTTTGGTGTGATTAGAATGATGTCATCAACAAAGCAGAGGTGGTGTAATTGCTGACTGTATCTTCACTCCCATTCCTTCCCATTCTAATTGTTGCATTCCCATGACCTAATATAATGGTTTGAGGCTCTTTATGTTCCTGGAGCAAGCAGATGCCTTTGGGTTCTACTAGCATGAGACAGGACATATGGAGATATTAGTGGTGCCTGCTCTAGCAAATAGATGATGAACGGGAAGATAGTGATAGATAGTGATATCACCCCTGCAAGGCGATACCATTTGACCAAACTAATTTAATTAGTATTAAATATCTAATTTAATTATTTTAAAATCTAATTTAATTGCTAATTATATAATGTCAGATTTAATTAATAAAATTAGATCAATTAATTTATAGTCAATAAATTATATTAAATTATAATCGATAAATTAATTCTAGGTCAATAAATTATCATCAATACATTAATTCTAGTTAAATAAATTATAATCAATAAATTAATTTTGGGGGAGAGTTTTGTGGCTTATAGAAAGAATTAGAGAGAGACAAAACGAGGCAGAAGAGTGGTGGTCACTTCAGAGGAGGGGGCAGGGAAGTAAACTGGAGTGAAAACCTGAAAAAGTTACCTGGAAAGAACTGGGGTCAGCCTCAGTAGCAGGTGATGTGACACTGGCCCTGTGACATGAACAGACTGTCACCTCCCACAGACATGACTGCTCCTCCTGTGACAGTTGGTTGAGACTTAGAGCCCTGGGAAGGAGTGGCTGTGCTGGATCACCCCGTCCACATGCTGCATCTGGAGGGAAGAGGGGCAGTGCACTTCCCTCCTGACTGCTGCAGCAGGAGACGAGGTACACACAACAGCTGCCCCCTACTGTGGAAAAGGAGCCAACTCCTTATTGTGCCCAGCAATTCATTCCTTGAGTTGCCCTTTGTGCCTTGACTTCCGTTTTTAGAATATTGTTTCCAGGAGCTAGAAGATAAGATAACAGGTAACATGCTTGCCTTGTATGCAGTCAACCTGGGTTTGTTCCCAAGCACCCATAAGGTTCACTGGAGCACTGGGAGTAATCCCTGAGCACTAAGCCAGGAGTAAACCCTAACACCATTGGGTAAAACCCATAATATATTCATACATATGCCATACACACATATATACATGTATACATGCATATATACATATATATATAGAGAGAGTTTACAGCCAATATCATAAATGAAACTCCATAAAGTCACAAATGTACCCCTCCACTTCAAAGAGAAAAGCAAATGAAAGTCTCCAGGTCCTACTTCTAGTTCAAAGTCCAGAATTTCTGCATGATCATTGTCCCTCTAATTCTTTTGGATTACATCTGTTTTACAGGAGCTTTGAAATCAATTGCAAGGGTAACCACCATCATACACCCTTTATAAAGACAGTATGGAAAAGAAAGAAAAGAGAGAAGGGAAAGCAATGAAGTCAAACATATAAATATGCCTATATTTTATCAAGAAATAATATTTATTGAAGTATATAATATTTTCCATTCTAAAATGCCTTAAATTTTATCAAACTAAAAAGGCAAAGTACAAATGCAAATGAACAAATACCAAATTTTTAATCAAAATTTCTAAATAGAGCTGAATTTTCAACTGAATCTGAATTTTAAAATACTGTACAGGAGTATTTTTAAAGGCTTTTGGAGTTTCTTCTCATCCTTATCAACAATTATTATTCTGAACTAGCAGAAAAGAACCAAACTAGCTCCTGAACTTGATAAAAACTATGGTGGGTATCAGCTTTTCACTGTGCAGATGAGGCCGGATGGTCCTGTGGGCCTAGCAGTGCTCAGAGACACCACGGTCATTCCAAGTATTGCTTAGGAACTCCCAGAGCTCTACCCAGTCATGCTCAGGGGAGTCACATGGTGTTGGGGATCAACATCAGGGCCCTGCACTTGCCAGGCATGAGCTCTGTGCTTGAGCTTCCCCCCACAGTTGTAAGGGGTCTTTATGGTAAAACACAGGATTGCAAGCTTGTTGGTGGGTATGGTTAGTCCAATGCACAGATAGAGCTGTTCAGCTATAGCCCTAAAAATTCTATAATGCTAAAATAAAAAGATGAATCAATAAAAGGGGAGCATGACTACAAGCATGCTCCACTACATTCACTACAATGAACAAAAGAATAATCATTATTGTTCTTTTATTACTCGCACTCTAGCTAATGTAATGAGATAGCTCGATGTGGTTTAATTTGCATTTCCCTAATGCCAATCATATAAATCTTTTATGGACTTGTTGCTCATCAATAGATCTACTTTAATGAAATGTCTATTCAAATCTTTGGGTGATTCATCTGATAAGGGGTTAATATCCAGGATATATCAAGCACTGGTAGAACTCTACAGTAAGAAAACAGCCAACCCTATCAAAAAATGGGGAGAAGAAATGAACAGAAACTTTGACAGGGAAGAAGTTCGAATGGCCAAAAGACATATGAAAAATGCTCACCATCATTAGTCATCAGAGTGATGCAAATCAAAACAGCAATGAGATACCATCTCACACCACAGAGACTGGCACATATCCTGAAGAGCAAGAACAACAAATGCTGGCATGGATGTAGGGAAAAAGGGACTCTCATCCATTGTTGGTGGGAATGTTGACTAGTACAGCCTTTGTGGAAAACAATATGGACATTGCTCTGAAGACTAGAAATTGAGCTCCCATTTGACCCAGTCTTACCACTCCTGGGAATATACCCTGGGAAGCCAAAAACACACAGCAGAAACACCATCCCCATGTTTATGTTCATAGCAGCACTATTCACAATAGCCAAAACTTGGAAACAACCAGAGTGTCCGGAGAATAGATGACTGGATAAAGAAACGTTGGGGGGCCTCGGCGATAGTCCAATAGGTAGGGTGTTTGGCCTTGCATGCGGCCAACTTCTCTTCGATCCCTGGCATCCCATATGGTCCCCCACGCAGTGTCTAGAGTAATTCCTGAGCACAGAGCCAGGAGTAACCCCCTGAGCATTGCTGCTGGGTGTGACCCAAAAAAAAAAAAAAAAAACTTTGGTACATCTACACAATGGAATACTATGCAGCTGTCAGGAAAAATGAAGTTATGAAATTTGCCTATAAATGGATGAACATGGAGAGTATCATGTTGAGTGAAATTAGTCAGAAAGAGAGAGACAGCTATAGAATGACTGCATTTATTTGCATGACATATATATATATGTATATATGTATATATATATATAATATATATGTACATATTGTGATACAATATCCAGGGTCAGGTGAAACATGGATCAGGAGGTCTTGTCAAAGGTGGAAATTATCACAAACATGTGGGAGTCAGAATCTAAGTAAAACAGAGAATGGAGCAGTGTGCTAATAATTGTTGAAAGTGCTAATACCAAGCTATAACTGAGCATTAAATACAGGCAAAAAGATACACATGACAACCTCTTAGTGTATGTATTGTAATCCACAATGTGGGAGTGAAGGAAAAGAGAAAGAGAGAGAGAAAGAGAAAGAAATAAAGAACCTGCCATAGAAGCAGGCTAGGGGAGCGGGAGGGAATCGGGGACATTGGTGGTGGGAAATGGGCACTGGTGGAGGGATGGGTGCTGGAAGACTATATGACCCGAAACCCAAATATGAACATCTTGTGAACATCTTTGTAATTGTATATCTCACGGTGGTATAATAAAATATTAAAAAAATAAAATGATAAAATACTGAAGTAGTTTCAAAAAAATCTTTGGATGATTATTTTATTTAATTGGATTGTTACTGAGTTGTAAGGATATGTCTTTATCAGAGAGATGGTTTGCAAATATTTCCTCGAAGTCATGATTCCTTTCCCTCTTTTTTTCCCTTTAGTTGTGGGGGAATCGCAGCAGTGCTCAGGGGTTATTTCTGTGCTCAGGGAGCTACCCCCTGGCTGTGCTCAAGATACCCTATAATAATGCTGGGGAATTAAACCTAAAGAGCCTCAGTTAGGGCAGCCTTACTCCCTGTACTGTTTCCTTGCCCCATTTTTTTAAATGTGTCATTGAAATACATAATGTATTTTATGTTGATAGCTAAATTATTTATTTTTTCCTTTTATCATTTATGTCTTTGGTTGTTGGAGAACAGGTTAGATATTCTGGGAGTTTTGTTGTTTTGCTCACTCCCAGTTTAATCTATTTAAGGCAAGTTTCATTCTAATGAGACCTCTCTTCTATGTAAACACTGCTAGAGGGTGTGGCAGTTACAGAAGTCACCTTGATTGAATAACTTCTGACTTATACATCTACTAAGACTTCTATTTTTCTAGATTGGGCACAGCTCCTCTTTATACCCACTGCACCCAGCATGGGACAATTAGAATTTACCAGGAGACTACCACCCTGGCTATGCTGAGACTATAGGAAGACTATAGGAAGGATCATACTAGTTTGCTCTAAGCAGGCAAATGTGACCCTTTCAGTACACGAGAACAAGATACTCAGAATCACCCCTGGTGCAGATAATAATAAGAAGGACCTTGTGGGTACCATCTAGATTACATGAAGCTCATGAAGTTAAGATGTATTACTTTATACCAGCCCCCTCTCCAGTGTTTTACATAAGAAATAATCTCAGAAGAAGAGATTAGTCCTTGGTGTAACCTTTGTTTATACCTGAAATAGGGTGTGGCACTGCTCTTCTACACTCTGTTTAGGGTTCTTTGTTGACATGACCCTCCCTGGATTACTCTGGTGTATATAAGGGGACTGACTTAAGGCCCTTTCAGCTTTGGACTCCTCAGCTTTTGGCTTTGGGCCTTTTAGATTTCGGCTTTTGCCTCCTCGGCTTTTGCTTTTGGCATTTGGCTTTTTGCTCTTTGGCCTTTTGCTCCTTCTGGGTAGGACTCAGCTGGGGTGAGATCTCCTCTCTCTTTGGTGGGAGACTTAGGCTCTTT